>VWZK01014341.1:0-26404 GCA_013396935.1 Baryphthengus martii
TTTTTTTAATAATGAATTTTTTATTCATTATTGAGTCCAATCTTTGAGTCTTTTGATCTTTGAGTCCAATCATTAATCCAGCACTGCCAAGTTCACCACTAAACCATGTGCCCCAGCATCGCATCTCCACAGCTTTCAAACCCCTCCAGGGATGAGGACCCCATCACTGCCCTGGACAGTCTGGGCCAGGCCTTGACAACCCTTGCAGGGAAGAAATTGTTCCTCAGGTCCAACCTAAAGTTCTCCTGTGCAACTTGAGGCTGTTTTCTCCTGTCCTACTTGGGCACAGTGCTGGCTCATGTTCAGGTGACTGTCAATCAACAGCCCCAGGTCCTTTTTCACCAGGCAGCTTTCCAGTAACTCATCAATAAGCCAGTAGTGTTGCATTGGTCCATGGGAGCTCAAGGGTCAGGGTTACCTGTCTGGTTGGGTGCCAGACCGACCTCACTGAGCAGGCAGTAACATCCCTCAAATGCTAAAAATGTGTGTCATACAGCACCCACATGAGGGGGCAGGCACCTGTGAGCTGCCCCACTCCATAGTTACACAGCCACTCGACAACACGCTGAAAACCACAGGTAGCAGCCAGGAGCAGAATACTGCCACCCAAGCTTCTTGACTGACCCTGCTCAAGAGAAATTCAAGAGACAAAGTGCTCAGGAGGTGCCTGTAAGCTGAATTAATTGCTTGATCAGAAGATGACACTTCTAAGTCCTTCAACTACACAACTAAATGGCCTCATGTTGTCTTACATTCAAGAAGACAACGTGAGGCCAGTTCCAGATAGCATTTCCCCCTAAAATTTTTTTTTAAATTCAAGCATACTCTCATATAAATTAAGTGTTACAGATTGACAATTTCTGACCTCCCTTGTGTTAATTTAGTCACAATGTGAGATTTGATGGCCTCTTGAGAGGTAAGTACCTATAAGCAGTAACAAGTACATACAGATGCCTAAGGGTGGCTCTTGTCCAGTTGAACAGATCATAAATCTGGAGTATAGATGCCATAATGTGTCAGTGAAATTTCTTTGGAATAACATGGAGGTAAAGCAGTTATCACCTCGGTGATCTTCAAGAAAACTCCCTCTGGTCAGTCATTGGGTCAACAGACCCATTTGCATCATCCTCAGTAAATGCTTAACAAAAGGCCAGAGCCTGCACAGTGCTGCTGAAGCCTAAACTTGTACAACAGAAGTCGTGGAGATAAGGGCTGACAAACCTAAAAAGACAACAAGAAGAAAAAAACCCATCTCTTTTGCTCATTCATATCTTTTGTTTTGTTGTGTTTGCACAAGTCCACAAATTAACCCTTTTTTTTTTGGTGCAAATTCATGTTAAAAAAACAATAGTATAATACTGTGAAAATCCATTCAGAAACAGAATCAAGCAATAATAAAAAATACTTCTATACTTGGGCATAAGTGATTTTCCCACTAGGAAAACACAACATATAATTATCATTCCAAGCTAAAAACATCTAATACTGGACAATCATCTGTTATGCTTAAAAAAACTTATAGAAGATTGTAACTGTAATCCAGCCTTGTACCAAAACACTGCTTAAAAATTTCTGCTTCACAAGACCTACATTTTTTCTGAGACATTAGAAGAATTAGCCTTAAGTGCCAAAACAATATTTTACTTCACAGAACTGTAATAACATTTGAATAATTCTTTTTATTATAGTATTGCACCTTGTATTACTTTAAGATATCTCAAGATAAAATGTAGATGAGAAATTGAATTGCTCACAATATTTCACATCTCACAACATCACTTATTCTTCGGCGCTGTGGAATAAAAAAGATCTGCTTTATAAAAAGAAATTCTTAAAGAAGTTCTTGCATTGTGTCATCTTTGCTTTATTAATGTTGTAGGCTCAACAGAGAAAGATAAAACTTTTAGGATTTAACGGGGGAGATGCATTCACATCTTAAAAGCAGTAATGAATTCTGTTATTTTCCAATAATTCAAGATTAAACAGAGACCAAAATCTGTGTATCATTTTCAAAATTATAACCTTTAATATGTGCAAAAGAGAACGTGGAAGCGAAGTAAGAAGGTAGTTTACATAGTTGCTCAACAAGGAGGGGTTCTTCCAGGAACTGTTGCAGAGGCAAACACATGAAACTGCAAGTCATGGAATCATAGAAACATTCAGGTTGGAAAGATCCTTAAGATAATTGAGTCCAACCATTAACCTGACACTGCCGAGTTCACCACTAAACCATGTCACAAAGCACCACACCTATATGTCTTTTAAATACCTCCAAGGATTGTGACTCCACCACCTCCTTGGGCAGCCTGTTCCAAGGCTTGACAACTCTTTCATCAAATGATTTTTTCCTAATATTCAATCTAAATCTCCTCTGGCATGAATTGAGACAATTTGCTCTTGTCCTATCACTTGTTATGTGGGAAAAGAGATTGACACCCGCCTTGCTACAACCTCCTTTCAGATAGTTGTAGAGAGTGACAAGATCTCACCTCAGCCTCCTTTTCTCCAGGCTAGACAATCCCAAGTTCCCTCAGCCACTCCGTAAGAGACTTGTTCTCTAGACCCTTCACCAGCTTTGCTGCCCTTCTCTGGACCAGAGGTGCTCCAGCACCTCAGTGTCCTTCCTGGAGTGAGGGGCCCAAATCTGAACACAGTATTGGAGGTGCAGCCTTATCAATGCCAAGTACTGGGGTAAAATTACTTCTCTAGTCCCCCACGAGAACAAGTGGTGGTGATTGTGAGACTTCTCCCAGCTGCTTATAGGATATTTCATCTGCCTCTTCATCCTCATTGGGTGATCTGTAACAGACTCCCTGCATGATATCTGCCTTGTTGGCCTTCCCCCTGATTCTTATCCATAAACACTCAACCCTATTGTCACAACGATTAAGCTCTAGAGAGTTAAAACACCCCCTATCTTACAGAGCCACTCCATCGCCTCTCCTCCCTGGCCTTTCCCTTCTGAAGAGCTTCTAGCCATCTAATGCAGCACTCCAGTTGTGCAAATCCTCCCACCACTGTATCAAAGTTTTCCTGCTGTACAATGGCTTCCAGCTCCTCCTGTTTGTTGTCTATGCTGTGTGCGTTGGTTTAGATGCACTTCAGTTGGGCTATTGATGTCGTCACCTTTTTGGGGTGGATGAGGCCTAATTCCTACCTGACCATTCTCAGGCAGTTCTGTGGTTTCTAACACATCACTAACCCTTGTATCTTTGCTGTGCATGGATCTCTATCCCCAGCCTGCACTGAGAGGGCAGACTGAAAGACCTCACTGGCACATCATCCTTTAAAACTTGGCGCGCTGCCTCCAGGCTTATCTCCAGTGAGCCTGGTTTTATTCCACTTCCCCTTCAAGTCTAGTTTAAAGCTTTTTGAACAAGCCCTTCTAACTCCTGTGCAATGATCCTTTTCCCCCTTTGAGGCAGGTGTATCCCATGTGTCACTAACATGTATGATGTTGTGTACATCAACTCATTACCAAAAAACCCAAAGTCCTGCCAGTGACACCGGGCTTGCAGTCAGGTATTTATCTGCGGGGTCTTCCTGCTTCTTCCCTCATCACTTCCTGCAATTGGAAAGATAGAGGAGAACATATACCCACAAACATGATTTTCCCTGGGTCTTGCTCACAAAGACTTTTGTAGCTCTTTGAGAATCACTAAGCTGGATCATCACTATGAAACTTTCTCAAGGCCTGACCTACAACTTTTAAGAATAACATGAACAAACTTTAAAAGGGCCCATGTGCCTGGGGATAGATATAAGAATTGAAACAATGATGCACATCTGGAAATCTGCCTTGTAAAGCACGTGTTGTTTGAGTCTGGATGTGCAAACAAATGGGAAAAAGCGTTAGTAAGTAAAGAGGCTACAAGCATGTAAGCAAATAAACTGCAATATCCAATCACTGAGCCCAAGCACATTCAGACCAGAAGAAAGACTAAATTTTTTAATTAAGTAATTATTTCTTTTATTTCTGAGTAATCTCTTTAAGTCACCCTCTGTGTGAATTCCTTATGCTTTTTTAAAATATTGTCTAGAAGATATAACCAGAAATTACAGCCTAAATATAGGAATATTTGGATGAGACCAAAATACTGACCAAAGAAGACCAAAGGGTTCTTCTGGCCCTGAATGTAATGTTTGTAAAAAGTGTGTATTTTGCTTCAACAAACAGTAATAGCCAAAATATTTGTGCTGAAAGCATACTGAAAATACAATCAGGCCATAGTTTTAAGCCATGAAAGAATTCATTTAAATAGAGCATGCTCATTTGAAATGGTGACATAACAGTAAGGACAATCTAACAGGTGCTGCTATAATTAACAGCACATTCTGAATGAAAGATGACAGAATTTGTAGTGATATTGCTTCCCATTGCAATTTTCACAGACTTCAGGCATCTAAAATAATCATTTTGGGTAAAACGCAGAATGTTCTTGTTTTAATTTACTTCTAAGTATAGGCATGGAGCTGTTCTCTTTATCCAGCTCATGCATTGACATTTGACTCTATTACTGAGCTTTACACACACTCCTTCCCTTCTAATAAGCTGTTCTCAACTTGGTGAGGGATGGGAAATGAGGAAAGCAAGCTATATTACACTTACATATGATATATGATACTTAAAATTTCATTGCATACTAAATGCTTTTAAAATATGTCCAGTTCAGATATTCTGGTTTGGTTTTTTTAACTTCTAGTGTTATTACTCTATTCTCTCTAAGTCTCTTTTTACTGAAATGAGAGAGAAGCGGTGCAAATATGTCTATAATATCTGCACAGACCATCAGGAAGTCAGTTAAAATCTATCAGTATTTGAGGATACCTGGCTAGGACATAGAAGGAGAAGTAAAAAGGTAACATAAGGAGTAAACCCGTTTTTCTCTTACTGCTTCACAGGTATGTAATAAAACTAACTTTTCCCCAAAACAGGGCAAAGACATCAACCAGAAGCGTCAGAATATGTATGATCAAGGGACTCAAAGGAAAAAACATACTGGAGCTCAAAAGAAAAGGTACTACTTGTTGTCATTTAACCACAGGAAAAGCTGGTCATAGGAAAAAAAGAAAGAAAAAAAAGCAGCTGTTTCAGCTCTTTCAGAAGAGACTGAAAGACATGGAGGAAAAAAATGTGAAGTACATAGAACTGCAAGAGCCTGAGAAGACTCCATGGCCGATAGAGTGGTCAAGTATGATAGGCTTTCTCAGAGGAAATACATATATAGGTATTCTGCTCTTGTATTTCTGAAGTTCCTCTCCTCCTCTACTCTCTTCCCAGTTCCAAACTGGTGATTGAATTTCAGACCTATGTAAAGTCTACATTTGCATTCACATAGCAAACTCAAACATCAACCATGCCATAAATTTTGGCATAAACCAAACCCACTCTATCCATCAGGTATTGAGACTTTGGAACCAGTATTAGTCACACGCTGTAAGTGTTTGCATGACAATGTTTCTAAGTACTGAAAGGGTCCAACACAGTGGACCTACAGATAAGGGGATGCCTATAGAAACAGAGATATGGACAATACTTAATTCTGCTCTGACACAGGTAACTTGGGCATTCAAACAGCAGCTTAAAATGAAAAAAATCCAGAAGCTTGTGAAGGGTCCTGCAAGGAAAAGCTTTGCCAACATTAAACAACAACAACAAAAGTCCCGTTATCTTCATAATCTATAATGAAATGTCAAATCTGTACAAAATGTATCTTGCTACTGACCTCCAAATCACTATTAGAGATGGTTAAACTCCAAATGCTGTGTTAAGATCAATTTTGTGTCTTAAGAAAAAATCTAATGAAAGATTCATTTTAATACCTGTCTGTCTACAATACCTCTGTCTACCATAATCTCTAAATGATACTAATGCCATTTCTTCCTACCACCATTTTGATACCAATACAATATTTTATGTAACAACTCTAGGTTTACATATAGATCTTCATGACGGATGCTGCTCTTATTTTCACCTACTGCTTTTAACACTGGGATTAATATGTTCTGCTATCCCATCTCCTTAAAATCATTATAAGCAGTAGAGTCAGAGACTTGCTCTGGAGTACAGACAAATCTAACTTTTTTATCTTCCAAGCCTTTCAAAATCACACCTTACAAATGGGAAAACGGAATTCCAGACAGCATGTAAACAGGACTAATGGTGGTAGTATTAACAGCTAAACATCAAGGAATCAAATCCTTACATGGATTTTAATTCAAAGTTACCCTTTTTACTTCAGTTGATTCACTCCAGTATGACTAAGATAGAGTCTGTCCCTAAGAAAAGCTTATCAGGTTTGATAGTTATAACCTTTAATCAGCACCCTTCTTATTCTCGTTTTGAGTTTGCAGTGTTTGGTTGAAGGTTGGACTAGATGATCTTGAAGGTCTCTTCCAACCAAACACATTCTGTGATTCTTAGTAAACATGCTATGTCATTCCTTTCTTGCTTTCATTGGTTATTTGAATTTAACAGTGAGTTGCCCAGCAACTGTCAACAATATCTTTCTTCTAGATGCTTTTAGAGTGCTAGTTTATGGTGAAGTTTATGACCAATAACCAATTACACTGAGTAATAAGTGAGTTATTCTGCTGAGATAATGATTACAGACTGCAATTGCTACTAAAAGCAGTGAAATAAAGTAGCCTGAACCATTGCATAACAGCTTTCTGTACATTTCATTAGATACACCGTTGTTCTTCTGTCTTCCAGTAGCTCACTCAACTGGGTGAGCTTTCTTCTCCATGCACTTTTGGTCTAAAACCAAGTACATCACTCTAAATCAAAGGCAGATTAGCTTATCTAGCCTCAAAGTGAAACAGCAAAGGAGCAGCACCGATCCACACGCAACATTAGTGCTAGCTGGTACAAGACTATAAGCTCTCAGCTGAGACAGGAGAAGGCTTTTGCAATCCCTTTTTTTGGTGTTGCTGGAAGCCCCCTGAAACTCAGGGAGAGTCTTGGCGACCTGAGCCTTGGCAATGGACAGTGGTTCCCAGCACCAGCATGGGCTCCAGCCACAGCATGAGCTTTCCCAGCTTAGTCATCTCTGCACAATTGATTGGTGAGAAAACTGCTGTGTCCCAACAGTTTGATTACTGCTCTGATGTATAATCTGGTACAAGAGCAGTAAAAATATCCAGAAAACTAAAATACATTATTTCAATAAACAATATTTTTATTTATTTATGATTTACGATTTCTTTCTGCGATATTTATTTGTCTATAACCAGGAAATGGCATGTGACCCACTTTTATCCCAATGCAATGCATACTCAATATGTTACCAGAACTACTAGGCTGGATCATATAACCAGAAGCTATAGACACACTCTGTGGGAAGCTACCCTTCCTCAGGCAACCTTCTATTGCAAAAGCTTGGTAGTTCTTGTCAGTTGGCTTTGGAACAATACCTTCTCCCAGTCTTTCCCTTTCTTTTATCTTCAACTATAACCAAACCATTAGTCACTTAACCATACCCAAACTACTATATTACATTATTACTGCATTATTAAGTTGACTTTCTTCAGTTCTGATCTGATTTTGATGTGTTCAAAAAGAATACTATCACTGAAATTTTAAATTCCTTTTGTAGTTGAAGATGCTTAAATACTTTCAAAAGGAAACAGAAGTTTTCAGTGCATTTTAAACACAGAGAAACATAGAGAAACATAGAGAAAAGAATGACCAGTTAGAAAGTGAGAGCAAAACTGAACATACACAACTCATCAAAGCCCAGAATATAAGACTAAAGTTTAGGTGATTAAACGCTAAATTAGACAATTAAAATAATTTTAAATATAAACAACAGATTGTGTTACTGGGAGCGGCTAGTAAGATTTTGGCTCATCAGCCGTTCCAGAGCTATGACTGGAAAACAAAAAACCCAGAGGCAGTAATTGCTGAGATAGAAACCATTCTTCTGCAAACAATCTGAGAAATAGGACAAAGGAGGACAGAAAAACCTTCATTCTGCAGTTTTTCTCCCGGTCTCAGTGTTTTAAACCCTGAAGTTAGCAGCTACCTCCCAGCGACCCCCCTTGCAATTCGTGAGAGCACCAGGAAGCTGGCCTTGTTCCCCACATCTTGAAATGGGGCATGGGAGTAGGGAAAAGGCCACACTGAAAAGTTCCAGTGAAGGAGAGAAGAGTTGATGTTTATAATATTTCTTTCAACAGATTTTTAGATGCCATATAAAGGACAGATATGAGAAAATTACAGAGATTTTTGGACCATGAACTGGAGGCTTATTCAATGTTGTATTAGAAAGCTTAAATTCAACTCTAAATCCTCTTCAGTACCCTCTTCATTTCTCATCCATCTTATTTTGGCTTCCAAGGCACTTACTGAGGATGTAAGTAAATGGTGCATGCATGTCTAATGAGCCTAGTGAATTTTCTGAAGCAAAGAAAGGATCTTAGAGGCAGGAATACAGAGGAACAAGAAAGAAGTCTGAAGACTAAATAATTAAGACAGGGGATAGGAAGGGCAGGGTAGATTATGAAAAAGGATTCCTGCAGACCTCTTAATCCTATAGTATTACATATCTGCAGCAAGCACCATCAGGGCCATACAAAGCCCAGAATCTAAATTTGTACTTATTCCAGTAAAGTAACCCTGATGCTACTCCTGGTGTATCTAGCACTTCTTTTCCCATCCTCCATTTTTCTGCCAGTTTCACGAGAGAACTATTTTTTTCTGACTTTGCTACATTATGTAGATAGTGATATCACTGGGGGGTTTATACCTACGTTGTCCTAAAAATAGTTCTGAATAGCCAGCATTTAATTCTCCCTTCATTTCTGTGAGGTTTACAATCATTTGCTTCAACTTCAAGCTCATTATTTCATGAACCATCTCACCACCTGATCAGACACTGCAAAGACTAACTGTGAGACATAACTAATGAATAAAAAAAGTAGTCGGCTAAGCTGATATTACTACTTAATTGCAACACTAAGTAAAGGAGAAGAAAAAAAGCCCTTGTCCTTAATTTTTAGTAAACCTTATTCTTTTCCATTGTCATGCATAGTACCACATAAGCTTTACAGATACTGGTGTTGGTTACTTGCAGCTCATACAGTACTACCAATGCCAATGTTCATTTTGATGGACCCACCTCAAATTTTATTTAATGTAAGTTTTCTGTCTGTATTTATAGATGTCAATCAACTGAACAGATGAAGGTTAAGACGAAAACTGCACTTATGGCATCTCTCCTCTTCATCAACTATTCATTTTTTTATTACTGGAATTAATATATTGATTACGTTTCTGTTTGTAGGTACCACCGAGGTAATATAAAATATGTTGAGATGTGCTGTGGCGTAAAGAATACAGTAAATCTCTTTTAGAACAAGTCTTATGAGGAGCAGCTGAGGGAACTGGGTTTGTTTAGCCTGGAGAAAAGGAATCTGAGGAGGTTGTGGCAAGGTGGGTGTTGGTCTCTTTTCCCACATAACGAGCAATAGAACAAGAGGAAACAGCCTCAAGTTGCACCAGGTGAGATTTAGATTGGATATTAAGAAAAAAATATTTACTGAAAGGGCTGTCAAGCATTGGAACAGGCTGCCCAGGGAAGTGGTTGAGTTATCATCTCCAAAGGTATTTAATGGACATGTAGATGCGGCCTTTAGGGACATGCTCATTGGGCGACTCAGTAATGATACATTTATGGTTGGACTTGATGATCTTAAGGGTCTTTTCCAACCTAAATGATTCTATGATTTCTGTCAGTAGAAAAAGAGATCAGTCAGGCTGCTCTCTACTGAAATGATGATGGGTTTCTCCTCATATCATGGAGTTGCATTTGTTAAGCAATGATTTTCAACCTTTTGAGCTTACAGACCTCTAAGTATTTTGCAAGACAACTGTGGAATCTAGTTCTGCACATTTAATACAACAGATAAGTTTGAACATGGCCCACAGATTTCCACATACCACAGATAAAAGGCTGAAAAACAGCAGACTTGAAGGACTGCTGAAATGATCACTCGTTGGTTCTTTGTACAACCAGGGTGGATATGGCTAATAGCCAAAATGGCTAGCAACTTAAGGTGAGGTTATTGCATTTGCACTTTCTGTATTGGCAGACCACTTAATCAATGACACCTCAGCTGGCTGGACAGCCACTTTAAATGCTTGTCTGTCCTGTTAACAGCCACAGTATCTGCGCCTGAAGTACAAACAGTTCTTTCAAACCTTAGGGAACGAGAAGCTAAGAAGAACAACGAGCAGGACTATTTTTGACAGAAGTTAGCGCAGACTGGAAAGCTTCCTGCTGTGTCCCAAAGGCCAACTTACTTAACCTTTGCAGTGCACTGGGCTTTTCCCTTTAGGAAAGCCTAAGAGAAGGTAGCTGTACCTAGCAACCCCACCGTGTCCAAGAGGGATATTACTCATGCCACATGCTGTAGGACCTCAGACATACGGCATGACCTTCTGAACAGAACTGCATAGCAATAGCTGAGAATTCAACAAAAAAAACACTACCAAACAGAATTGCAAAGCAATAGCTGAGAATTCAACAAAAACCCTATCAAACTTCCTAAACAACTTATACCTTTGAAGAGATAGAGGCAGAGCAATATTAGGATGAAGAAATTGTAAACTAGAACCTATCCACTTGACAGCACAGTCCATGTGCATTCAGCATCATGCTTGCCTGTTTTGGATGACAGAAATTATCTTTTTCCTTTTAGCCCAGAAGAACCAAAGAGATAGAATAGAAATGGAACTTCATTCCTTCCTTCAATTCAATTTGAACGTCGTTTAAGTTCAAAGCAATAGATTGAAGATTCCCCCATGGAAATCATTTTAAGGCAGGGATGGCAGTGTTGAGTGAATTTGTACTACAAGAGGGATCAATAACAGAATGAGGTGACAATCTGTGAATGCAACAGAAAAAAGAAAGATAGAATGAAAGTCAGTGGGTACTTGGGAGAAATGGCAAGAGAGGCCTGCAGGAAGCTGTATGTGTGACAGGCTCTCGCACTAAGCCCCATGAGTTTCAGTGGAGCTAAAAGCATTCCCCTGTGTTAACCACTGTCGCACTGAGAAACTACATACGTACGCACAGATACACAGGAGAAGGAGGACTGGACGAGGCAGCTGAGGAAATGCGCAAGCTATCATTAATGTCTCGGTGACACACTCTGGCAAACAGAATAAAAGCTTAAGTAGTCATATTGATCATGGGCCTGCCATCATTATCTCCTTTAACTTTCAACTTTAGCTAGGATTGATACCAGGATAGAGCTTTAAAAGTCCTCGCTAGTGTCAGAAAAAAAACCCAAAACAACAAAACAACACCAAAAAAACTCAACCCAAACAAAAACGAGATAGTCAAGCAGATGCCCCAAAGGAAAGAACAGGTTGTAGTCTGAGCCCCCAAAAAGTCATTTGACAGTAGAGAATCTTCACAAAAGATGAAAACATGAAACCTGGCTTTCTAAGCTCTTCCAGTCATGAATTATTTACATACTAAGTTAATACAAAAAAAAAAAAATAATTAAATTTCCATTTAATATGTAAAATCATGTAGACACCTACACTATCACCTCTTAAAAAATTAATGGTCATGAAATCTTTGGAAACAGTTTTTTTACAATTCCCGATACTGTGCTATTTTGCACATTATATTAATTAATAGTTGGGTTAATATATATCCTAAAAACAACCTGTGTAACATGCATCTAACTAGAGAAATAGCACAGATATGCTTGCAGACGGTAAACATCTTCAGATTTATAGGTACTATGTTGCATTTTTGCTCATCTACTTCATACGTCTTTACCTCTCACATTAATTATAAGCTTGTTTTAAAGTGACAAAAACATTACATGGGATGACAATAAACTTCACAGCCAATGTTTAATTGCGTCATAAAACCAAACATGTTAAAAAGTTGAAGGATTTTCATAATAACTCTTGCAGTTATAGTTCTGAATTTTACTTTAATGAACATAATTAAATCTAGTAGCTGCTTTTAGAAATACTGTACTTCAACCGAAAAAGGAGCTTAATCTGAAATTTAGAAATCCTGCAGACAGTACTACATCTGCATTAAAAGCAAATGACAGCAAAAATGCATCATATTTCAGAAGTATCATTGGTTTGTGTTCCTGGCCAAATTCCAGTTTCGAGTTTATGCTCTTTTTATATGTCTTTCAATATACAAAAAAACCTTAAAGGCATATGTGTCACTCAGATTTATAGGTGATGCACATGTCTCGTACTGTCTTTCTGCAGAAGCATAAATTGCATCTGTAATGGTGGGGGTTTTCACCCTTTTTACCTTAAGACAGATACTGATAGATTCAAACAATCTGTACAGCAAAAAATGCACTTACATATACTTACACTTGACTTTATACTGAATTTATTCTCCTCATTTCCTTATATAAGGAGAATAGTCGTGTGATGTACTTCCTGCTCTATAATTTTCCTTTCTCTGGGTCTTGTGCTACTTTGTACTACCACTACAGCATCTTTTCTTGAGTGAGGTTGCTGTTACCACTTTGCAGGTTTAGAAAGTTCATGACAAGCACACGGAAACATGAGCCTTCTTCTAAGGAAGTCCCTAGGAGTAGCACCCCATCCTGCAATCTACCATACAGTCACGTTCTCATCATGTGGACTATATTGGGGAAGAGAAGGGGTCTGTAATTTCTGTTTAAAGGAGGTAACACCAAAAATTGCACTGGGGAGAAGAGGTAACAACATTGAAATTATGAGGTGTTCCCTAGTGATCAGATACTGAGAAGTGATGAATGTTCATGATTTTTGCTTAAGTCAAATGCAAATCACCCGTATGCTGCACAAAACTGGGTTTTTGGTACTCCATTAGATATCCATTATGGAGTACTGTCCTTGATGAATTAATCAGAACACTGCAAAACTACTCTGGTGATCCTTGATTAGCAAATAAGGCATGTGCATTACTGAAATGAATTCACAGGTGAAGAGATCAAAGTCAATACAAATGTTCTAGTTAAATTGCTGCTTGTGTTGCTACAATCAACAAGCAAATGACCTAACCCTATAATCTGCATGAAGAACATATCTTGAAAACATTCACTTAAAACTAATCATGTGAAAACAATTAAACACCACCCCTACTCCCCCCAAGGATTATATCACATATAATCTCAAGATTAGCAAGCTTTTACAGTTAATGATACAAAGATCACAGACTTTGCAGAGTTCTGGTGAACAGCTTCACATGCTGGCTGTGTTTTTTGCTTCATTTGTATGTATGTTTCAGAATTGAAAGTATCATCTGCATTTAAATAATAGATTAAAGAAAAGAAAAATATCAATTCAATCGTAGTATAATAAATATCTTTTGTAGCTGTATGACAAAGAGGTCTTGCCTTTGATCCTCCACAAAAGAGCAGCACTTTCTAATTCAATATATAATAGCTAATGCATGTCAAATATCACCATATTGCAAAAGCTAGATTCAAACCTAATAGTTTTTGTGTGCCATTATCACCATGAGCGATGTAAAGTCTGTAATTCATTCGCTTCAATAGATACCAAATACTGAATTCTTATAAGTATCACACCTAATACTGAACTAGCAGGAGGCCTCAGTCAGAGGTTTCTGCACTGACTAAACTAGCCTCTCCAAATATCTGTAAACAGCTTTGAAAAAAATACCTAGATGGTTGTGAATTTTACTTTTACTATCTTAGATTGTATCGTTTTGTATTAATTAACCAGCATATATCTTAAGCAGTTTAAAAAAGGAAAAACCCAAAACAGTGCCAGAGAACATTGTCAGGAAGAACACACAAAGCACTGGACTAATTCTGCAGCAGATTTTTTTTCATGCATTACGCTTCAGTACCAGGAAGGATTTCACAGGCATAGATTAGAATAGAAATGAGTCAACCACGAACTTCTGCCTTGGGCTGTCAAATACCTGCCTGTCATCTGAACTTTGGTTTATCTTTTCACCCTGCTAATTCCTACTTATGTTTATATATGCTGCATTTTACCTTAAACCTGCTATTTTAAACATCCTACAAAGTTTTCAGCATTGCTGTGCCACTTCTTTGGAACTAAAACCAGCGCACCATTTATGCTAATAGCAAGAGGAAAGCTAATATATTTCATTTGCATGTTAATGACTACATTCTTTAGTCAAATAAGCCATAAACGTCTCCCAGTCCAGTCCTTCTCTTGATTAAAAAGATGTGTCAGATATTTTCAAAGACTTCAGAGAACATCTATCCAGGCTACACCTCTATTTGCAATAGTGCAAACTATTTCTTACTCCATTAATCTACAATATACATAAGATTAAGAAATCATACTTTGTAATTTCTCAACTATTACAGCACTGACATTAGCAACCTTACAGCTTACGTATGTGGTAGTCACTTCTGTCTAAAGTCATGTGGCAGCAACGCAGAACATAGCCATCCCAAAGATAAGAGGTCAGTGGGAAAAGGAGGAGAAAGAGTCAAAATGTGAGTCCTGGAAAGCTGGACCCGTTCTTGCCTGCATGTCTTGCATGCAGAACTATGACTGGGATATGTTTTCCCTTCGTTGGTCTAACAGTATCTACTGCTCTCACAGCTCTCTGCCTCTCTCGGCAGCAAGAAAGTTGACTTTCTAAGGCACTGGCAGACACAAAGCAAGCAGGGCTGTTTTCCTGCCCTAAGAAACAGCTCACATCAATCATTCTGTCAGATGGCTCTGGTCAGACTAGCATATCTACCAAACTGGACACAAAGATTATCATCGTCCATGCTGGAACAGCAGACTTGTTTTGAATCATCAGCTGCAGATGACTGACGTGCTTAGCTGGGCTCCAGATTTTAACAGGATTTGATTTATTTATTTTATTTTTTTTCCTCCTTTTTCACGTGAAGAATATACAACACAATTAGCACAAATAGGCTGCAAGCAAATTATTAAATTTACAGATCATCTTAATAAAGCAGAACACGAATAGATGACCAATACAACAATAATATTAACCCCATAAACTCATGCTACCACTGTGGCAAAGCTACAATCTGCAGTGTCTGGTATCTGCTTGTCCTTCAGGTTGTCATCCAGTAAAGAGAACCTGCAGACACATGTGAGGGGTTAAACCAGAGACTGTCCTTGTATGCACAGTGTGCACCAGCATGTATCTTTATATTCCAGTCTGCAGCAGGGAGAAAAGAAAGCAGCTGTTCTTAAACCATGAGTATTAGCTATGAAGTAAGACGCAGAGTGATTAATCAAACTTGTCATAGCTCCTTAAGATTTGGGTTCTACATTCAGAAGAAATCTCCATTTGCTGCACTCTAACCTTTCCACTGCATACAGAATAATCTACATACAGTTGTAGCTGCAGTCTCCAGGCACGAGGCTGAGTTTAAATGTAATAGTATAAGAAAACTCTTCAATGGAATTTGCTAAGTACTACGAAACCCATTTTGCAGAAAGGAAGTGTATGTGATTCCACTTCAGCTGACTTTGTAACTTTTTCAGTGTGTTCTCCATGTATGTTCAAGCAGCTGAATACAGACTGCTGACTAGTCATTTAATGCTTATCCCGAATCATACTGCATAATGGATTTAAAATTGTATTTACCTTTGAAGGTTATTGATTCTATTTTAGACATCAGGGAGGGCTTACAATCATCCCCTTTTCCTCACGCTGTCCATTAAGTCTAATTAAAAAAGTTACCACTTAACAAATATTGCCCAGCCAGTGATTTCACATAAATATCTCCAGAAAGCAGATTTGTTCAGAGAAAGAATAGAAATATGAAAACATCATATCAATTTTCAAGCAGGTTGCTATTTTCTGCTTTTATGACAAAGTTTTTACATTTACATGCAGCCCATATTCAGAAGTCACAAGCAGAAAGTACTTAGAAATATAGGTGATTTTAAGTCATTATCTGTGGTTATATTTTGCAAGTTATTTTGCAATTAGATCTGCAGAATGAACTAACTTACCTGAAATCTATTACAGTTGCTCAGTTCTACAAGACATAAAAAGCAGACAGTTCCTCAAAATTGTGGCTCTGTACCTACCTCACACTCTTGTAATTTTTAAAAAGCAGATCTCTAAATTTTGTAATGAGGAAAAGCTGGAAAATGCTCTGTTTACCTTTTCAAGAACAATAATAATAACAATAATATAACCAAACCAAAGTGAGACCTTTTCGCCCCCAGTTTTCTTAAACTACAAAGATGGCCTCATGACTTTTATCAGGATGACAAGCGATCATCTGGTGAGGTGTATCAAGCTGGCAAGCAGGGATTCTGACCAGCTGGCCAAGCGCATGACTGGCTCCTGCCCAGCTTGCCTGCTGCCCAGCTTCCAGCTTCCTGACACTCTCCACCATTCTCTCCCTGGCCTCTTGCCTTATCCGTTTGCTGGCTGCTTGATTAGTCGCTGGTCTGTACTCCAGCTGCCTGTCCGGCTAGTAAAGTGGTATGAGCTTGTTCTCCAGCTCCCCAGATGCCCAGGTGCCCATCTGGTATTTGGGATCTCCAGTAGACAGATGGGCCAAAACAGACCATTCGCCTTTGCCACAGATTCCAGGCTGCTGACATTTTGTTCCAATGTAAAACAAACCAAAGCCTCCACAAACCAAGATTGCCTGTAAAACTGCAAATCATTTTCTTCTCTCCATCAGCTCTGACTGAAGGCAGCAGCACAGAAACAGACTGTGGTGCTTTGTCCATTTTCAATAATATCCTAGTCCATGCACAGCTCAGTAAGGTCTCCTTTTGAACAAGACAACGCTAAGTTGAAATATAGGTGTAAGAAAATCATTCATGAAGGCCCATATTCTTCATCTCTGCATGGGAATGCAATGTGCAAAAGAACTGATAAACAACACTGAATAATCTGCGAGTGTACTCTCCTGTTTCAATGAAAAAAAAAAAATCCTATCCAAAAATCTCAGACTAAACCTGCATGGAGAGATAATGTAATATAAAAGGGGTTCTGACCTTTGTGTAGAAAGTCTTTTTTCATATCTTATCTTCAGAATCTTACCTGTATATCAAAGGCATACAAACACAGTTTTCAAGAGCCTCAGTCAAAATGTATATATTAGGTAAATAATTTTGAAAAGAAAACCACTGTAAGTTGCTGGTTCTATTAGCAGTGTGTGTATTGAAACTTGCACTATGCATGATTCTGTTCAGAGGGAAAAAAGAAAAAGAGAGCAAAGAACGGGAAAAAAAAGAGAGCAAAAGAGGGAGGAGAGAAAAAAGAGGGAGGAGAGAAAAAAGAGGGAGGAAAAAAAAGAGGGAGAAAAAAAGAGAAAGAAAAAAGAGGAGTTTGGTGTTTCAGCAGCATGGCATTCTAAAAAACACTAAGAAACACTCTGTGCAATCAGTAGGTCTTATATTCTTTCTAACTGAACCCACTCCCACTGCTGCTGCCCCTACAAAACAGTGGGGAAAGGTTGTGGAATAAACCAAAACAATTTTCACTGAGAAAAAACTGGCAAAAACTGAGACACTTTCTATTACAAAAAGAACTCAGATACACCAAACCATCCTATTTCAATTAACTACTACTATCTTAAGGAAATTAATTAATTCCCTCAGTGCAACAAAAGAGGACATTACTTAGGGAAAAGAAAGATAGTAAAAGAAAAGTTACTCCCACAGGCCAGGAGAAAATACAAGGTTTAATCAGCCTGCAGGGAGGGAGGTGGGTGGGATCTATACAATTTTTATCCATGATTTGAGCTGCATTACAGTCTCCATTCCCTTTCCCTTCTCTCTGTGTTGCAGCACTGAAAGATTATTGGGAGACTTTGGGATTTGTTTAGTTATTCCAGTATTCATAACCTATAACATCAAAGAATTTTTACAAGAAAGTCATACAGTAATTTTCCCAGGCATTAAATAAACTTACAGTTTATTCAGCAGCCTAGACCAAACCAGATCCACAGCATTGACACATTTCTCAGCACCGAGTCTAATAAAAACTATGAGGAATGGTGCAGCTTTACTAGTCATGCTCTTCCTTGGATGAGTTTAGAAACCGTTAAGAACATGAAGTATAGCTGAAACCTTCATGTTTTACGCGCTCCCTTTTAGCAAAACTGCCACAGATTTATTTCATTCTTGACTCTGAACATTTGAGTGATAAATTGCTGGGGCCGCCCCAATTCTTGATGGCCCCTGACACAGCTTAGCCCTTGGGAAAAGAATAAAGGAGGCTGTAAGGGAAACGATTTTCCATGTTCAAATCTTGTTTCCAGCATACACGGAACTAAACGAGACATAATTATGCAACATCGCCTTCTACATTTATTAAGTGACTCCAGGAAATAAATATTCACAAGCAATGCATATTCCTATTCACTAGGCTGTGGAATATCTGGAGAAGACATCCTTATTTATTCTGAAAATGACAAAATGTTCATGATAGATTTAGATTAAGTAAAAAACCCACATATTGCATTTATTTTTTCCTGAAAATAAATTAAAAAAAATTAATCTAGAAAGTGTTGAATTCAAAACTTATGGAGGCAAACTAGGTGAATTTTGAAATATATGAAAATATATAACCGTACTCAGGCAAGCTCATCTCTTCATATAGCCTCGGAAATCTCCTATATGAACTAACAGCCGTCTTATTAGGTGAAAATGAGTGTGTGACATAACTTTCAATTTTTAGGTGAAACTGGCATTTCAATGCATAACATCATGGCCTAATGTAACAATATGACATGCTGAAATGATAACATGCTAGCTCTCAGCTGCAGAAGTGAAGAAGGAAGAAATTATTTTGAGATAGAAAAATAGCTGTTAGGTTATACAGCAGTCCTCCCCTCTCTATCTCTTCCCCCCTAAAAAAAAGAAATCAATGATTTTTATTCCTAAGGTATTCAGCAGTGCCATCAGGAACTTTATTACAGGCACCTGAGAGGTTCTTGCAAAGTTGGTTCTGGGTAAGGAATGAAACGGTTGCTTGATGTATTGAAATTTTTAACCTGTTGCTGTATGCATTTTTTTTATTCCTGCCTTTTAATGTAACAGCTCCCAGATTTTCCAAATGCAGAATGATTTTCAAACACCCATCTTTTCTGAAAGATCCACTTAGGCACTGAGACTGACAGTTTGCAAATTTTTCTTTTAAACTTCATGAGCCAGCTAGACTGCTTTTCATGACAGTACAAATCACAAAGACCAAAGTTGGGAATCTGTGATGGAAAACAGAATTTAGAAGAAAAGTGAAAAGATCAGTGTGATTTCAGGCTAATGTTACAATGGAAAAACAAGGAGAACAGTATTAACGATAGTTTAACAGTTAGCTTAAATTTTTCAAATGTTTACTCAGCTTTCTTTAGGCCTAAGTTAAGACCTACTGTCTTCAGCAGTGTAGGATTAGGATCAGCACAGAGTGTTCACAATGTAAGGTTCTGGTAAATGATATATCTATGTGACAGATAGTATTTACAGAATGGATTATAATCATGTTCAATGTAAAAACCTAATTTTTTTTTGTCCGGTTTCAGCATTGGCTAGAAAAACACAAATGCATTTCATAGTTCTGGAAGTTATTTACTTGTTTAAAGATAGGACAAGAGTAGGTTCTTTATATCAGGTTCTGTCACCCATCATATGAAGGCATTTAGGAAGTCGGCAAGAGGGAAAACTAAGGGAAAGCCTGTTCCCAGGATCAGCACATTTCTTTTCTTCAGTTTACTATTATACAAAATAGTCACAGTTCTATTTTTTACTAACATATTTTGCAGGAAAATTGAACAATTAATCAATTTTCCAAATTGTTTTTCCATTCAATTGACAAATTTCAATTAGATGAGTTACTTTCCAGAAATAAGCATTTCAATTTCTGAAGCTGTGAAACTTTTTTAAGAAAACATGCATGTTTAAAATATATATGTTTGCATATATACACACAATTATATATTTATATTTAGTTAAATATAAAGACAAAAATATAAAGGCCCACATTAGAATGAGACATTTTCATTTTATCAGAATTGTTCCTATTAACACAAAGCAATTCAGACTTTCCGGCATTTTCCTTCTGTTCTCTTTTAGAAAAAAATCTATCAAGTATATATTAAATTGCAGAATATCACGTAAAATAGAAAATCAGTTCTGTTCTAAATCATGATTCCACTGCACTGTTTTGCACCTTTGGGATCAGCTATAACTCATTCATTGTCCTCCTGTTGCTTATTGCACATAGTGATGGCACATGTACAACTAAAATTCCACTCACAGGACAGAAGATATCACACTCTTTATCCAGATTGTAAGATCTTTAAATTAAGACATTGAACATTATAGCATTTTTACATAAACATCATCCAGAAAACACACTCATTGCTACTCATATTTTATGAAAACATTATTATTCAACATTAGCAACAAGACATCATTCTAATAAATAAAAGAACAACAAACTACTGCGTCTGAATTTTCACCCATACTACAGGCAAAATGACAGCAATAGCATGAGTATCTCAGAAGCTACAGTTACTTTTTTTTCTAGCTAGAGGGCAAGATTATCTGACTTTTCTCAGCCATTTCGATAGTTCATCTGTTCAGAGGTATAATGCTCTGAGAACACGTATTGTAATTTTCTTTTATATTTTGTCAAGGATTAGCTTATGACCTCCTAGCATATTTCTGCTTTTCCTCCTTACATTCACATTAATTTTGCATTTTCTTCTTTGTCCTCCCTCCAAGAAGTAGCTATCTTCAATGACATGCTTTGTACAGTAAGACAATCTAGAGTAGTTGAATTTCAGGAGAAAGAAAGTTGAATTCTAATGAGTAAGTAGGATCAGTAGAGATCATTTCAGGCAATAAAACTTATTCACTTTCAAGCTAGTAATGCTGAAGTTAAAACGAACTATTTGAGTTTCAAATGTCTATAAACATAAGAAAAACAGTGAATTTGTGCTGTTTGGACACCTGCATTACACCAGCTGGCAAGGAACATCATTGCCCATGATCACATCATACGCTTACTTATAGATGTGAAACACCTGTGAACAACACCTATGAAACACAGGATGTAGAACAAGAAGAATTCCAGTTCTGACAATCTTTTTTTAGTGCTAAGGATTTTAAATATATTTCTGCAACTACCAATATATTCTAAGCCAAACAGAAAATTATTAAGTATTTAAATGTGTGCATACTCATTCAAAGACACAAAACAATAGTATTTTTTTAGTGTCCAGTCCAGGATGTTTAGCATATACTGCATAAGGATGACAGATTTAGATAAAAAAACCAGAGCTTATTTCACACATAATTTCGGCTAAAAAAAGTGGACCTTGTCTCTCTTCCTAGCTTTGCCATCTTCTCCCACACATTTTAACTGCTTTTGCCATTCTTCTGACACCTTGACTAAGGCAAAAGAAAACTATTTGCTCTTCTCCTCCCACTCACTGAGTTTTCTGTCACCTTAGAGAGCTGAACTGGCATGCACATGAAGTACTCCAGAAGCATAAAGCAGCCCTAAGAAAAGCAAAAAGGCAAGAAGAGTATTTGGGCAGGATCGGGAAGGGAAGGACAGGTTGTAAAGTGGTACCACTTGCTCTACAGGTTAAGTTTTTACACTGGCTAAGCTCTTCTTGTCTCATCACCCTACGTACATACATATAGAAGTTATCCAAATCTTATCCAAGTAAAACCAATTATTTGATGTATCTAATATTAAGCCGCTTTCACAAGATACCTATCTGCAGCTTTAGGCAGCAGTGTCTAACACCTTCTCATCTGCACTCCAATTGTTTCAAAGTACTCATAAAATACTCTGGTGCACTGCTGTTCCCTCAAACAACTATCATTCTTTCCACATGTAGAGAAAGAGAAAAAGATACACTCAAACAAGCTTTTAAGCAGAATTCATTATGGCACTGGAAATGCCCTTTGAAAATTGCTAGTGAACCAACACTTAGTTTCATTCCTCTCACTGCATTAGTTTTTTTTTTCCCAAATTAAATGCATTAAAAGCATTTGCCCTAAAGTGTAAAAAGCTATACACAATATAGCTGATTAGAAGGCATGTCACCAAAATGTGTCTTTTTCCTTCCAGTTCTGAGACCTAGACAGTTGCAGCATGACCCTACATCCTGAATATGTCAATATGATACACAACAATGAAGAAATATTTTCCTATTAGCATTGATTAAGAAGTTTCATAGCAGCTAGTATCAATGCACTATCCCAGATATACATTTTCCTCCTTTATATCACTAGGGCTGATGAAGTTAATCGTTTGTATATCTCTAAGACAAAGAAATACATTGGCCACTGAGAATGGTTGTGCTGAGGCTCCCTAGCTTTATTATACAACCGGTAAATCTTCTAACTCTAAATGCACATAATACCACAGAAATATTTCAGACCAGATCCTCTGCAGCAGTAAATCAATACAGCTCTGCTGAAATCAATGGAGCTAGCGAGATTTACAGTAGCTCAAGATCTGCCCTTTCGATTGCAGCCAGTGATATAAGAGACTCAAGAGGGTTATTACAGTAATATTCAGGAATATATTTTCCAGTAAATTACAGTTCTTTAAATAGAGACCAAGGAAACAAAGCACAGGCACCGCGCTATGACACTGTTGTAGCAGAGGATTAGCATGAGAGGCCTGCAGTTCCTCGTGCAGGCTCCCGCTACCTGTAGGTGGGCAGCAAACCAGGTGCCAGACCTAACATGGCTGCCTGTTTCTGCAGTAGCCCATTAAGAAAGGTAGGCCCAACATTTACCCTGTCCCACCCACTGGTACGAACATCCAGGGATGACTGTTGATTTCCCCTCATTGCAAATGAACCTATACAGCTGGTTTACAGCAAGACATCCACACCCTAGACTGCCAGAGGAATCCTGTCACCAGCCAAGCTGCTGGGCTTCTCCCATCTCTGTCCATTCCAGAGGAGAGTGAGAGGCTGCTAAAATCTTTCCTCACCAGTCTCTGCAGGTGGGTTTAAACTTCTGCTCCAACTACAAGTGCAGAAGATCCTTAATGCTGGCACTTCAGGTGCCTAAGTACAGCAATTCCAGCCTGTGAGTTGAGGAATTTATATAAATTGTGTCTTTTGGAGAAGCACTAAGACTCAAGTGACTTAGAAATTTGCATTGATTCACACTTAAAACCAGTGTAAAACTGGAATAATGCTTGTATCTTATTATAATGCAATTTCTGCTTTTGAAGATTCCTTAACTGGCTACTTAAGTGCTTGTAGAATATGCCCTAGCAAACTAAATATAGTGATGAATGCAATCGCGATGTGGCACTGTAACATATACTCTTGCTCGTTCTTCATATAGCTTAGCAGCTGAACATATGGCAGGTGTTATTCTTAGCAATTTTGCTAAATATTTTTAAGTGACTATTTGTTTTGCTAGCCAGGCCATGTCCTCCTTATGACTGATCAAATTACTAGAGCTCATCTTGAAAACTCTGGCTTCAGAAGGCTTTAAAATATATTAAAATAGAAAGCTAAGCTAATAAATGTTCCCACAACACTGCAAAGTTAACTGTGGTTTGTTGTCTTTTTTTTTTTTTTTTCTCTCCATAACATTGATGTAACTAGATATCATTTTCCCTATAGCTGTAAAAAGAAACAAAAGACCCTCTGTCAGGCACAAAAACTTTGTTAGAGCTTGTCAATGCGTGCTGTGAAAAAAACCGAAAAATTTTTAAAGTCTTTTTATTTGTTGTTGACTAGAAATAGACCACAAAACATAACAAGAAGAATTAATTTAGAAGAGCTTCAGCTCACGTGAATTCTATGTTTTTGTAAATCAACACTTAGCACTTTATAAACTTACAGGTGACTTTGGAGCTTTGTTTTTGTAAACGTTTTGGCTATTTAAAATTTGTAATAAAATAAGGGATTATTTCCTCCTTTGTTAATGAGCCTTCCACATCTCTTACTACACAATTTGACAAGATTAGGGATTAGAGAGAGAATGTTTAATTACTTCCCAGGCTGTTTAATATTTGCAAAGGCTGCTTAAAACTGTGGATGAAAAGAGAATAATTGTCACTTAATTAAATAATCTTTAAAGAAAACAAGAACGTTTCATCTTTGAACTGTATGTATGCCAGACAACACAATACTCTTGGGTTCAAAAAACATCAGAAATCACTAAGACAGTTAAGTATCTTATATCTGTTATATCAATTCATTGCATTAATACAAGTGCACTAGACAAAAAAAAAAAAAAAAAAAAAGAAGACTATATGGAGGTTCTGTCATACACTATGCTTTGTTAAAACATCATTTTTTTAGGTAAGCTCTTTGGACTGGCACAAAAAACAGTCACAGAGGAGGAACTAAATTTACATCCTAAAAGTACTAAGGAAAAAATAAGTAACATTGCATTGATGGATAAAGAAACAATTAGATATCCTCTGTTATTTCTTACACTGATACAAAGTCCCAGCTACATTCCTTGGTGACATTTTGAAGAAGACATAGACAGAAATTCACTGATGTGTTCCTTTTAAAGCAGGAGAGGCAGGAACATAAAGGAATAACTGTTTAATGTATTACAAATTGCTAAGATGCAATGTCTTCCTTGGAGAGAGATACGTAAATGTTTTAAGTCAAAAATTCAAACATTCAGGTAAATTATTTGTAATAGAACTAGATAATTCCAGTAATTCTAGTACAAGATTGTACCTTGAAAAACCTGCCCTAATAGACCTTCTTTAAAACAGCACCTCTAAAACACTGCTAAGGCTATACTACATTCCTTGTTATTGTACTTTAAAAAAATTAAGTCAGTAGGACCTTTTTCTCTTGAAATCCATGGAGTTTAGTCTCGTTGAAGGAAGAAAGCAGAAAAATGCTCAGATTAGGGAAAAAAGGTAAAAAAGGTATTATTTCTCAGACAGGACAAAATTTGATTTATTCTAGTCATCCTAAAAATTCCTATAAATTCTGCTCTTTGTTAATGTGTCTTAAAGTGTGTTAACTCCATTCTAGAAACTAATTTTAATTAAGATACTTAAATGAACCTTGATGAGAGTTAAGAATAGAACAGCAAGGATCTACTATAGAATAAGCTAAAATCTAACAGCTGGAAGTCTTGGCATATATCTTTGGCATGAATACTATCTCTACCTTAATATATATAGACATAGATATATATTAGACATAGATATATATTTAACTATAAAGTCTGCTACAGTCCACATTCATATAGTATTAAATAACTTCATGATATTACGAGCTGACTCCAGTCAGCAACTAGGCACCCTCACAGTCACTTGCTCACTACTTCGTTTCCCTCCAGCAGGACAGGGAAGAGAATAGGAAGAGAAAAAGAAAACAAAAAAACAACCACCATATGAGCCAAAATAAATGTAGTTTAATATGTGAAGGGAAGATGAGAGTGGAGAGAGATGCAAAGGCAAGCCCCTTCCCACAAGCAGACTGATGCCCAGACAGTCTTTGAGCGATGAACACTTTGGAAGACAAAACCTCCACCCTGTTCTCCTATTTACACGGATCTATTGCTGAGCATGATCTTATATGGTATGGAATATCACTTGGGACAATTTGTGTCCCTCCTCATCTTCTTTGTCCTCCCCTGTTCCACTGAGTGAGCTTTGCACACTCTCAATGCATCCTTTTCCTCTATCTTTGGACCCATATATGAACATACTGATCCCTTCCTGTTAGGATTGAAGAACATAAAACTGGTTTACTCTGTGTCATGGTTCTAGCCATTAAGTGATTTTTTTTTTTATGACATAGCTCTCTAAAATCCTTGTCTGTTCCCTGACATGTCCCATTAAATCTTCCTCCTAAAAGTTCTCCAGCCTTATTGTCCTCATGGTGTTGTTTTGCATTTTCTCTTAAATTCTCAAATCATGATAAGCACATTCCAAGCATGCTTCTGCTCTTCCTCATTTCCTCTCATGCATGCCAAATATATCAAAAAGGTTGGGATACGAAGTTCTGATGACACCAGCAGTACTGCAGACTTCCAATTGTTCCATTTCTGAGCCCAAGATTCATGCTCCATACTGTGGTACCTGTATTACTTGTGAGCAAACACCAGCAGTTTAGGATGCTGGGAAGATAAAAATGAGACTGTCTCCAGACGTTATGACCTCTGTCTCCAGATGTTATCATAGATGTACAACACTTGCTGAGTCCTATATGAAGGATTTATTGCTCGGATGTCCTGTATAAGAATATGCAGTTCCCACACATCGCCTGCAGTTGCACAAAGAGTTTATGGGGTGCAGCTAATGAAATGTCCAACTATATCTACTATCTGAATGTGACATTAAATTAATGGGAATCCTGGGTTAATCTACAGCAACATGGATTGCAAATTTATAAAACTGAGATTCTTCAAGAAGCAACTTCTAAAAATTCAAGTAAAAGTCCAAACTGCTGAACAAAC
>VWZK01014345.1:0-32004 GCA_013396935.1 Baryphthengus martii
TTCCTGAAAGGAGGTTGTAGCGAGGTGGGAATCAGCTTCTGCCAAATAACAAGCGACAGGACAAGATGAAATGGCCTGAAGATGGGTCAGGGGAGGTTCAGGTTGGATTTCAGGAAAAATTTTGTCACAGAAAAGATTGTTAAGCATTGGAACAGGCTGCCCAGGAAAGTGGTGGAGTCCTTCTCCCAGGAGGTATTTAAAAAATGTGTAGATGTGGCACCATGAGGGACATGGTTTAATGGCAGTGCTGGGTTAACAGTTGCACTCAATGATCTTGAAGTTCTTTCCCAACAAAAATGATTCTATGAATATTTTTTTTCCAAGCAAGGAAATATATTTTTTATTATTTATATTGTTTTAATTATAATATCATGATATTTCTGTATGTGTTCCTGTTTTGCTGTGTGAGTTAACCAAACCAAAATAGCAATCAAAGTCTGTGGTCATACTGAAGGGATAATTAACCAGGGATATGTACTGAAGTGTGAGCCAACTTGGATTCTGTTATTAGTGTTGTGTCTGTAGTAAGATGGTCTTTGAAGAAAACATGCTTTGCTTTTTCCCCTGCTTTACTATCACAAAAAGAAAGAGGAAGTTACAAAACTTTTACAAGATTAAGGGAAGTAAAAGTTACTGATTGGGAAATTTTGCAATTACCATAGCCAAGGGAAAAACTAAACCACCCAACCCCTCTTTTTCTTAAACAAAAACCCTCCGTTAACCTGTCTCTTCCCCTTATAAAGAAGGGATGAAGACTACTTATCACTGTGTCTCTGCATGTACTTGGAATGTGTAACTACAATTTATTTACAATCAACAAAAATTAACTGTGCTAGTATTTCAGTGTGGAGAATGGAATGCCAAGCCTGTAAAACTCCGGTTTAGCTTATGCAAGAAAATAAGAATCCAACTACTGAATGCATGTCTTGGAGCTGTTAGTGGGGAAAAAAAAAAAAACGTTCATATGGGAGAAATGTGGTAAAATTGTAGGAAAAAATAAAAATATGTTAATAAGGATGCAGTGTGACAAATTGCTAGTATGGTAAATGGGTTTTGCCAAGTGGGTGGATTCCATAGAAATGAAGTAGAATTCTGATATGCTATCATCCTTTCCTGAAGTTTTGTTGTACTTGACCACAGTTTCAAAGAGAGATTTCAATAACAGAGTCATCTCAAAATATGGAATACTTAATTTTGTAAATCTTTCAGCAAGGGAGCATAGCACGGGTTGTCACTTGCTTATTGGATCGTTGTGTCTCCCTACGTGAGCAGATGATTTTAGGTTCTCTGACTTGCTGCCGTTGGTGAGCATGAGGAGCTATCATTTGGATTCACTGGCTGTGGTAGGGCAGTGCCTTGACCATCACCATCGTCTCTGCTCCTGCTGCACAACATCTGTTCTGGGTTTTGCTGTGGTGGAGGTGCTATCTTGAAATACAGCAAATGCCCCGATCTGCCTGTTCCAGGAACGTAAGACTTCCAGTCCGTCAGAGTCCTGGATCTCCTTTGGTACAGAGTGCTGAAGTGGCCAGATCAGGACAGGGTTTGTTTTGGTGCTGTGAAACTGTTGCATTTGTAGCAGGTGAAAGCAAGAAACTTCTGTTTAGCAGAGTAAGTAGTTTGATATATATCAATAGACTGATTACTTTTGTAAATGTAAAGAAGTAGCTTTAGCAAAATGAAAGCTTAATATCCACCTTAAATCCTTCAGCAAAATACTCTTGTTTGTTTGTTTGTTTGTTTGTTTAGAATGCTTAATAGATCTTGAGCCAGTCCTGCGAACATTTGATGAGATAGCTATGCTGGAAGCAGTAGTTCTGTTAAAGAGATCAAAGGTAAGCGGCTTTTGTTACAGTCATGAGATGGTGAAATAAATTGGTAGCTTTTGCTTGCTAAAAGAAATGTCATCTCCTCTGTCGTTTATTTGGCTGAAGCCTGTGTTTGTACAGAGCGGTTGTCTTGTCTTGTAGCAGAAATTTAATACAGGTAAATCCATCTCTTCCAGTCACTTTATGAATTGCGGTGTATTAACAAGAGTGGAAAGAAAGCAGATGTGGAGCAGATATCTCTAAATATACCTCTGAATCCCCAAGAGGTAAATATTTTGCCTATTGTACTTGGTATGTCGGCATCAGGAAAGATCTTGAGCTCTTTAAAGGGGGGATATCTTAGTAATGGGGACTTGTTCTGCAGTTCGCTTTCCTGCTCAGTCAGGCAAGGCATAAAACGTGTTAGTTCAGCTGGGGAGTAAGAAATGTGTAGCTATATAGGTGAAGTATAGGAAAGGATGGGTAAGCAAAAATAAGAAGGGCATGTTTGGTGTATCCTCTAAGGAGGAACATAGCTCACAATGTCTGCAATTTGTAAGAGACTGTCTTCTGCTCCCTTACACCTCCAGGAGTTTCCTCATGTAGGGTCATACAGATTTGCTTTTACACTTTGATTCTTAATGCTGCTTCTTTTGATTCTTACTAATAATTAAACATCTATACAAAATTGCTGTCAGCTTCGGAAAAACACAAGTAGTAGGATTACATAGATTTCTATCTGGTTTACTGTATTTTAATTGTGCTGTCTAATCAGCCTTTAGATAGTAGGGAAAAGAAAAGGACAGGAAAGTACCCTGTAAATCATTGCAACTTTCTATTTCTATAACGTGTATTTTCATTATACAACTGGAATCATTTCAGGAAACTTATTCTGGCTCCATACAATGTGAAGCACTTCCCCTTCGGAGCATCTCTCCAGATATATCAAGACTCAAGTCTGTTCCCAAGCCTAATATCCTCTCGTCAGGTAGAGAAACTAATGACTTCAGATAAATTAAGTTGCCATCGCGCTCCTGCTGGAACATTGCATTTGCACAGTAGATAGATAGTTGGATCTCCATGTACATCAGAAAAGAGATGTATTTTGTAAACAGTGCCCTGGGTAAAAAAAATAGAGAATTTAGCTCTGATTTTCTGTTCCTGTCACTTGAGAAATCCCCGCAGTTCACAGTTTCAGTTTTCCTATTCAGGATCATGAATGCAGAGAGAGCATTTACTTGTCCTTTCAGACTCTTGACAGTTTAGTTAATCATTTGTGAATTACTTCTAAAAAGACCAGACGTTAACATTTTAAGGCACTTCTGAAGCCGAGTAAACGGAAAGTTTCCAGTGCAGCTCAACCTCTCAATGATTTGTGATTCAACAAATAAAATGGCTTTAAGAAATAGATTACCTTGCAAAAGTCTCTGCACAGACGTTTTGTAGCTGTCCCTTTTTCTGAATAAAATTTGGCAAAATTCCCAGACAAAGCTCAATTTTGAGGGTTTGCTGACATCATAAGCCAGAAAAATGTGGTGGGACTCAGGTGCAATAGCAGTACATTGTGAAACTAAAACCGCGCTCGAGTTTTTTCTTCTGAAAGAATGCAAACATGTATTTCAAAAGAATGGAACATCCTTCGGCTTTGCAGGGACCGGTGGTGTGAAAGCAGGCGAGACAATTGACTTCACTGCTGTAAAGCAGGGCATCAAAAAGTGTGCTGAGGTGCTGCAAAGCTGCAAATATTCTGGTAGAGGTAAAAGAGAACAGACAGTTTATTTTCTAGCTCCTGTTTGAACATGTCCACAGTTCTGGGCTTGTACTCAATGTAGCTGAAAGATATAAATACAGCAGGAATTCCAGGGAAAAGAAATTACAGGAGGCTTAAGTAATTTGAATTACAGGGGAAAATGGCAGAAAGGAAATGTAGTGTAATTTGGCTGTACCTCTACTTAAGCATTTATCTATACACATAGCACAAAAATCTGAAAGATGAAGAATAACTTGTGGCTACTAAGCTTAATAGGATTGTTGTGATGAATTTAGGAAATGGGAGTATTAGATTGGATATGAGCAGGGACTGTAGATGTAATCAGATAAAATAACCGTAACTGAGGACTTCTTGCTACTGGTTCCTGTTAAAAATTGTTGTATCTGCTTGTGGAGGTGATGGGTGAGATTGTGGGGGTACTAGTAATGTGAGCGCTCTGTTGATGGTCCTTTACAGAATCGCTGCCTAGACTTTGTTGCACGTATGTGTAAATACTGTGAAGCTTGTCAAAAGAGTGTCTGGAAAACCCCGCTGCAGCAGATGTGTTTGGTGTTACTTTGCCAATATCGGCGTCAGGTGGTTTTATAATAGAAACCAGGACTGACATTCTTCTTACTTTGCCAAAATCGTTTCAGGTGAAAAGCTGTTCCCAGGCAGCTGTTGGCAAAAGAGGAGTTTGGCATGCCACCAAGGCAGAAGTTAATGACTATAGATTGTAGTTGAGTTGGGTTTTTTACCAATACAATTTTCAGAAACTTCCTTCTTCAGAGTTAGGAACTCTCTTCTCACTTTTGTTGGCTTTAATGATTCTTCCCTAGCCAGCTTGTACACACACTTGTTCATGGCATTGCTTTAAGCTTAAATAGCTCTTCTCCCTCTTTCCCCATTTTATTTCTGTTATAGAGAGTAATCCTTTAATATACTTTGTTTTGCTAGACAATCAGGATACTCTTTTCTGAAGTAAAATAAGCTTCTTCATTCTCCTAGTATCCTGCTAGTCCTCCCTGAGCATGTTCTAACTGAAGTCATGGAACTAAGACTACCAGGCATCTGTACTTAGTATTAAAAAAAAGAAGGGCAACAACTGTTTTCTTTCCTAAATAAGAGCCTTGCTTAACATACTGTCATGGTTTAGACCCAGCCAGGAGCCGAGCACCACGTGGCCGCTCATTCCCCTCACCCTGCCCCAGTGGGACGGGAAGTAGAATAGGGAGAAAAAAAGGCAAACCTTGTGGGTTGAGATAAGGAGAAATGTAATAGAACAATGCTAAAGGAGAAGTAACAACAATAATAGCAATAACAGTAATTCAACAATATATAAAGTGAGTAATATAGAACAAACCATCCATCTTAAGCTGCCCTGACCACAGGGCCGATGCCATTGGCTGGATATACCCTATCCTAGCCAAACCCAGGACACATACCTTAGAATTTTATTTTTCCTTTCTCACAAGATCCTTCATTATAGAATAATCTACCTAGAGTTTGGGGTTGGGTTTTTTTTCCCCGTATCTCAGTTCCAAATCCTTAGCCCCAGCGTGAAGTAGAAAGTCTCGGAGCTCATGTTTTGTGCTACCAAAGTTTGCCTTCCGCTAGTCTAGTCTTCTAGGTCAACTGGGTTATTTCTGAGTAACTTGAGTCAACCTTTCTGAATAACACCTGCAAATTTCATTAGCATGTTGGGTTTTTTTATGCTGTGGTCCCTGGTGAGGTTCATTCTCTCATACTAGTACAATCCTAGTAGTTTTGTCTCTACTGCTATTAAAGATCTGTGTGTGCAGAAAGGCCTATAACAATCTATCCCAGCAGACCTGTTGAAAATCCTTTTCTAAAGTGATCTTTCACTCACACCAGTTGTCTCCAAACCCCTTCTCATTCATGCAGTAGATACCATCTGCTGCTTCACACTAGCTCTGCTCAACTAACTTTCTTTAATGAAATAAAATGCCAGTTACTATGAGTTCTAGTCCACCATTTTTTAAATAATGAGAGCATTATTTCTTTCACATTTTCCTTTTCCTGCTCCTTGTACTTCTAGGCATATTCTTCCACAGGTCAGCACTCTGAACTAGGAATACATCTTCAAATACCTCCATTGGATACATATCTATAAATAATGAGCTGCCTAGGAGGCTACCTGTTCTTATGGTGTGTTTAGATCTTCATCTGAATTCTTACATCGGCATCTCTGGTTCTTAGTTAACATTTCTGAAGCTCTTTATGAAGTAACACTGTGAAAGTCTGTCATGAAAACTGTATAGAGAGTTAAGTAGATGCCCTGTAATTTGATTTCTCATCGGCTATTTGTCATCTCTCCTTTGAGTCATTCCTACTGCTGCTTTCACATCCATCATCTTTTTCTGCCTTAAAAAAATCTAAAAATAGAAACCACTAAGCTTTCCACTTGATACCCCCCCCTTTTTTTCCCCTTTCTTTGCAAATATTTACATGAAGCTTTCTTGAAGTCATATGCTGTTTGAACAGACTACCAAAAGCTGCCATTGGCTTCCCACTGAATGTCATGATTGTCCTTCGTGTTCTTTCCCTCCACAAGAATCTTTCAGTCTTTCCACCTTTCTTACACTGCCAGATTTCATCAAAATAGATTAGTCAACTTTTATGCTGACTTCTGGCTACGTCTCCAAACACTGCCTTGTTCTTCCAGTCCCTACAAAAAGTTTCTGTCAAACAAAGCTCTTTTTATCACATCTACTGGTTTTATGCTCTCAATATTCTTTTAAAATAAAACAAGACCCCCAAACCCATGGTCAAGCCCTGGTAAAAGATAGAGGAAAAAAGGTACTCAGAATCTGGGTGTAAGGAGTAATGTATGTGAAGTGGATTTAGATTGTTTATGACTTCTTGTATAGAATTACTCCAGATAGTCTCTGATGGCTGTATTTTACTTGAACATAGAAGTAATATAACCTGCTATTTTTTTTTTCCCTCCCTTTTTTTGTTTTGTTAAGATGGAAGTTCTGGAGATCAACACTCTCTCAGCAGTCAGAGCACAGATGAAAATATCTCTGTAACTCAGAGCGCCAAACTTCTTGTGCACCCATACAGTTATTTTCCCTCTTCTGACAAGAGTATTTCAGACGACTCGAATCCTGCGCCGTGTATGCTGCGCTCAGCACCAATTCCTTCAGGTACAGCAAATGCTGATTTCATTTCAAGACCTACAATAAGTGTCCTTCTATCAAATATATATGTGTATGAAATGGAAACTGGAACTGTTGTTCATCTGTAAAACGAAAACAAAACATTCTACAAATTAGGAATGCAAGTAATTCTGCCCTTGTCACCTTATATTACAGAGTAATTAAAACCAATGAAAACTGTGACCTAGTGTATGTACCTGTAGCTCCTAGTTTTCTTTCTCTCCTTTTAAACAAACTTAATTCCTTTTGCCTTTTGTCTTCTTTATCCCATTCCCTTTCCTCATGTTATTTCTCCTTCCTACTGCTGCTGTAGCAGTGCTGCAGTCCAGCAGAACAGGAATAAAAGTTAGTTCAAGCTTAACTTGTTGCCTATCACTTCTCCTCACTTTCTAGGTTTGTCAGTCTTCCTTCTAGTAATGGCAGGGCAAAGAGAAGCAGCAGCTCTGTCAGCATCTCACTTTTAACGATCTTCTGTGTTAACCGAGAACCCACTGCATGATATTCGTATGCGTCAAATAACTGTTACAAGTGTGCTTCCAAAAAAATCAAAGATGGGCCACACAATAACATGAAACTTTATAAAGATCTGCTGCATCATCCTTCTTCTGGAAATACGAGAATCTGCAGCTCGTCACTGAGCGAATCCTCAGGTTGAGGAAAATACGCAGGAAGCTACGGGGATGTTTAAAGTAAACTTCAATAAAAATCCCACTGCAAAGTGAAGTTACTACCTCTCTCTTTTAGTACCGGGGCAGGTTGAACACTGGAACATATTGCCCACAGAGGCTGCAGAAGTTCCGTCATTTGGAGGTGCTCAAAATTCAGCTGGACAAGGACCTGAGCAACCTGAGTTATCCCTGAAGTTGGCCCAGCTTTGAGCGGGCCATTAGATCAGGTGTGACCTCCTTGAGGGTTCCTCCCAACCGAAATTATTCTGTGATTCACATAAAATAAGTACTCTAACCACCAAATCTGGCAAATGGGGAACACAGTGATACGTTAAAAGAACGTTTAATAGTCTAGGATATTTCTGACTAAAGCCAAGTTTTAAACAGCTCTTTCTCTGCTTCTTTATTCTATGGCATTATTTATTGAGAGATAGTTACAATACTAATTTTTTAATTTTATTTTTTTAAGCCTCTCCAATCTCAGATTTTGTTTTGGAGACCATACAACAGAATGTAGCTCTTCAATGGATCCAAAGTAAAAGAGAAGAAATTATTGATCAGATGACTGAAGCATGTTTGAATCAGTCACTGGATGCTCTTCTATCAAGATTTTTACTCATGAAAGAGGACTATGAACTTATAAGCACCAAACCTACAAGGACATCAAAAGTCCGACAGCTGCTTGATACCTCAGACAGCCAAGGAGAGGAATTTGCTAGAATTATAATCCAAAAGTTGAAAGATAACAAACAGCTAGGACTTCAGCCTTATCCAGACATTGTATCTAATTCTCTAAGACTGCATCTTTAAATGTATTCTTTCTCTATGAAACCGTGTGAATATTTCTTAAAACCCGATTCTTCTTTCTATGTAGTAGTTTTATGTATGTGCTGCTTTGTCTTTACCGTGCCTTTGTAGAGTCTCAGAAATGACACTGAGTTCATCTTGACTGCGTTGGGTGAGTTACCAATTAATCAGTCGGAGGGCAGTCAGAAAGCCGAACGTTTGACACTTATTAACTCAATTCATAAAACTATTTTGTTTATACAAGACAAAGAAAAAACATTAAATGTTCCCTGTTTTATGTATTTTCTATTTATGCATATCCTCTCCTTTCACCTCCCAGGACTGAGACAACCCCATCTCAAACTGAGCATTAGGTTTTCTCCCTCCATCTGGTCTTTCCCATAGAGGAGGAAAAAGATCTGGGTGCTCCATTTCAGGGCTTGTATGCTGTGTGTGTAATGAATTGTCTTCTTTCACCCATACTGGTTACTCCTCCCAAGGTACTGGAGAAGAGTGGTAGGTGGGAGGCAAGCTTACATGGCATTTTTACAGGACTTTTTATTATGGTTTTGTTTCGCTTTTTCTATTTTGTTGCCAGGGCAAGCGCTTTAGACCGATGGCTAAGAAGAATGTCAGTCCAAAGAGGAGCCCGAGGGCAAGGAGGACATTGTGCTGCTCATCTCTGTCCTGTTAAGAACTGCTACATTAGGAAGGGTGCCGCTGTAGCCTTTTCCATTATTTGGTTATAGAATCATAGAATCGTTGAGGCTGGAATAGACCTCTGAGATCATCAAGTCCANACCTGGGCACACTGCTGGCTCACGTTCAGCCAGTTGTCAACCAGTACCCCCAGGTCCCTCTCTGCCTGGCCACTCCTCCCCTAGTCTGTAGCACTGTCTGGGGTTATTGTGGCCAAAGTGCAGGACCCTGCACTTGGCCTTGTTGAACCTCATACCATTGGCCTCAGCCCATCGATCAAGCCTGTCTAGGTCCCTCTGCAGCATCTCCCTACCCTCCAGCAGATCGACACTCCCCCTCAACTTACTGTCATCTGCAAATTTACTAAGGGTAGACTCAATCCCCTCATCCAGGTCATCAATAAAGATGTTGAACAGGACTGGCCCAGTACTGAACCCTGGGGGACACCACTGGTCACTGGACACCAGCTGGATGTGGCACCATTCACAACCACTCTCTGTGCCCGGTCATCCAGCCAGTTTTTAACACAGTTAAACCTGTTTACACAGTTTAACCTGTTACACCTGCTTAAACTCCTCTTGAAATCATAGTAGGATAAGATCCACGTACAGCTTATACAAGGGAATCCTCAGTTAATACCTCTTTTAAAATATGTCCCTTACTTTTGTCATCTGCCATAAATACTTCTTATTTCATGCTGCTGGATCAAACTTTTAATTCAATTTTATTTTTAGTATTTACATGGTGAGGAGTAGTTTGGGTCTGTTCAAAGATCAGGGATGCAATGCACTGCCAGGCTGGAAGTGTTGTACATGGGTCTCCTGCCACGATCTGCTTTAACCTTCTCTGGACAACATCTCTGCCATCATTTTTTTTTTTTGTTCTGAAGAATGGTACTAACATGTTGAGGCACAGATGAAGCCACCTGAGAGGAAAAGGTATGTGGTATTTTTTTCAGATACTTTCAGAAAGCGTTAGTGACTTTACCGAGGTGGCTTCAAAACTAGTAAAAAGATTACTTGTTTTCATTTAATTCTTACAAGCACTAATAAAGAATTACAAATTCTGCTAATGCTGTCTAAAATTTGAGAAAATCCAAACTACATGTACAAGAAAGCTGAAATCTACCTCAACTACCATATAAAAATGAGCAGAAAAAATGAGAAATCCTAAGTGATGGTTGTTTGGAAACCTATGGAGATGTAAGAGCTGCCCCATTTCAATGATTGAAGCTTCAGTGTGGGCATTATCAGCTGCCAACAGCTTAGCATTTTCTATATCGGTCTTAACTCATTTTGTCAACCGAATCACAAGAATATCATGTAATATTTATTGGATAGAAAAAGATTTTTCAGTTATTTTTTGAAGTAAGTTTTTGGCATAAATTGGGAATTTGCATTTTTTTTTCTGCTTCTCTCTGAATTCAAAGTAAATAGCTGAGACCTGGGCAAGGAAGCAATGACTGGTTGTACTCTACAGAAGAGCAGACCCGAAGATGTCTGGCAGGGCCAGGCTCTGAGGAAAGCTGCCAGCCTTGTCAGGGGAAGTTGGTGCCAAGTGTTCACTGCATGTCACATTTTAAGCCACGTTTGTTCATCATTAGTAGTGCCTAAAGAAAGGTTTGTGTCATGCAAGGCAGAAAAACAGCATTTCTTGGATGTGTGTCCAAATTTCATCCTGTATTAAGAGCTTTTCTGAGTTGTGGTTTTAGTAACTAGAAGAACAGAGACTTCTAGAAGTTTATCTTTTTACAAGTTGATATGTTCTTCTTGTAGTAGGGTCTGCATGAGTTGCAAACTTGTCATTTATTATTTTGAATTATGTGTAAGAGGGTAAAAGGCCTGCTATGTGTAAAAAAGCTTTGACCTGACAGGTGGCATCTAATGTTTTGGTTTTGGGTGTCTGCACCATTTCCCAACTCCTTCAAAGCAACTTCTGCCTTTGAGCGAAGAAAGCTTGAGCACCGCTCAGAGGCCGCGCTTCCCATCTAGCTCTGCCTGCTGGGCACGGTACATGATGATACCTGTGCAGGCTGGCAGGCTGACCTGGATGTGTGATTTGTACTGTTGGTCCTTCAGATCCCAAAGCCATCCCAGGTGCTGCCAAGGCAATGGTTGTAGTTAGTAGTTGCCTCTTGGAAATGTTGGATATAAAAGACGAGGACACCTGGCTGAGGGAAAAGCGTGTCCCGTTCCTTTCTGAAGCCTCCCTGCTAACTCTTGCCTGTCAGCAGGGAAATACTTTGGGGTCAGTTAATAATGGTGATAAATGCAGCCTACAGATTCCCATCTGAGCGTGGTGCTGTCATGCTGCTGCGATCACTGTGGGCTGCCCCTCTTCAGGTGCCGTCACCCAGATGTAGCACAGCTGCAGGAAAACTAATATTCTGTCCTCAGTCCTGAATACACATGCATCTGTAAGGCCATGATGGCCGCTCTAGCCACAGCCCAGCCCTCCAAGGAAACCCTGAGGCCACTTACTGGAAGAACATCCTACCCCCCTCTTCTTTCCTTGGGCCCTGAACCTCCCTCTTTGGGGGAATAGAATCCAACATGTTAGCTACGCACAAGTTTCCTCAAATGTGAAATGGAGGAAGGAGCAGCCACAGTCAGGACTTAAGGGATTCAGAAGAGAGAGTAAGAAGAAAGTTTTGGAGCAGGCACGGGGAAAGAGAGGTGGAGTCTGTGTGCCTGATCCACACAGGGTATGAAGGGTGTGTGGAGATGACAGACATGAGCCAGTAAGTCAGAAGTCTCCTGCTTCTTCTGTTAACCCCAGTACTACGAAGGAGGAACAGAGATTCTGTGCAACTGGAACACTTGGCACTGCTTTTGACTATGGCAGCAAGCCCAGGGTCGGCGAGGACAGTTGGGCACAGTCCTGCAGTTCCTGCACGGGTCCTCTGTCAGGAAGCCCAAGTGTGGGGTGTGAGGTGTCTGCTACAGTCACTCCAGATCTATGGATGCGGTAGATGAGACGCTGCTCTGTGAGAGAAAGGCTGGCAAGTGCTCAGGAAGGCTACCTGGTTGGTTCCCACCCCCGACACCTTCCAATACACAACAGGATTTTGTGCACTCTTCACTGCTTCAGTAGCAAGTCCAAACAGATTTTTCATTTTTTTTCACTCTCAGGAGGAATGCTGCTGATGTTTCAGAGCACTGTTCTTGCTGACAATAAAAGCTTTTCTCTGAGCTATAACAGCTCATTGAGAGCCTTTTAAAACATGCACATAAAGCTGGCTTTTTACATGTACATGAGGAAAAAATGGCAACATAGGACTATATATATTATTTTGCACTGGTTCCCATTAGATTTCATATGCCATTTTAGCACCTCGTTGCTTAGTAGTGACTGATCCTCAGTCAGTAGTGGGTGATCTTCGCATTCTGCTCCCATTCCTTGAGTTAACGTGCTTGGCAGAGGTTCCTTGATGTGGTCTGAGCACTGTGCTCTGTCCTGCATCAGCTTGGTGGGGAAGTGAGTAGATTACACAAGTGGTGGCCTTTGTCATTCAGACTGTTGCAGCTAATGGCAGAGTGGTTTTAACGGTGGTTTTTTCCATCAGGGCTAATTGTAAATGCATCTGTTGTAGGCAAGGACTGTAGGAGCCTGTGCTGGCTGAGCACTGAGATGCAGGGACAGAAGTGAGGAACAGGAGGAAGCAGAGAACTTGTCAGAGGTGGGGCTGAGTTGTTTGATGCAATGGTATGAATGAAGAGGGCTCTGGAAATCATGGAAGTACTCTTGTTTCTAGTGCACACCACGAAAAGTCTTCCTGAGCAGTAATGGGAGTGTAGGCAAGAAACCAGAAAACGTCACAGGCTTCTTCAGGCAAGTGTGCCCCACCTTGCTGTTCCCTAAGCAGGTGTGTGTATGTGTAGCTAAAGTACACAAAAGCATTGCTATGAGCGGTAAGTTGGCACGGGAGAAGCCTCACTGCAGAAGCGTGAGTCAAATTCTGCAAGACTGTAACAATGAGAAAAATCTGTTAGAAAGGAAGTCACATTCCCTTCTTCACAGGAATCATCCCACTCACTTTAAATAAGCGTGATCTGCCTTTGCCAAGAAACCGGTGTCGCGGTTTTGGGTCAGTTTAAGGGCACCCATCTGTCCGCTCCTCCCTGCAGGTGTGGCTTTTTCTTTCTGCACCCCCTAGTGTGGCACACAGGATCTAGCCGTGGCCTTGGTCTGCACACCAGTCCCTGGTACTAACTCTAAACATCCAATGTTATCACTGCCAGAAGCAGCACTGCCTGCGAAAACAGGCTGCTAATTTCAGAAAGTGCAGTTAGTTAAAGGAACTGAGCTGAAAAGTAAAATCACTGAACAGAATTGTTCTGTTCTAACTCAAAGCCAGGACAACTGGATTTTGTGTCCACAGAAGAAGTGTTCGAGAATGAAATGTTCTCCATGCTCACTGCATGCTGGGGGATTGCTCAATGCTGATTTATGTGCTGTTACTCTAAATCTGTGGGAAATGTCAAGTAGGAGGTAACCACCAGGGACAGACCAATAGTAACATGGGAAGCGTTAAAGAAGAAAATGTTTTGTTTCACGTTCCAACGTGCAGCCTCTACAGAATTAAAACAAAGAGCTGAAGCTGGCTCAGGAGGGAGATGGAGGAACTATATCAAGGTGCTCTCCAGCTCTAAGAGAGGGCAAATGTCTGATGACGGAATTCCTCAGCGTAGCACGCAATCAAAAACCCAGTTTGGAGCTCTGAATCAGAAACAGGACAAATTCAAGTTCAAATTTCAGAATGCAAGTGATTATGCATTCGTGGAAGTATGCATTTTGGTTTTTACGCTATAGTTTGCTAACACTGCCCTAAGAAAACAAGAAGATTTTACCTTGACAGATTAAGGAATGTGCCTCAGCCTCTTTGTTCCTTCAGCAGAGAACAACATTCCTACAAAACCGTGCTGTTGCCAAAATGTTTTTTTTTGATAAATTATAATGTAAGTAACCGCAGACTTGCAGGCAGCTGGAATTGTGCAATCTTTCCAGGCGGACATAGAGAGCTCTCAGGGATAAATAATCATCCTTCATAGATGAAAATAAAGCAGCTTGGAGGGTATTTATTCAAAATAGTTGTCATATACCTGCTTTGAGTAGTGTTTGAAACAAGCACAGCCATTTCTGTGTAAACATTAACTGCAGACCTGTCTCAATCTATCAAAGGCAGCATGCTTTTACGAGACGTTACTTTAAAAGGAAGAAACAGGAGGAGCACTGCCTTATAATAGAAAGGTTTGGGTTGTTTTTATTATTCCTTTGGGTCCCTGTGGGTTACCACATAGAACATGCAATGCGATGCAACTCTCCCGCTTGTTTTCCAGTTGGATTACTGAGGCTGATTGGAGGGATAGCTGTGCTTGAATTAAGTTATTTCACTTTTCTGTCTGGATTCATTGCCTATTCTGATGAGCTCCTGTTACCTACTGCCTCAACTCCATCCAGGGACTTAAGACTCTTGACCTGCTGGATCAGCTCCTTCCAGACGCCCTTTGACATGTGAGTCCAAATTTTTGCCTTACTATTGGCCTTGTCGTTCATGGGAAAACGACAACCCTAGGTTAGTGCTCTTGCATTCATTAACTTTTTGCTCTACCCAGAAGTCTTCATTTTCTGGATGCTTACTTGTTTCGGTAGATACAGTGCTGTACACCCTGCTGGATTTCCAAAAGTACTTCATAGACAGGGCAGTATAGCGTTTAACAAGACAAAGCCGAATACTTCGGGTAAGGAATTTCTTTTTCTTTTTTTCTTATTTTTTATCTTAGATCTTTTTTAAGCTTATTTAATTAAAATAAAATCTTAAAGACCATTATCAGCCTGTATGAGTATCATGTTATAAATTAGCAGAAAAGTCACAGAGATATAATTCTCCAGTTAAGGAAAATAACTGAGTTAGTTAATAAATATTTAACAATGAGTAGATTAAATTTAAAAGACAATGCATCAAAAAGAGAAAACAGAAGAACATTAGTTTGTTTGAAATTAAGTAACACCGATGATTTTCAGTTAACTATGACTCACCCTGAAAACCTTTCTATTTTGTCAAAGTATGCCATGAGAATAAACATCTTTGTGTGCATTGTTAGTAAAATGTCTCATTGTGGCTTTCTAAATTAACCAGAAGGAATTAGACAGCATTTGTTTCACATTAACATCTGACCATCTGGGAAAGTGGTGTTCTTGGTTTCAGTGACACATGGATGAGGATTTATTGTTTTTTTTTCAACCTTCCTGTTGTCTTATTTCTATCCTAACTTTCTAAGGAATTGGGAGCAGATGATATTTAAGCTGCTTTCTAATGACCTCAGCTTGAGGTTGTTTGGCGAAACCGCATGCCAGGAGAGTCTGGGATCCTCCTTCGTGAAAGCTCGCATTGATTTTAGCATTCAGGATTAAGTGAATACTAAAGACAAGCAACTAAAGACAAGGCTAAACCGAGAGCAAGAGCAGAGGTTGCTCCTATTGGTGTTAACTTCCCCATCCTGGTGAAACAGGCGTGCGCTTGGCTAACGCAGCAGCTAGAAAGGCACTATTCAGTTACAGCAGCCTTTCTGGTAGAGGAAGCAAGCAGAGCACATGTCCTCTGATAAGCTGCTACCTTCTCTTTTTTATACCTTTCTCAGCTTCTGACTATGGTACCTGCTCTCTCAAACACTTTGTGATTTGCTTTGGGGAGGGAATGGAGTGCTAGGGGTGCAGCAAGTTCCTCCGATGGGAAAACCAGCCTCTGACCATAGTAATGCAATTGGAGCATGTGAAGCACTAATTCGTTGAGCATTTTCACAAACATTAAATTTAAAAACCAAAAGGAAATGTGCTTGTTTCCTACTGAGTGGGAAATGTTTTCTTCAGAGATCAAGATGAATTTTTTGTTGTTTTGGTTTTTTTTAGTTACTATTGCTAAGAGTGTTTTATTTCCCGCTGTTCCTTCACAGTGTATATCTTATTTTGTTTGCTTGACCTTCTCTTTCACTGGAAAACATTCAACAGTATAATCTACCACGAATACTCTTTACGACCTGCTGACGCTCATGCTCAGCATCAGTGTTTTGAAGTTTGATCTAAACATTTCTGGTCATGTTGAAAACTGCTGATTCATCTGATTCCATGTTCCAATCGCTATTAATATAAATATATATGGTTGGGTGGTTTTATTTATTTTTGGTCAAGCTGCTACACACAAAAGAAAATTACCCAGATTGTACTTGGAGAAAATAAGAGATCATTCATGACTCTTATAATGGCCTTCTACAGATACATTGATTTCTTATACAAACAGAATTAAAATATGCTAGGTTTTGTTTTCAAATGTCATCCTTAATGTCATTAATTTTCAAGCTGAAACTAGAAAATAATGGGAGTTTATCAGTTTTATTGCCTGGTTTGACTTTGCTGTGTTCATTAATGGCAGAGCAGACTTTCCTTATGGAGAAATTAATGTCACAGTAGACAAAAATCACCTAAAGAAAAGGCCATGAAATTATCTGAAATAATATGAAGAAGTAAATTTGACGTCCTGCATGTTCCAATATCTTTGCTAGGAGATAGCTTTCTAAATACCCTGTTTCCAAGGGAGACTGCTGAAAGGAACAATATCGCCCCTGAGAAAGCTTCTCTGTTTTGTTTACTAGTATTTCTTGAATTAAAACCTGAGAATTTCAAAATGTTCTAACAAACAGAAGCAGCTCAGTCTCTCTGGAAGTCTACGGAGCAGCTCATAAGATGTCACACTTACATAACGCTTGACCAAGCCTTGCTTAATCATTTGGCAAAGGTTGATTATCTCCTCAAGAAGGAGGCCATCACTCATGAGGCTGTAGATCCCTGAAGGATGGGAAGTGTCTGAGAAAATCCTGCCCTGCCAAACCAGTCCTGCACTGATTTACAGAACAACTGCCTTCCATTTCACCTCTCTTTTTTCAACTACTACCAAGCTCTGCCTTCTTTCTGCACTTTTGTGGCAGTGGCTTGACTAAAAAATGAGCTGTTGAGAATTACCTGTATATAGTTATTGTTTAACTTTTCAGGTGTTGGTCCACAAGTGCCTTTGTTGCTCTTTGTGCACACAGCTGGGAGGTAAACACAAGATTGCAAAGGATTTAGGGCCATTATCCCTTGTCTGTGTTCCCAAGGCATTCAGCTTTTTCTCCAAGAGAATTTTTTTCTTCCATTTGTTGAGAGAGCCCCTAAGGAAGAGCAGGACGTGCATGGAAACAGGGTTGTGAAGTTCTGTAGCACAGCTCACTTGCTGACACAGGGCACAGGCAAGTGTTTGCACTGAGCCCGCTGCAGGCCCTGAGGCCCATCGGCGAGCCGATGCCTACCTCAGCCTCGGACTTCCAGACAGCAGGAGCTCTTGTTGCTTGTCACAGTTCATGGAGACCAAGAGAGCAAGGACCTTCCACCATGCCAGGAAGCTTTTAAGTCTTGCTCTTCAGACTTCATGTACAAGAGCTACTAAAATACCTGTACTGATATTTTTTTCTGCCATAAAGTGTTCTTACTGCAGAAGGGTTAGCCTTTAAATAGTCAACCCTGCTAAAGCCGAATGCCAGAATGTAAAGAACCTCCCTTTTTTAATTACTGCATAAATTAAGACTTGGCATTCTCAGGAAGCTGCTCTGAATTCCTTTCTGTTAGAGGTCTCACCATAAGGATGTGTTACCTATTATAATACAGGATTTTTCAACTGAAAATGGCCACCTTCCTGTAAGAAGCAAACTTGTTACAGCTTTGATGGTTTCCCCAGCATGTGAGCCCTCCCAGACCTTAGATGGTACTGGCTCTCACTGGGATTATATGCACCCTCAAAATGTGACCTACAGAGAAAAGAGTCCTTCTTGAACAGCCAGGCTTCTTAGCTTGAGGGTTTTGGCACACCAGTTAGAGGCAGAAGCAGCAATGATGGTCCCAGAAAAGGAAAGATGGTAGCATAAGGATGAAGTGACAGCGATGACACTAGGGCAGGACTACGGGAGAGGTTCAGTAGGCACAAAAGAGCAGAAGCTGTAAATGAAAGAAAGGCTTAGAACATGTCAACAGACATTTGGGCATATTCTCAATTTGTTTTCATCACTGCCTGGATTGAAACAATAGTAAATTCTTTACACCTTTGACAAAAAAATGCTTCTCCTTTTGCTGTAATACAGGAAGATGATATGTACAGGAGGCTATTTCCTATATTCTGCTAATTTTCTTAAGAGCATGAAAACTTTGCTGAGAACAAGCCTGAGTCCTGCCTCCGTCAAACTTTGTTTAAGGATGACATGGTGCTGAATAAAGGAATTAGTAACAGCTTCAACACTGTGACTCCCCTGGATGAAATCAGTGCACTGTCACAGACTGTGGGAATATTGCTATTGGCCTGAGGGGAGAACAGGCATAAGCTGGTTAAAATATTTTGTTCTCAGTTTGTTCCTTTCTTGCAGATTTTTAGGTGATATAAATTGGGGTATCTTAACTACAGTGAAGTTACACATCTTGGTTACGGAAACTGAATCTCTCATTCTTTTATTCTCTGGCTGTATCAATTTGTGGACTTAATTCACAGTCTGGTTAAAAGTTTTGCTAATATGGCATCTCTCAAAGTACAGAAGTTTGAACTATTTCTTCTTGTAATTGTTTGATTGTTTTTTTTCAAAATGGTTTTATCCACAATCACTTATTTATGAAAGAAATATTTGCCTACGCAGCTCAAGTTACACATTTTTAGAGAACTGAAATAATCTTTTTTTAGCACAGGAGAGAAGAAAAACTATGTAAAACATGGTGTTACTAGAGGAAATAATTTCATCTTTACCTTTCTGTGCTCATGAAAGCTACAGATTGTAAAAATTCTACTAGACTCAAGTAGCATTGTCAGTTTAAATGCTCAAATTACCTTTAGCTACCAGGTCATCTGCACTAGACATCAAAGTTCAGGTCTGAGATCATGTGTGCAAGTTACCTGTGCTAGTGACAACCTGCCAGTTGCATTATCTATCCTGCTTTGCAGGAAAATAACTTTATCTAATTTATTAGTGAGACTTCATTTCAGGAGAACTGCTCGTCATTGATTTTGATCGCTACTTACATAGCTCCACATTCACATCACCTCGGGAACAGTTGCATTTTAAATTCTCACTCCGTTTGAGTTGTACCCATTTAGATGTTTGTGCATTTTGACTCAGAGCGAGAGCTCTGAATGACCCACAGTAAAAGAAAAATAAAATATAAAAAACAAATTAAAAATAATAAATTCCCAGATAGGGCACAAAAAAACATCATGGGAGGGGGTTTCTACCACCATTTCCTAGAGCCATGGAAAGCAGAAACAGAGCCAGGAGATTCTGGAAACATTAGCTTGTATTTTGGGGAGGAGGATGTGACTTCCCTCCTTTCTTTCATGCAAGCAGAAAAATTTTGTTAATCGTAGGAAACTGCGGCTGCTTATCAGGAACTTTAAGGAAGATCCATTACTGGTATATTGGATGCCTGAAATTCCTCCCCCCAGACCAAGGTGATGATTTTTATTCTCAGAGGGACAAAGTGAAAAGTAAGAGGAGGCACCTGTGTGTGAAGAGAAGGTCGGCAAAAGATGGGAGACTCAGCGGTCACTCCTGAACAGCTTCGGCAAGAATTAATATTTAAATTTACTCCAGTGTTTCCACAGTCCTCCTGTGGTTAGGGAAAAGTGCCACTGGGATGAGAAAAGCATTTAATCTTTAAAGAGAGTTTCACATCTTTTAATCTTTAATCCTCATCAGGCCTCATTAGTTATTTGATCAACTAGGAAACTGAGTTGCACCAAAAAAAACCAAGCTGGAGAAGAACACGTATAATTATAAATATTCTGAGCTGCTAAACCAGACATACTTTTACAAACGAAAGCAAACCTTTCAGGAAGTTTGAGGAGGGCAGGTTGTTTGCTTTAAACTGGCCAGTGACCCACAACATAAATTTGTGATCAAATGGTTTTGGCCAGTGTCTCGTGAGGGAGCTTTGTTCTACGCAGAGAACTTGGCTTTAGCTCATAGGATTTTGCGGAAGTTTTCTTTGGAAGTGTTTTAGAGTTTGTGTGGAGGGGGAAGGGCAGGAGAAATAAATTTATTTCGAGACAGTCACCCAAAAAAATCCATTGTTCTAAGTAAGCAGCATTATGAGTCATCAGGACCCAGGAACTGAGCACCCCTGGCTATTACACCTCCCTTCCCTATCCCCGAGGGTGTCAGCCCCAGAGGGGTGGGATGTGTGCGCACGAGGGGAATTTATGGACACAGCTCCGCTGTTTTTCTCAGCTCCCAGCCCACTGGGATCCTGCCAGGTACGCAGGGGGCTGCCCAGCTTTTACAGGCTTTTACAGGCGTGACTCCCTCACACAAGTGTTCCAGGGTGTTCAAAACTCAGTTCCTATGCATGGTAGTGGCTTCTGCCCAGAAGTTAAGTGAGGTTAATAACTAAACAAGCTGCATTATTCCCTGCAGCAGCAGCAGCAGCAGCAGCAATCTCATCACTAAGAACGGCTAAAGCTCTTTTCTTTATCCTCGTATTAACATTGACCTCCTGAGGCTGGAGTTTTTGACTACCTTTTTCTCTCTTTTCTCTCATGTTCCTCAGCAGCTAATTTTCAGATGGATGTGATTTGATGAAACAAATGATAATGAAATAAAGTTCTTCCTGGGATGAGAGCAAAATTTAGGGAGAGGTATACCTGTGTCGGATACTCCAGCTGTACTGGAACCTATTTCCAGGGGAACAGTGTCTCTTTCTTTGCTAAGATAACTTTAATAACACAATGTAGAATTACAATTCAAGATAAATAATAAAAGTGAACTCGGAGTTCCTGCAAGATTCAGAATCTATAGCCAAAGACGGTGGCCTCACATATTTATCCATTAAAAAGTTACAGAACAGCGAAAGTTACAATCCACTAGTATATGGTTCCTGGACTGCAAGATAAAAGCAAGCAAAAAAATCGCCCTTTGTACCATTTACAGTACGCCGATTATCTTAGCCATGTCTCTGATGTCATGTGCCTTACAAAAGACATTCTCTCCCCCTTCCAGGTGATGACAGTTGAGGATGCCAGCCCCCTGGCAAATGTGCTGTGATAAAAAGCCCAGAATTAAGAATGGAAAAGTTGAAATGGACAATATGGCAGAGACGAGCGATAAGATGCAGATGAAGAAAGAAATCACGTTACTAAATGGAATTTCTTTAATCGTAGGGAACATGATTGGCTCTGGGATATTTGTATCACCCAGAGGTGTTTTAATGTACAGTGCTTCCTACGGACTCTCTCTGGTCATCTGGGCACTTGGTGGGATGTTTTCGCTGTTCGGAGCTTTGTGTTACGCGGAACTGGGAACGTCCATCGTGAAATCTGGAGGCAGTTATGCCTATATCCTGGAAGCATTTGGTGCCTTTGTGGCCTTCATCAGACTCTGGTCTTCTTTGCTAATTATCGAGCCAACGACCCAGGCGGTGATAGCAATCACATTCGCTAACTATATCGTTCAACCTATTTTTCCTCATTGTGAGCCGCCATATGATGCAGTCAGGTTGATTGCAGCTGCTTGTATATGTAAGTAAAGTTAGGATTCCTACAAGGTAAGAACTATAATTGTAGGTCCCCAGAAGGAGTTATTTTCCTGAATTTCTAGTTTTTTCACCTTCTGTGAAAATAGCATGCTCTTAGGAGCAAATAGGAAATAATCTTATGCACGTGGATTTTATTTGGGGCTAGGATTCTTAGAGGGAAGAGGAGAATTACAACAATTTGGTCATTGCTCTCTCTCCTCTATTTCTTACAAGTCACAAAAAATAAACAAAAAAAATGTTAAGATTCATATCAAATTAAAAATATTGTGCCTAATATGAGTGTTGTCTCTAGAGAAATGTACATATATAATCAAACACTCTGCAGAGTTGTCTTTGTCATGACTGGATGTCTTAGGTGAGCACGGGGATGAGCATTACAAATCCATCCTCCAGTAGATGCAAAGTACTCAAATGCTCTTCCTTATAAACGTGGTAATTTGTCAAGCTATGGCATGTGTTCCTTTGAGGCTGTGCTATAGCATGGGCTCTTCAAAAGGGCTTAGATTGTACAACTGAATGAAAACTTCCAAAATGAGATGCAAATTTAATTTAAGATAATATAATGCATGCTGACAATTCTGACAAGGTGCCTTCTCTGTAGCCCTGACTCTTGCCACTCTGATGCAGACAAAATACACTTCGGAAAAAGGCTCCATATTAGAACTTGAGACCATCGTGGCCACTCAGCAGCCTAAAAGGCAGCTAACTCTAGTCCAAAAGACTTGATCAGCTGAAATTCTCCACTTGCACAGAAAAGCACCAATGTTCTAGGTGCACCTCATGAAACCCTAACACTTAAGAGTAGTCTTCAAATGCTGATATTTCTCTAAGGCTTCACTTTCTCAGTTTTTCTTGCTGGAGTCTTAATGGGAATCAACTGTGTGCTCTGGTTCCTCTGAGTTCTGAGGGAATGCCCCAGGTGGGGCAGGTTCTGCTTTCTCATACAGCAAACAACTTTTCTCACCAGCGACTGGCCTTCTAACAAGCATTTGGAGTAACAGCCTAGGAGTCTGGGAAAATTACAGTTTCTTCTATTAACTGTGATATGCAATTTAGCAGTGTCAGACAGCGAATTTATAACTAGCTTGAACAATTTTGATACAGCTCCATAGCATGGATTTAATTGGCACTTCACCGACATAGTGGAGAGAACATATTTAAATCTATATATTTAGTAGAATTTACTGGGAGTTCCAGGGCAAGAAGATCCCATTGCCTTGTATGTAACTACACTCTGCAGCACATAATAAACACCATGTGTCATATATATGTGCAGTAAACACGTCCTTTGCAGTCTTTCAAATAGTACTTTATAGGATCACAAATGACTCCTAAATGTTCCGTATTAAAAATTAAGTCAAAACATACTCTATCATTTTTAAGAAATATTCATATAATTCTAACAGTTACCGGTACATACTACTGTACTTTTAAGAAAGAGGTATGCTCTTAAGTTCTAACATAGAGATTTTGGAAATTCTAGAGCATAAAATCTATTTCAATGTATGTACTGCATTTAGAATCATAGAATCATAAACAGTTTGGGTTGGAAGGGACCTTTAAAGGTCATCTAGTCCAACCCTCCTGCAATAAACAGGGATATCTGCACCTAGAGCAGGTTGCTCCGAACCTCCTTCAGCCTGCCCTTGGATGTTTCCAGGGGTGGGGCATCTACCACCTCTCATGGCAACCTGGGCCAGTGTTTCAGCACCCTCATTGTAAAAAATTTCTCCCTTGCATCTACTCTAAATTTACCCTCTTTTAGTTTAAAGCCATTATCATTTGTCTGCCACAACAGACCCTACTAAAAAGACCATCCCCATCTTTCTTACAGGCCCCCTTTATGTACTGAAAGGCCACGATCAGGTCTCCCTGGAGCCTTCTCTTATCCAGGCTGAACAACCCCAACTCCCTCAGCTTTTCCTCATAGGAGAGGTGCTCCAGCTCACTGATCATTTTCGTGGCCCTTCTCTGGACCCACGGACACAGGTCCATGTCTTTTCCGTGCCGAGAGCTCCAGAGCTGGACAAAGTACTCCAGGTGGGGTCTCAGCAGCGCAGAGGGCGAGAATCACCTTCCTTGACCTGTTGGCCACGCTTCTTTAGATGCAGCCCAGGGTACAGTTGGCCTTCTGGGCTGCGAATGCACATTGCCAGCTCATGTCAGCTTTTTCATGCACTAGGATCACCAGTACCCCTCAGAGGTGCTCTCAATCCACTCATTGCCCGGTCGGAATGACACAGCTTCTACACCATGGGCTCAGAGTAACAGCATTCTGGCCTGGCTCGATTCAGGATCTTGTCCACGGCATCCAAACTTTGTGGAGCAGAAATTCTCCTTACTCTTTATATAGACTAGTGCAATCAAGAGAAACTTCTATTTAAATAAAGGTTACAAAACAAGTTCACCTTCTGCGTGTGAACAATTCTGTTGGCTTTAATAAAATCTAAACATTATTTAAAAGGGGCAGAAGTTAATCGTAAAATTCAAGAGCTGATGTGTTTTGCCTACTTACTGTCATGAAAAAAAGTGTCCTTTAGAAAACCATGGTGCAAATTTTGAACCAGGTATTTCATTCATTTGAATACATGCATGTGGTACTGAAATGGTGACATTTGATTCTGTTTTATTGCTTGAAAGAGCAGTGATATCTGGAAGGATGGATTTGAAATATGCTTTAAGTGATTTAAAGCATAGAGTGCTGCTCCCATGCATATTCTTTGTCTCTGCAGGTTCCTTAACATTTATTAATTGTGTTAATGTGAAGTGGGGAACCCGTGTACAAGATATTTTCACATATGCAAAAGTTATGGCTCTTATCTTGGTGATAGCTGTTGGTCTTTACAAAATTGGTAAAGGTAAGAATCATTTTCATTTACTTAAATTCTCAAAAATAAACCATAAGAGTTTCAAACTCTGTGCAGGAAGATCAAACTCCTTAAGACTTACATATGAAGTGTTGCTTATTCTGGAAAAAGCTGTCTGCCATAGGAAGATCAGAGGAATTTTACGGCTAGTTAAGCAATGGGGCCTGTTCTGTGACGGGACACAAAGCAGAAACTGCCGGAGGCGTCGTGTCCTTGGCATCGCTCCTCACGCCCGGCTCTCCCTGCCCTGCCCTACCTGTGGCAGAGCTGCTGCAGCGCCCACCCTGCGAGGGGCGAGGATCGGGGAGGAGGACCTTCGCTGGCGGGAAGGCATCCTTCCTAGAAAGACGGGAGCAGGCTCTGATGCTGCAGCCCCGTGAATCACTTGTGATGCCATAAGACATTACAGGACAGAGGAGTCACCCTGGAGCAGCAGCAACTGCACTGAACTGAATACACTGAAAAGCTGGAGACTAGCTTGTTCTCGTGCTACCTCTGATCTTTGCCTATGACAATAGATTTGGTTTTATTGATTTTAATACTTGATATTGATTTTGATACTTGATGAGTCTGTGATGTCACTCCTGCAGCAGCTTTGCCCTGTCCTCACAGTCATAAATTTATCTGTGCTTTCAAATTGACTCCTTCAAAACTCCCAGTCCTCCTGCTGGTGTGAGGTGTCACGATGCAGTTTGGCCCAGGGGCCATCCCCTCGGCTCCCCTATCCACATAACCCACACTGGGTCCTTTGTGATGCTCTGTGGGATTGTAAAGGTGGAGAAGAAACATTATTGTGAGGAACACAAAATGCTGAGGGATTTTAGTGGTAGTAAAAGTCTCATTTCTGCTTTGTTTAAGCAGAACCAAGCACTTAATTACAGAAAGGAGTGGGAGGAGGAATGATGTAGACTTCTGGAGGAAGCTGTGATTGGGTCAGTGCACTCTTTTAAACTCAGCAGCTGTTTTAATGAAAAGAAAGAACAGTTATGACACTTTAGCCCTGCCGTATTCCTTCTCATGTGTTTAGATACGCCTCCTGGTGTATAATACTGGCAACATACTGAGTTTGAATATGACTCATCTTTAGTAAAAAAAGCTTTTGGATCCTTCTGGATTTTTCTTTTTTTTTTTTTTTCTTCAAACCATTTTCCTCTCCAAAGTGTGTGTACATCTCGTCATTTCACCTTCCTCGGTTCAGTTTCCTGGTAGTCACTGCTCAATTCAAAGACTGAACTGCTTTTGTGGAATCTATGAACTGCTTAGTTTAACTACAGGGTGAAGTTGCTTCATTTTATAAGAAAGACCTTACTTTTTTTCCCTGGCAGAGGTTTCAGCATGCTTCTGTCTTCCTTAATAATTAAACTTCCATCTATATTAGATAGCTGATTTTCCTTCTGCAAACTCAGTAAGGCCTTTCTTCCCCTTTCCAGAATCTCAGCGAAGGCTCAGGCAATTTCGTTAACATCTGTTTATTTTGCACCACTCCCCAGAGTGTCGTCTCAACTGATTGAGCTAAATGAGAGGAGAATTTTGTAAGGAAAGATTCTTCAAGTCCTCTCTCAGTTTTGGGGAACGCCTTTGTGGGGCAGAGCATCCCCCTGTGAACCATGCCTCAAGGACTTCCCCCTCCGTGGCTGCTAATTCATCTGATGAAAACAAAACCACAGATATGAGGAAAAAATAGGAGACAGATTGAGGAACTGAAATTGGGTTTGCCAAGTGCCTCTGCCTGGCTGACAGACTACAGCATGTCCTCAGTATGGCTCCCTCCTTCAATAGGGTAGACAGCGATGCCATGATATCAGGATGCTGTGAATTCTGGTAGAATTCAAAAGTCACATCCAAATAACAAACAGGAGAAAATGTCTCCTGCTGTCTCCCCGTACAAGTGTAGCTGTCTGAACATCTGACTGAAACTTTCCTATTTGACCAGTGAAAATATAAAGCGATGCACTTTTAGAAACAATAACGAAGCTTGGATGCAGTGGGGTTTTATTTCCTTCTGGTTAGCTGAGACTTTGAGAGTAGTGTCCTTCTCCTTGAAACTTTAACAGGTGATTGGTACCCTCTCTTTGGACAGGAGAAACAGAAAACCTGAGAGCTCCGTTCAAGGGCTCAGCAACAAACCCAGGGATGATTGCCTTGGCTCTTTACTCTGCCCTCTTCTCCTACTCGGGATGGGACACTCTCAACTACGTCACTGAGGAAATGCAGAATCCCGAGAGGTAAACATGGGCTTTTCCTTGGAATCACTGAAGTGTCCTGGTAGGACAGGTGATGGCAGGACAAGCCTCTCTCTATTTGTTTCTGACTATAAATAAGCCAAACTATTTTCTCTGCAAAAACCTTCTGCTTTTCAAAAGGCGGGGTAAGTATGAGAACTCTGATTATTGTCCTCACTCACCAATCGTATCACACTAATAAATCACTTGTCTGCATATACGTATTTTACACTTTACACTTCAGACAAGAATTTTAATAGGAGGAGAACAAATCCCTGTTGAAAGCAGGGAAAAGCGTTGATCTATCCAGCCCTCTAAAACTCCTGAATTCTTTTCAGTCAGACAGAGCAATTACTTTATTTTTCCAGGACTGGTTTCGTCACCAGTAGAGTAAGACTGCATCAGGATTAGAAGTGTTTTATTGTGTGATCCTCATTATTGCTTACAGGCAAAATCTGTAGTTTTTATAAAGATGAAAGGTTAAGTCCACAGTAGCACTGGAAACACCATCTTCTACCCTTCATGGGGATGTCAACCCTGTGGGAGTTGTGGGCATCACCTACTCAGACCGATTTAGTCCACCTTGTCTTGGGACAGGCATAGGTTATGAGTCAGGAAAAAAATGCTAAAATCAAAAAGCACCTGAATGTGCGTTTAAATCTCATTGCTCAAGTCCTCTCTTAAATTTATAGATATATACGTACTTTTTTTTTTTTCTCTTAAATGTGTGACAGACCCACAAGCGGCCAACTAAGCTGCTTATGGAATTGTACCACACGTGGCTGCTCAATATTTTGTAACCCCACGATTACAAAATGATGGATTAAAGAAAGTGATGGAGACGTCCATTCATAAATATTTGAATTTGGGAACAATATTCTAATTGAATATCCCTTATTTAAAGAACATGAAATAATTTTGCTGTGTTCCTTTTGCAGGAATCTACCTCTTTCTATTGCAATTTCAATGCCTATAGTGACTATTATTTACTTGTTGACAAATATAGCATACTACGTGGTGTTGGACATGTCAGATCTCCTCACAAGTGATGCAGTGGCTGTGGTAAGTTGTATAAAATGATTAAAAGACAATCTATCTTGTTGTGTTGTATAAAATGATTAAAAGACAATCTATCTGCTGTATGGAGGACACTGCAGAAAAATCTCAGGTACCACACTTCTTGGCAAAACAGCCGAAATAATTCCATGCTGAAAGTTGTTGCTTTGTTTTAAACTTTGCTTTCGTGTAAGAGTACCGGTATATTAGGTGAATATAAAGAATATATCAAATAAATCTGCTCCTGTAAAATCCTCCTATATACAGTGTGAATCCTGCTTCTAACAGTACTTCGTTGTAGCAGATGCTTTAGTTGGGGTCAAACAGAGAAAGAGCTGTGGAAAGTTTAGGTGGTTTAAGAACCATTTTTTTTTCACTATTATTCTAATGTACAGTGTGTGATGTTTAAAGCTGCAAGATCACAGCAATAATTTCCATGCAAAAATATGCAGTGAAATGCTTTTTAATCCTTAGCAATATTTTATACAGAAGTACAGTTATAACTCAGATGCATTACGACCGTCGGGATTTGTCAGAATACATTAAAGCCAATACATCTTCGTCTATTAACTCGTTGACTTGATCTTGGCTTAGAATTTATTTTTTTTTTTAATCTTTTTTTTTTAATATATCTCCTATTTTTATTTTGATACTGATCAGTTTGTCTAAATTTTAAGTTCCAAAGTCATTACCAGATGTCATAAGAGAGCATGGGCTACAACAGTAGATTTGGGCTGGTGTATTTTGCTCAGAGTTTCTCAGGATTGTCCATATGCTTCACGGAATGGGCCTCACTGTTCTTTTCTTTTTTTGTTACAGACGTTTGGCAATGAAACCCTTAGTTATGCCAAGTGGATAATTCCTATAGCAGTGGCCATGTCCTGCTATAGTGGCTTAAACTCATCAATAATTGCAGCATCTAGGTATGAAATATAAGATTTATTTTAAATAATTGAAAAGGGATCATTTATTATTAATCTGTATTCTTTACTACTGCATTGTAAAAGTGAAGCAGTTCATTTTTGCCACGGCAGGTTGTTTGTTTATGATGAAAGGATTGTTACAATCTGACCTGTCATCTCATGATCAGCACCAATTGATAAACTAAAGCCACTCGAGAAGAGTAATAAAAGAATTAATGCTGCCTTTGCCAGAAAGCAAGAAGCTATTCCTTTGGCTCACTGTCTGGTTGAGTTTTCTTCTTCCGTTTTTTTTAGGCTTTTTTATGTTGGAGCCAGGGAAGGACACCTCCCTGACAGCCTGAGCTTGATTCATATCAAGTGCTTCACACCAGTCCCTGCTCTCCTCTTCAACGTAAGCGGCAGCCTGGCCCCGGGGGTAGAACACCTTGCCTCTGCCCCGTGTTTCTCCCAGGCCTCTCCTGCACTGGAGATAGATACCTGCCTCAAAGAATACAGCAGGAACATCTCAGCCCCTGCCACAGGCTGATTTTCTAGGACTCCAGTTATAAAAGGAGTCGCAAGGCATGGAAAATGAATTTTCTACCTTTAGATGCCTGTAGCCATACTGACTTTTTCCTGCTGTCACTAGAGAAATGAATATTCTGACACAAAACTGAAGCACCATAATGTATAAAATTAGTAAAAAGAATTTTAACAAATAATCCATAAAACTAACAGATTCAAATGAAGAGGAGGATATGCACAAGCAGAGAAGGTGGCATTCTGCAGAAGCATTTCACTGCCCTTTATTTGAACATGTATTTTATTTGGTGCCTTTCGCTGGCCCGTGCTACATATGGTTTATGAGTAGATTATCATACCGGTCCTATTTGACATCACGTAATTTACCAGAAGTTATAATCTCATTATGAATACTCTTCTCGGAGAGATTCTTTTTGCACCAGTAAGATGAGCTATACTCCTCTCATACACCACTACTCACATTTTTCAGAGTGGATTTTTTTTTCTTCTTTTCTATTAAAACAGACATGAAATGCCTGGTATTTTAGGTGTTTCCATGCAGGCAGGATAGCACACCTGCACACCACAGCACTTACTCTAATCATCTCAATGCACGAGTGGACAGTGAGGGCCTCCAACACTGAAACTAAATGAAAAGTTTGGTTTCAAACTGAAGCCAGACAGAACAGCAGAGTAAGCCTCTGCCTACAGCCTTCTCCATAAGAGGCTGGGGCTCCTCATCTTGCCTTCGTGGGAGGGTTTCCTGCCGGTGCTGAAACATAACTTCACAAACCAAGTATCTCTTCAGCCAAATGTGATGCTCTCACTGCTATGTTTAAGGAAGAGATACCAGCATGGTTCACACACCGTATCTGCAGAATTTGCAGAGTTTTAAGTATCCTTCTTGCAAGGACCTAATCTCCTAAATCCAGACAAATAAGCTGGAAACATGCCGCTTTACAACTTTACTACCTCTTTATTTTATAAGACCTGTCTTTATTTTCAGATTAAAAAGTCTTTGTTTTTATTATCTCTAGGGCTTAATGACTTTGCTTTATCTCCTTGTGGAAGATGTTTTCCTCCTCATCAATTACTACTGCTTCAACTACTGGCTTTTTGTGGGTCTCTCTATTGCAGGACTGATATACTTGAGATATACTCAGCCACATAGACCACGACCTATTAAAGTGAGTAAACAAGAGAGGAAACAGGCTCTAAAAGCCACATAATGCACACGTTTATGTGACCTTTAATATGACAACCATAGCTTTACCAGTTATGTTCTAGACTATTTATCAGCCATATAAATCCTTTCGATATAGAAGCTAAGAAATGAAGGAGCAAAACCCATTTGAGTTTGCACAAGAACATCTGTTGTGGTACTTTTGCTGTGAGGTTAAAATGATATTTACCATTTCTTTTTCCTTTCATACAGCTTTATAACTATTTCTATTTCAAATTAAATAAGGAATAAATAAATGCCTGTGGTTCTTAGCCCATCCTGGAAAAACTCCCTTTTGTAATTTTCACAGCGGACTTCAGTAGAGCTAGTGATGGGAGCTCCAGAGAGGTTAACAGCCTGATCAAACCTGCATGACAACAAATTCAGCAAAATCTCTCCAAAGCCCATAAATGCCCCAAATTCTGCTCATGCAGAAGCTCAAAAGCTTGAATAATCAAATGCATTTTGATTGTTCCCTCCCACTGCCTAATGGTCGTAGAGAGTAAAATGCAAGTTCAATGACTGACTGTAGAAGGAGGTCTGGCTCTCAGTTAGGAGAGGGAGACTGCACAGAAACAAAGCAAGCCTAAAACTTATTTCTCGTTTCCATCCAGTGATTATCCAGGAAGCAGGGATGGAAACGCAGCTTCCTCAGGCACACAAACCCACGCACTGGTTCCCGTTACACTGTGCTCTGTTGGCTCCATGATTTGCATTTCAACTCTGCAGAGATGCAGTAAAAATTACAAGAAATCCAAATTAACACCCAATCTAAACATTTCTTCCTTGTCACACTCTCTTCCTAACATCCTGCACCATTTTTACCAACGTATTTTTTTCTGTTTAACATCCTGCTTATAAAAACCACATGGTTCAAAGAAAAGTGTAAAATATCCTAGGCACCTACTCCTGGAATACTTTCTAGTCTTCCAGAGCAGACCAAATTTTCCTGAAGCATGCACATGCTTTGTTTCCAAACTGTTCCTCAAAATATGTGGAGGTAAAGATTAAATCTTCCCTTATTGGCAGTTTTGCTCGTGACTCTACTGAAAAAAGGATTCCAGTCAGATTATAGATAACAATTAATTCCTATCAGCATTTGCCATCTTAGTCAATGTCACAACTCTGTATACACTTTTTTCTTCTCTGAAATGTAGTACTTGGTTTTCATAACTCACATTTTTAATCTTTATAAGGTAAAGATGTATTTATACCAGTAAACTCTCAGGATTTTCAGGTAATACTCTAATGTCAACTCCTGGACTCTTGAGAAGGCTCATTACTAAAGCCAGTGAAATATATTTTAGTGAAAAATAAATCCATAAAGAGGTTATTGCAACTTCCCTTATTTGCAGTGTGATATTTCTTAAGTGCCCAGGAGAAATAGTTGTAAATCAGTCCATTAGTTCTATAGCATCAAAATGGTAATTGAAAGTCTAGCTGAGTTAGTTCCCAGTGAAAACTACAATTAAAAATTTGCAATTGAAGTTAGAGGGGAAAATCACAGAATCACAGAATTGTTGAGGCTGGAATAGACCTCCGAGATCATCAAGTCCACCCTATGACCCAACACCACACCACCTAGCTAAATCATGTCGCTAAGTGCCACATCCAGTCTTTCCTTAAACACCTCCACGGATGGCGACTCCACCACCTCCCTGGGCAGTCCATTCCAGCACCCAATGACCCTTTTGGTGAGGAAGTGCTTCCTAATATCCAACCC
>VWZK01014346.1:0-56435 GCA_013396935.1 Baryphthengus martii
GCACCATTCACAATCACTCTCTGTGCCCAATCATCCAGCCAGTTTTTTACCCAGCGAAGGGTGCACCTGTCCAAGCCATGGGCTTTGAAGTATGATAGGGAAGAGAAGCATTGTTATTTACTTTTCTATTCTATTACCAATTGTAGAAGAGCAGTGCACAACCGTAGAATTCACACATTGGCTTTCCATTAGGTTTTCAACATGGGAAAAAAAAAAACCAAAAACCTCTATTCTAATGAACAGCCTTCCTCTGTCCTTTAGGTACAATTTGAGCTAAGATACTATTTTCCAAAGCAGATGGTATCAAGAAGCCCTGAAATCTAGCTATTTATTGGTAAATACCAAAAGCCGGAGAACCCATTCCTCTTGTGTCTGTTCCTAGCCCTCAACTAGAGACAAGATGTGTATGAGCACCACTGTGTACTAATGAAGTCTGACATAGGCTCAGGAGATATACAAGAATCCTCTGCCCTGGGTGATCATGTTCCCAGAAATTCAGATCATTTCAAGGGGAAAAAAAACCCACTGAAAAATAGGGATATGCAGAGGTAAAATATTAATGTAGTCTGATTAGGAAAACAAAAAAAAAATCACACATCTTCTAAGAAAATGTTAGCATAAATCACAAAAAAAGGGTCTGTGCATTGGACCAAGGGCATGTTTTACTTGGTACATGGAGAGATGGAGAGGTCAGAAGACAAGGAGTTGGGAAGATGCAGGATACTTTTGCAACTAAGAGCAGAGAGCAAATGATGCCCTGACAGAGGAGCTTACTGATTGCTTCCTGGTCTGTTGAAAATGAACCTGTCAAACAAAGCACAAGCTGTTTGAAGAAGTGATGTCAATGTGATCTAAACAGAATATCAAATTCAAGAGATGCAAGGAAAAAATGTCATAAGCTTAGATATTTCAAGCACTTGAGAGCTTTCCTTTTTGGATTGCAATTATTAAAAGAAAATCCATAGAAGCGTAAACTAAAAGAAGTTTCTGAAATGTTCTGTATCTTCCTTTGCTTCAAATAATAAACCACTCCCTATGGGCTTCAAGTTTCCTGAGGAATTGGGGCAAATCGCACTTAAAGGGAAATTTGTTTTCTAATTCCAAGAAAGAGAATCATTAAAAACATCACCTGGCTGCTCAAGCCTCCTCGGAGTAGACCAGACAGACCGATTTCAGAGCTCCAATTTCAGGTTAGATGCCTGGGTTTGACTAGATCATTAAGAAGCCAGAGTCCCATTTATAGGATCTAGGAGGAATGGCTCCTAGAAGCAAGACCTCAAGGGCCGCAAGGGGCAAAGCTAGCACAGCTTAGTTTGGCAGCCTGGTAGGTACACACATTCCTGTTTTGTCCTCTGTTCTGGCTGCATTCTTCAGCATCTTTTTCTCTGAGGCATCTCATCTTGGAAAATGTACTGGTATGCAATGCCAGCACAATTCAGCATCAACTACAACAGTTATGGTCTCTTTCATGTGAAACCACAGCTAGCAGAAAAATGTCCACTTTTCCATAGTCATTCAGTAGTCAGAGTGCATATGCAACAAGTTGGGATTCAGCTTCCTCTGGAGTGTGAAGTGGTCCACATTCATATTTCTTTAGGAGGATACACTATGGCCCAGACAATGGCAGGAGTGAGAAGGTAGGGGTCTCCACCCTTGTTGTTGAAGTCAGGGCAATGTACAGTCAGTAATGAAAAAGTTGTGAGAGCCCAAGAGTGAAGGCATGATGAAGCAGCTCCAGATTAAGGAGGTATATTTGAAAATGGATAGCTTGTCATTTAGCCTCTGTTCCAACTGTTGCTTATGCATTTTATCCAAAGACTAGTCAATGAAAATTCCATGGGAACAGGGACTGGGTCACAGTCCCAGGAGCATGCCCTTTATATCAGGAAGCAGGAAACAGGCTCCTGCTTGCTTGCTAGCAGTCTCTGTATCCCCATGAATCTTACATTTCTGACTGCAGAGTGGCCCAGACATTTTATTGGTAATAACCCCTGTAGGTTTCCAATGTGATCTTTAATGAGGTTGAAAGAAAGAAATGTGACTGCCACTTAAATCATCCTGTGACCTTCTTGTCCTGTTACCTGGAGTCCAACAAGGCTAGTTTATTGGTACCCAAAGCTAAAGATTATTTTTTTTCTTCAGTTGAGTTTTATTCCAGCTCCAATCATCACAGCGCATACTCAAGAGAAGAGATTTAACTGATGCCCTGCATGTACGCTGTATCTTTCTCTGAGATGTTGTTGAAGTTGGGCTTTTATCTGTCAGTTTTCATCTATTATTTGGTAGTTAGGGGAGGCACATGTAGGATTTCTTGTATAAATTATTGATTTCTTATTGGGTGAGTCTTATAACTGTGTGTCTGAGATTAAATAGGATATATCTATCACTTCTAGCTTTTCTCAGCAGATGTGCAGTCTTACGACAGGTATATTCAAATTTGAGCATAGCTTTAGTCAAATTGGTTGCTCTTTCATGAGGTTTTATGATTATTACTTTGTTTGTAAAATAATGAAAAAATATTGTAATTTATTAAAGTTGGGGTCTTTCCCCCTAAAAGTAACAGCCATGAAATCTAAAAATCGAAGCAATTTTTAGGCCTGAAATTAATACTTATTTCATCAAGCCTATTTATAAGGAAGAATAAGAAAAGAAATTTGCTTGCTTTTATATTTTACCTTTCCACCCCAAAGCATCATTACCTACAGAGCAATGCCACTTAAGTTTCTGAGCTCAAAGAGAGTGCAGTTTTGAGTACAGTTTTGGCAGATCTGGTATAAAATACTCTGTGCTATTCACTGACAGTACTCAGAAAAAACAGGTGAATACTTTGCTAAACCAAGAAGGCAGGGAGAGTTAGAAAGCTACAGAAAGGCTGATATAATAGAGTACTTCCGTGGTTTCCTGACACTCTGTTACAAGACTGATGAAAACAAGCTTTATACCTGAGAGAGTCTTTGAAAAAAAATGCACAGCACGCAGAACAAGCCCATTTTCATAGATTTTGTGAGGATGCTTGAAACTCTACAGTGCCATATGAACATGCCTATATGTCTTCTGGCAGAGAGCTGGCTTAAGCCTGATCAATTCAGAAAGCTCCTTAAATGAGGTGTGGCCTGTCTACTTTAGCATAAATATGCCCTAAAGGAGAATGTGTTGAACTAGAAAGATTATATTAACAATATAAAATGCAGAAACTGAAGAAGGCTAAAGTGTTTGGATTGAATGCTCTTCAGTTTGCCTTGACTAACAGTAAGTAGACTTGATTTACCAGCATTTTTATTTATTTATGTCTTTTGGTATGTCATAGTTCTGATACTAAAGCAGTGATGTTCTACAGGGCAACAAATAATAGATTATTCCTGTGAAGAAAAAGAGTCAGTCAAGAAATAAATGAAGTAACTGGCAGTCTGATGGGTAAGACGATTGCTCCAGTCATAGCAGGACCATATGTATGTCTTCATCAACTCTTCTCTGACTCTTCTTGCCCTTTCTTGAGTTCTTTTTTTCTCTATAAATAAGAACACGGCTCATTTTCAACCCACTGAGGAATGGAAATGAATTTTGAAGCCTTTAAAATTTACAGGAAATAAATGTCTCTTTTTTAACCCACTCCCTCTTTCCAATCTCAATGGGAGAGCTGTACTTATCTTTTCCCATTAATAATGACACAAATATCAGAAGTCTAGAAAAATGCATTCTAATTAAAGTTGAGATTTTTGTATTTCCTTTTTTTTTTTTTCCATTCTGCATATATTTTCTATCTTTCCCAAGTCATAGGGACCTGAGATTAGTTCAGGAGAAAGGACAGTGAAAAACTAATAGAATCAGTGGATAGTGCTCGAATAGAGATGTCAGGAGATACAGGAAATATGCATATTTTAAATGTTTTTCTTAGACATCAGTACAATAGCGCACTATTTTAATGAGACATTTTGTGATATACTAGGGGATTTATTTCAGTTCCAGTCCCAGTATAGAGTAGAAAAAGCTAATACTGCTATAAAATACATTAATTGATGTCCATGTCAAGACAGCTGAGTTTCAAACCTTTTTGCCAGTATTTTGGTTACTCACAACTTGTATGCTGGATTGTGAGAAATAAAGTGACTACTTGGATTTCAAGGGCCTTCTTGGAAAATTCTCCCTTGGAGGTTGTGCTCAGACTAGGGGAGAAAATTTCATTAAATTAAAGCAAAAAGACATGTATTCACCAGCAACGGATGACTTCTTTAGACCTAGATGCATGTTGAATGGTATTATGGGCTCTGCTGCTACCAGGTTTTGCTCACATGCTCATGCAAGGAGTAATTTTTGTCTTGCATTAATATTTTGAATTATCCTTTGCTCTTCTGCAAGCATCACGCAGTGTTATGTTCTTACAGCCTAACATCACCTTAACCATTGAACAATACTCTAGGTCTCCAAATTTTTTTTCCTAACTGAAATTGATGACGTCGAATTGTGTGAGCCATAATGGACTGTGCAATAATTCTATGCCCTCGTGCTTGGTGGTAATACCACATACCTTTGATATCGTTTACAGCAAGACTAGAACCTGTAGTTATTGAGAATGGAAAACTGCTTCTATGCATCTCAGTGATTTTGACAACCATAATCTTTATGAGATGTTTTTTTATCTTTGTGTTTGTGTGTCTGCTACAACTACACCATTTTATTCATGTTCAAAGAAATAAATCTGATCTTTTTTTTTTTTTTTTCCTCAGCCTGTGTAATATTCTACAGAACGTTTGGCTTGAAATAAAAGTTTTATGGTAGCTTAAGAACCAAGTTTCTTAAAAACTGATATAACATTATGCCTGAACCTCATCAGCTTTAATATGTACAAAAAAAAAAAAATGCAGTGAATGATCCAGCTGTCTAACCAATTTGGGGAAAAAAGTGCTAATGAGGCCTACTTTGGCATTGAAAGAAACTCTGGCGCATTGATGTATATTTCTATGAAGAACAAAACTTCAATCTAGTTGATAGGATACTCTTCTGAAATGTTTTGACTTGCAATTAGCTAAGTAAAATAGTAATAGGAACAAATTCATAAATTAATCGGTTAATAAACAGTAAAAAGCTGTCGTATTTCACACACAAGAGGTTCCTTGCATTTTAGTTCCTAATTACCATTGCTGGTATAATAATGATATCTCTGCTTTTAACCTGTGGTTGTCCCTAAGTACTTTATCATTATTATGTACTGATCTTCTCTTCTCTTGAATGTATATAATCAGACATAGAGGCAGCTATTATTCTTAACAGCTCTAAGACTTGTAAAAGAGGCAGCCCTAAGACGTAGGTGAAGTTCATAGCAAAGCTGGGCTTGCACACATGTTATCAGTGAAGGCTCTTCAAAGAAGAAAATATGTTTTCTCAAGAAAAGGACAAGTGAATGAACAGGCCTAAGATTATAATTTTTTACTTTAATAACAAATAAGGAAAGAGACAAGGAGTAACAAAATAAGCAGTTCTCTGAAGCTCCAGAGCTCTTGTATGCAAGCATGTCATGATTCAAAAGACCCTTTCTTTTGAGTGTGTTTGGCAGCAGCACTGTGGAAACATATGACCTTTTACATACTCGCAGAGAGAAAGATGAGTTCCTGCAAACAAAACAAAGACATTCCCAATGAAATTAACAGGGGAGACCATCAATGCTGAGAAATCCCAGCCTAGTGTATGCTCATCTGGAAAAAATCTAGACATCTGATTTGTTTGATTAATAGTATTTTTGAATATACATTAGACTAATATTTCTTGTATTATAAAAGAAGACAGTTGTTTCTTAAAACAAGTTTAGTTCTGCTTTATCACAGTAAGTGAAGCAGACTAAATGGGACTGTGAGAATACAATATTTTCAAGTGAAGTTTGTCTGAATTTTTTAATGAAATCATGTTATAGATAGATAACATTTTTGTTTTAGTGGTGACCTGTGTGGCCAAATGCAATACTTCCATGAGCCCAGTTAATTCAGATGTATTCTTCTAGGATGGAATGGTCTACTTTTGGTTAATGTGGGATTTATGAAAGAAGGACAAGGCAAAGGATTCATGACTCAATGTTAAATTTCCTTTGCTTTGAGGACAATTTATTCAGATATATTATTCCCTCTTCTTTCAGATTCAATCATTTGTCTGTTTTGGTGGATGTTAGAGATTGTTTCTCTTAGAAAGAGGAATTGCAGAGTGAACAGTTTCTTTGATGCCCTTCCATTATTCACAAAGAATATATCTAGACTGAGCACCTACAACTGTTACACCAGTCATAAAGGAGATTTCTAGGAAAATGGCATATCTTATTATGTTACTATACTGTGAGTTATGGCCCCTGTTTTTGGAGCTATTAGTTCTGGATATCTGTGTGGGTTTTTTTCTTAAATTCATGTTAAGTTCTTGATGACAGTTTGTCAGCCTCAGTGACACCCAACAACCTCGTAGCTAGTATTTCACATGTGCAGAAACATGGAAGAACTGTATGTGTACATTTGGTTCAGTTTCATCAGTATATAACAATAAATGCATTTAAAGAAGATCGGTTTGTGTGTGTAAAGTTGTAAAGCAAACACCCAAAACATAGGCATTGTAAGTGATCGTACTAATGTGTTTCTTCCTTAGCTTTACACTTAAATCTTATGTTCATTTAAACAAATTTCATTCTAAATGGGCTTTCAGAAAGATCTAAAAGAGTTAGATAACCAGGTTCATTAAAATTCAGTGTCAAGAAACTTCCTTTAAAAAATGTGAATGCATCTTTGGTACAGGAGAGTATTACGAGTCCATGTTATTTATTTGTCAGATGGAATTAAGTGTAAGGATAAGTGACAGTCTGCCTATCCAAACAATTTTAAATTCCCAAGTATCCTATGATCTATTTATCTTATCATAAAAGCTATTAGACTACAAAAGATACAAGCAAGGCAACCTATCTTTTATTTGCAAGACAAGACTCGGTGTTTCAAAGAACACCACTATAAAATATTTATCCAAAAGTGTAAGATCAAGTAAATCTGTTCCCCGCTCTTCCTTTCAGGTAAAAAGTTTAGGCCTGGGGATACATAGATACGTACACCTGTGTAAAATCCTTTTAAAAAAAGTAATCTACCAAGATATAAAACTGTGATTCATGCTTAGAAAGGTTTTCCAGACTTTGTTTTAAAATCCTCCTTCTTCCTCTGCCCCACGTTGCTCGGAGAGGAAATCACATGCTCAGATTTTACTTTCCCTACACAAAGGAGTGGAGAAGCGCCAAAAACTGAAGTTCTTTCATAGACAAATTGAACCAATTTGGATCTTCCTTCTGAAAACTCGAATTTTGTGAATAATTTTGATGTTTATTTGTCTCAGTTACTCTCCACTAGCTATTAGCTTCTCGATACGTTGCTGAGAATATGAAACCACAGCCAAGATAAAACATCTTTGTCTCTTGTTCTTACACACATGCATGCTTGCACACACGTGAGCACGTCTTGGAAATCAAGTGTGTTATTTGCAGTCTGCAAAAAGATTTGAGATTCAGTGAGTTCCAGCATTTTATTTTTTTTTAATACCTGATCTTGGCATGCTTAAAACCCTGGAAAGTCACAATTTACTTCCCACATAGCCGTCCTGGATGGCTGAGAAGCTGACCCACACAACAGGATATCCAGCTATTGAGTGCTGCTGTCACAGGTGGCCAGTAGTACAGCTGCAAAGAGCTTCCTGCCAGGAGGGCAGAGTGGGTCCACAGGAAGAAATGTTCCTTTCCTCTTCCAATCTGTTTTCAACTATAAAGAAAGGCCCAGGCTCACACCGCTACGACGGATCTGCCTACGCAGCACTTTTCTCTTGGAGCAAAATCTCAGCTAACATTTCTAACAATAGCTGCCCGAAGTGGAGCAGACCATTTACAGGGCTTCAAACAGCAGCAAAACCTACCTTTAATGCAGAGCTGTCCCTGAGAAATATTTCAGCTTGATTGTATTACTGTTGTGCATAATTGTACCATCATTTTATAGCTCACTTAAGAGCAGTCTGCACTGTGCGAAAAAAACAACAAAAGGAGCAGCTACCTTTCTCCTGAGATACAACAAGTAGGCAACTCATATGTTTCCTCTTTTGTCCTGCAATCAGCCATAAAAATACAAGAACAAAATTGCTTACAATCAGTTGTGGATTTTTATGGTTAAGAAGGAAGGAGGCAGATGACCTCTACCTGTGAATTTTGCAAGCCAGCACTTCTAATCATGAACACTGAAATCCTGGTTAGGTAAAGCCAATGAAAAAGAAAGAGGGTGTTTGTTCATGGAGGTGTTAGCAGAAAATATGCACAAATTCACTGTGCTATGGGGAACACATAATTATTTCCGAGAAACTCTTGTGCTGAAGAAGCACCAAGAATGGAAATTAGGAAGAGGGCGAGTGAGAGAGGTTTCTGCATACTGTTTTATTGGGTTAAACTTGTATTGAGACTAAAGGAGAATAGGCAATTGAACAAAGAACAGATAACTTAACATTTTCCATGAGTATGCACAGGCGTAGCCATCTAAAAAAGAGTAATTGTAAACGTCTTCAGAATTGGGGCCTTAATGCCAGTATGAAAGGCCAGTGATACCACAAGAAAATTTCCGAGTGATGCCAGATTTCCTAGCAAATGTGTTGCTAAAGGCATCATCATGTACTTTTATCCCAATGTGGTTCTGTAGTCTTCTGTACTAGTAAGTGGCTACTCTTTTTCAGCCTAAAAAATATTAGGCTGTGCATTCCAGGGCTTTTAATCTATGCTGCAAAAATTTTGTTTTCTGAGATTCAGAAGGTGAATTATCTATAGCTCAAAATAGCTAATGTTAGTCTGTCTTGGAAAAGTAACATGTAGCCATTATTTCAAAAAAATACTGTAATTAACACCAGTTATTCCAAGAGACCACCTGTGAATATGAAAAATATCTTAATGGACTTACCAAGTGTAATCAATTTCTTTTGCAATTAAAGGGTTCCTTCTCTCAGCATTTGTCACATTCATCGTTGGAAAATTGAAAATATGTCTCCTGGAAAGAGTATACAAAGAACCCAAGAAACTGAAAAATTATACAAATATGGATGGTCTTACCTTATTATCCTGAAAAATGCCTACTAAAATCACAATTTAAATAAATAAATTGCTAGACACATATCTGGTTGCTCTGAAAAAAATATAAATTAATAAAGTTTTTTTTTAAAAGTGTATGCCACAAGCCTGAGTGTAATTTACTGTTTAAACACTACTAATATCAGAGGAATTACTTGTCATTTGATATTGGTGTACCTGAGAGAAGTCCATTTACACAAGGAACAGTAGTCATTACTACATTCTTCAGTGCTCTATCTACTGTCATTTTAGGGAACAATGTTCCATAATGATGATTATTCGCTAGCTTGAAACTACTTGAAAATAAATTGAAAATACATTCCTTTACTTTCTGCAAAAAATACAGCAAAATTACTACCTTTCATTTTGACTCAGCAGCTACTAAGTACGTACCAGCTAGCCTTATCTTCTTGTATACAAATTAGCACTGAAAAATCTGAGGATTATCTGTTCAGTTTCTCATCCTCACATCTCAAATGCCAGACAAACGGATGCAGGAAAACACGCACTACTATAGAAGCTTGTGTTTTAACAGTAATCAGGTTCTAGCTGATGCTTGTAGCATTGAAAACCGTTGCAAATTCCTTCAAAATACACTGACACTCCCTTCTGCAAATCAAATGGAACTTGTGAGACAAAGCCTACCTGCAAAGACCCAGGACAAGGTCTGAGGCTATCCATGGGCTCATCTCAAATCAGCATAACACTAAAGCACGTGCTTCAATTCCACTGACATTAAGGGGTATTACACTGAGCTTAAAACTCCCTTTCCAGGTAAAAGCGTCCTCTAAAGAGAATCAGAATTATCAGGTCAAGTATTTATTATACACTTTGACATAACTATAAAGTCAAAGTCGGTGGGGTTGTAGTGCCCACCTGTTTTTCAGATTTGTAACCTTGCCGCTCCCTTTGTGATGAGAAACAACAATGAGCACTCAGGCAACACCTGACTGTCTGGTGAAGCCAATTTTGTCCTCGTTGTCATTTCAATATGAGAAAAAAAGGCATTCACTTCACAATGTTCTTTAGTGTTCTTTTACTCCTTTTCTGCTAGAAACCCACAGTATTTTAGTAGTAGAATAGCTCCTTCTTGCTCAATAAGGACAACAATGACTAAGAACGACAAAGATAGTTTCTTTTGTGGAAAAAGTGGTAGAGATCATTAATTTAGTCAAGTTCCACCAAGCATACTAGAGAATGACAAATGTAGACATAGGCTATCTAGTTCGCCGCTGTGACTGATAGTCATCACATGAATTATCTAAAGAAATAAGTTTCATAGATATCAAATATATTTCATGCTGAGACATTAGATCAAAAAACACGTGATCGAACAGTCTAACTCTAACATCTTAAAGCTTACCCAATTTTATAAGCCAAATCCACTAAATAAATACTACTGAACGATGCTACAATATCACTAGGAAAATAATCTTCCTCATTTTTTTGTAAAAAATCATTTTATTCACTTGGTACAAATCAAGAAAGACAGACTAGTGCAGTAGTTATTCATATTCTATAAGATATAATCATGAACCTCTTTTGCAGAATTAATTAACCTTCAGTTTCACTTTGGAAAGATAGCAGAATTTAATGACACCCCCCCTCCCCAATCATCTCCTCGCTAACTCTACTGGGAATTAACGAAGCCTGCTCATCTGAAAATATTACAGTTGGCAGGCTATGCTTGTTGCCTGATCTTAAGGTTGCATGACACTTTGCATTATAAAGCCTTTTTTTCATTTCAGGCAATAAAAAAATATAGAAATTTGGTTGAAGATATTGTCTCATCACATACAAGTTATACAGTTTAATATACAGACTTAATATTGTCAATCTTTTTAGATAGTTGATCCCTATACGAGTTGACCACCAAAACATATACTGAGCAAACTACTAAAAAAACCCACATCAATGATACCCACCAAGGGTGTGACATCTGTTAGATTTTTCATTTTCTGATGACCCTCAAACTACACATAAGTCTATCAAGCCTTTGAATGGCTCTTTTTTACATATGTATTTTGTTTGTATTCTTTTTTTTGTTGGTTTGCGGGGTTTTTTTTCATTCCTTTCTTTCAATCTCTTACAAATCTAGAGCAACGCACTGAAATGAAGTCACATTAGAATTGCAGTCTTATCACTAGAAACATATTCTGGGCCAGTGGGAGTTGATTTTTGCCAGCTGGCTCTGCTGATAGGATGAATTCTTACCCTGAGCAACATGCTGAATTTTGTATGTCTGGGTAAAAATCCTACTTAAGCTAGTTATCTGCATGGTCTAGACAATTGCCCATGATGTTGCAAGATACTACTCACCCACAGACTTTATGATTTATTTTCTTTAAATGTGGAAACTGTCATAAAAAGCAATATGCAATGAAGTGTGTCCTGCAGAAATAGTTTCTTCCAAAACTTTTGTGCTCATATTTTGAGCAGTCTTTTACAGTGACCTTAAATTGCTCAGTAGTCTTTGAAATGTAAGATGGAGGCAATTGTCCTATGACTAAAAGAGGGATATTATACTTTATCTTATTAACAGTTTTCAATTATCTTGATTTTTGTGCATTGCTTTGCCCTAAGCACATTATCTTGAAAAGTGTCCAGATTTGTCTCTGTCAAATACATACTTAACTACTCTTAACTTTCCAGATTGTCTGACTTTTTTTTTCATCAAGGATTGCAGGAATCTGCAGGCAGTATTGTTATGTTACTTTTCATTGGTTTTATTCACCAAATGTTAGTATGGAATAAGAACAGAGACCGTGTATTACTTCCAGAAACTGACAATCAAATGAATGATCAGCTTAGTGTCAGAACATAATATGTCCAGATCCAATGGAGTTTTTGAATTCCTGAGAACAGTGTAAGGCAATTCTTCCCCTGAGGGTGTAAGAAAATAAAATGTGTGTGAGGAAATGCTATAATAAACTGGTAATATATTTCCATGGGGGATACGTAGGAATTTTCCATACATCCTCATAGGATGGCAGTAAACCAGACTTAATCGCAGAAAGTAAGCCTTTTCCAGAGTGAAAAAAAAAAAAAAAAGAATTAGCTGCATAGCAGGGATGGAGGTCCAAGCTCTAGGCTTGATTTCCTGCTGAGAGATGCTGTCAGAAGTGCCTGGGGAACTGCCCAGGCTGAATGACTGATGTTGGCACAGAAAGAGTTCAGAGCTTCATCAGTTGGTTGGCTGATTGATGGACATTTACTCATCACAGTCTCAGAGAACATAATGTAAGATATGCCTACATAAAATAGCTGTTGAGTTAGTGACTCCACTTATACAGATATATCTGGTGATCACCATAAAAATGGGTTGTCACATAAGATTGACTCTTTTCCTTTACTTTTTTCTCCCTTCTTCCCTCTAGTTTCTATCAAAATAAATTAATAAAAAAGGTACTTTATCTGAAGTTTGGCTTAGAAGCAGGTTTTCCAGTTTGCAAAAAATGCTCTTTCCTTTCCTTTTTCCTTTCCTTTCCTTTCCTTTCCTTTCCTTTCCTTTCCTTTCCTTTCCTTTCCTTTCCTTTCCTTTCCTTTCCTTTCCTTTCCTTTCCTTTCCCTTTCCCTTTCCTTACCTTCCCAAACCTTCCCCTGCCTTAAGATCACAACAATTCTGTCTGATGTTTCTGACCTCTAATCTTAGTCTGAATAGTTACTCCGAGGAACTGACTCTTAGCCTTCACTGCTAATATAAGCAGCTAATGACACCCTTGAGACTCCTTACCACAATATGTAAGGGCTGGGGACCTAAAGCTTAGAAAGTTCCCAGAACAGCACCTGACCTGCCTGGAGATCAGAAGGTTTTTCTCCTAAACCTGCCTGAGATAGCAAAAGTAGAGTATAGTACACCCCGTCTGGCTTGAACAAATTAAACACCTTTTTATTATTCAAATATGCTGTGGTTTTTTTTCTCAACGTTTCCATAAATGAGTTTACAGACACACAAACCAGAAGTTGTCTTGCCTGGTTTATTTTCCTTTCCTGATCCAATTGGCAAACTAAAAGCACACTTAACCCCATGGCAATATCTTCCCTTTTTGCCTCATGACTGGGGCATCTGGGACACATAAAACATCTGCTCAGACTCTCTCTTTCCTGGAGATGATTTGGACGCTTACCCCCAACCACAATCTGCTGAATTGATACACTCAGAAGAGGTGAGTGAAGGGGAAAATTGTCCTTACTTTTGTACATTTGCATGCTTGTTACTCTTACACTTTTCATTCCTGTTTTACTTTGTGTCTTGAGGTGATTCTCCTTATGTACTGTGTACAAATGCTGCTATACTGAACATGCAATCCTCATCTGGATCTAATCCCAAATACCAGCACAGAGCACACAGGGAAAAATAAAAGAAATCCTATTTCTTTCAGCATGTGTTCCTTCAGGAGCAAATGGGTTCCTTCAGGTTTCCAAACACTGAAATACAAGATTCTATAAATATTTTAGAGACTTTTTTTCCTAACTTGGTTTGTGTTGATGGCACACACTGAAAAGCAAGGCTATCTATAAAACACACTATTTTAGATAATCATTGTAAAAGAAGATGGATGCTAGTAACAATGAAAGTTCCATACTTGTTCAGAGATACTTCAAGGATTTGTCAGTAAAGCTGCCATATGCCGAAAGTGAATATGTTACATTGGCTCCATTTCTTCCCCACGTTTGTCTTTCCAGTTGGCCACTAATGTATTCAGCCAATTTGTAAATAGAAAAGAAACAATCAATCACAAGTAAGTTTGTAGGAGGCCAGAGTACCAAATTCTGGGTATTGACCGAGGTATCGACAGTAAGGTTATTCATACTGGAAGGCTCTATTGGGGAAAAAGCTGTATAACATGTGAAAAAGAAAAGATCTGTTTAAGTGTTTAAGGTGAAAGAGCAGAGAAAAGTTTGATCAGTATTTAAACTATTGAAGGAAAATATCATGATACTTCTTTTCTGACAAAATAGTAAATATAACCAACATGAGTAGAAATTAAAGTCATACCATTTGGCACCAGCTGTTAACCTTCGAATTTTTCATAAACTGATTGGTAGATGTGATTGATAGTTGTAATATCTATTAGTTTATAAAACCGCAAAAGCAACTACGAATGAAAAGCTTTCTGACTAATGAAGTAAAAGATGATTAGAAGCACATCCTCATTTGGTACATTCTTGTGGCTTTTGGTTCTTTTATACATTCTAATTATGTCATGATATCATCTCGTATATTAAATGAGAAATTGACTTCCCTGATTACCTAATTTTAAATGGGGGAGAAAAATATCACCTCAGCCATGCTTAAACAAGGTACACAGACCACATTTTAATAGCCCATTGAGTCAGAAGTTATTAGTATTACCTTTCCTGAGCTTAAAAATTAGATGAAAGTATAAAAGCAATGAAACACTTGGGAATAATACATTATGTGTTTAACAACCAGCTGCTAGAAGTATACAGTATGAACATATCCAAGACAGAATTTCCAAAGAGAAATCCTAATCCTTTTATCTCCTCCAAAAACTGGAGATCAATTGAATTATATGATGTGAACAAACAGACAAAATTAATCACCTGCTAAATTGTATCACTTTTAAATTACAAACTAGACATCATCTGGTTATGTCACCAGCAGCATTTTGATTTACAATGTCTTGCAAATAAACTTCCTAAACCTTCCTAAAATCATTAAATGACTCAGGCTGAGACCCTTAAACTGTGGCACCATGTGGATTAAGTCCAGCTAGTGATATCTCAGTGCAGTAGTATCTTATTCCTTACATATGGCCTTCAAAGAGACAAATAACTTGTTTGCAGGGTTTTTTTTGTTTATAGTTTTATACTAAAATGTCTAAAATTAACTGCTTATTTACATTAAAAAACACAGAAGACCCTTAGTTGATTTTAATCAACACGGTTGCTTTCAATGAAGTATATAGTTTTATCCTTGGAAAGTCTACCACACTTCCAATATTTTATTCTTGATCGTGTGAACACTGGGACACAGTATGGTTATGACATCAGAATGGATGGAAAATTACACAAGAGCTAAAGAAAAAGATTTGAAACTCTCTGCTAATATAATTGTCTTTGTAAAAAAAATGTTATCACTTTTAATCAATTATAAATACCTTTCTATTTAATCAATTTCAATAGTCTCACTATCAGTCTAGGTCAGTATAAAGAAACATTCAGTCCATGGCATTTAGAAATCTTTGTTTGTTTGTTTGTCTCCATACTTCTCAATCCTTTGTGCAACAAAACAAAAGTCAGCTTTAGGAGAGCTTTATCATTCCTCCACCATTGGAGATAAGGTTCTTTATTTTTTTCTTTCTTTAAAGTCTGGTAAAGAAATCCATTTAAAATAAATGACCTTATGACTTCCAGACTTATTTCTATCTTTATTTCATATGCTAGCTCTGGTGGATTAGTGCTGTTTGACTTTATCCAGCAGAAGCAAGAAAATATCGAGAAATTTTCCATCTCATAATCAAAAATATTGTCACTAAGAGTGTGACAAGAGTGCAGTGCATAACACTTTAATTGAGGATTTTTTTTTCAGTTTGAAGAATGTCTCATGGATTCTCTAGATATTTTCATATGAAATTTTCATATACCATTCCATTCTCTGACCAGAAATATAAATAACAATTTTACGTATAGAAATAGCTGGAAAATTGATTTTTTGTTTCATGGGGAAATCTGAAAGTTAAAAACCTGATTATTCTGTTTAGAATTGGGCCAAAAGAGTTAAAATGAGACATCAGAAACACTAATATAAAGTATTTTGGTTTAGAAATAGTTTCTGCTATTATATTAATATTTGATTATAATACAAAAAGTCAAGTAACATTTGAACCTCAGTGAAAAAGAGGTGTTTTAATTTTATCAAACTCTAAAATGGTAACCTAATCAACATATGCTAAACACTCTCTGTGAGAAAATTTGAAGTGGTAGCACATGCCAGGAAGGCAAAGTATATTTTCTTAAAATGTTTCCTGTATTTGAGATTCATATTATGAGAATACATTTTAAAGTAATTCTTGCTTTATGATCTTTCATGTTTCATGTCCTTTCTAAAAGATGACAACTGGAGCCAGAATCCATCAGCACAATCATAAATGTGAATGAATACTTGTAGAAAAACTAAAGAAATCTCCCAGGGTGTTTATATTTCTTCATTGCTGGTCTACAACGAAGTTTATTGAATTTCACTGAGTAGAAAGATCTCTCTTGTAGCTATCAACTTCCACTGCATACATGAGTAGCTGTGTTCAGAATTTCCTCAAACCAGTATGAAGCTTCAGTCTTCAAATCATCAAGCAGAGTCCTATTTGTGCTCCAGCAATTGATCAAAGAAGCACTAAGGCAGATAGAACTGGCTCCAGCAGTCTGAGAGTAAGTCATGAAAATGCTATAATTCCTTGGGACTCAATTCTTATTAGACATCAACATACACCAGCTCCTAAAATGGTATAATTCAAAGATTATTGTATATTTTTTCACAATTTTGATAGCTTCACACTGAACACTTTCAGATCTTGCCCAGACCTATAATATCCATTTCTTATTATATAGGAACAACTTCCTTTATCTTCAAGGCTTTTGGAAGTTTATAGTGTTCTTAATAATGTTCATGTAACTTCCGAGAGAAGAAAAGAAAACCAAAATGAGGTAAACACCAGCAGAAGTTAAGACTTGGAGGAAGGGAGATAGATACATGGAAGTACATATTGCTTGTCTTTGTTCTTTCAGCTCACTGCCTTTCCCTCCATTTTCCTGTTGATATGAATTGCCTTTATTTGCAGAGTTCTATACATATCTTCTGAGACACAGAATGCAATTCTAATGAATACAATAGATACAGAATATTTGACAAGATGCCTGTGACTTCATTTGTATTCATATTTGATTATGACAGATCATTTGAAAAGAAAGGAAATACCGTGATGATTTCTTACTTCTCTTTACTTCTAACATTATGAAAGACTGCATTGCTGTTTTTCTGAAATGCTTTTATCAACTATTCTGTTATTTTTAGATAGACTACACACAAATGTAAGAAAACTCTACCATATAACATCTAATAAATTGTCCTGACTAAAAAAAGTTGAAGAAACTTCACCCAGTCTATATTCAATTAGCCTTTAAATGCAAATCAACGATGAGGGACATTAATTTCTTTATATGACATCAAGCAGAGAGATTAATTTAATCTGGAATACAACAAAAGCCCAGGGGTGCTTATGAACAGTCTTCAGTGAAGGAAATGATCATTTTTTTTTGGATACAAAATAAACAAACATCACTTGTTTTCACAGCTCTGACCTAAGATCTCTCCTGCTGTATCTTACTGTGTTTTTAATCCATTTTGTTAGACCCGACAGCAGGTGTGAGGCAATTGAAAACAATGTAAAACTGAATTGTTTCTTTCACTTCTGTCTGAACTTCTGCAATTTGCATTCTTGGAGAGGAATTAATTCAAGGTCAACGTTATTGTCATGTTAACAGGGTACTCGCCACAGATGAACATTTGCCAAGGTCATTCAGAGCCCAAACTGACAAAGTATGTGCACAACCTTTTCAAAAAAAAATAAAAAAAAATAATCAGCAGTCCTGAAAAAAAGTGTTGTTATTAAAAGCAGGAGAATTCGAAGTTAAACTTTCACATCTTTATTGATGGGAGGCAGGAAAGTGTGGCTGCTAAAATATTCAGGACAATCTTGCTTCTTCTGAAGATGCAATAAAATTGGTTGTACATTTACAATGCTATAGGTGTATAGGCTGCAGATGCATGAAAGGTTTCAGGCTGTGCAAGGAAGAATCCAGCTACACATCATAGTACTTTCCAAAAGGCTCTGAACTGTTCAGAAACACAAAGAATCTCTGGTGAGGAAAAACAGGAATGTGACACTTTTGACTGCAGGGACCACAACTGGTTGAGTTCTTTGGCCTTATGTGCTGCACATTCCACAATCCATATATATCTGCACAAGATGGGTGGGATGTATAAAATTAAGAGTACTACACAGATGACTAGTAAGTTGCTTGGGCTACTCAAAACTCATGTGCTTAAGGCTGGATCTCAGCTTATTCGTGTCTAAGGATAGCTATGAGTCAGAAAGCTGGAATGGTGTTGAGCCATGTGGAGAGCTGCAGGTGAAATCAGCCTGGCTAGGGAGGCTCCACAACAAGAACAAATCCTGACATGTTTGCAAATTACACCACAGATCTGACACATATCCTGACCAATAAAATCTTGTTGATGCTGTAAGATAGGTTCAATGTACTACAGATTTATTACTGGCAGAGTCCCAGTCCAAGTCCTCGTCTTCTTCTATGCTACATATGATATTTTCATCCTGTTTCTTTGGGTCCAGTGAAGTTACAGGCTGGGTAGGTCTTTCTGGGTTTTTCTGAAACTCTCAAAAAAACATATGAGAGATTTTCCTGTGCTAGAGGAATTTGTCAGAATGGGAGTAGAGCCTATAGATCCTCACTGACCTTACAAATTAAGATGTCAGGTGAAGATGCCAGTTTAGTATCCAGCACAGAGAAGAAATATTGGAGCACAGAGGGATTGAAGTACCCATGCACCATGTACAGGAAACGTATTTTCAGATTGTTTTGATTTTTAGGGATTGTTTTACTAATTTATAAAATAGTCAGTGGGTGGTGAGTACACTAACTGCTCTGTGCTCTTCTTTGTAACATTCACTTTTTAGCCTGTGGGTTTTCATTAAGCTAGGTTCCGTTCAGCTGTATTTCAATGTAGTCCAGATGACTGTCCACTGCAGGCTGTTAACTAAAGAGCCAATAAAACACAGTGTTTAGTCCAATTGGATCTTTTCCATTACTCAGACTGCACAATCTTCCAATAACGAAGTAATGCTGATTTTATAGACTACTTACATGAAGCCTAATAATTCCCCATTCAGCTTAAACTCAATATACTTTAGTATGGATTATGATCCCATAGTTAGAAAGAGAAAAAGGCAGTATTTTCAACATAATTGATACAGACAAGAATTAACAGTTCCCTTCCATTTGCTTTTATTTCAAGGATCATTATATAAACTAGTTGCTTTCACATTATATAGTTGAGTTGGCTCAAACATTCTGACTCAAGAAACCCCTTTGTGCTAGACTTAAATTTGTTTCTCATAGACAGAAATATACTGAAGTTCCTCTCTGTGTCTGGCTAAAGCAATTCAGTAGTGGTCATCTGTCATATTTTTCACAAAATTTTGGCAAGTTCTTTGGTATTTGTTCTTTTTTGAATCTTTCTTAAATTATTTTTCAATAACTCATTTAAGGTATAAAGATTCTGCACTCTCCATTTCTCAAAAACTTTTGCTTTAGATGATAACAAGATATATTAACAAACTGAGTGGAAGAATTTTTCTAGCTATCATCCATATATGTTACATTACAGGAAGTAAAATAATTATTAAGTTCGGAATGATCCAGTAGATGCAATTTCTAGATCTTGGTAATAATAAGAAAACAAAACAAAGATCTGCAAAGTTAAAACTCTCAATTACAGCATCTTTTATATTTGCATTTACATATCTGTATATACAGATACAATTTATATGATATTCTATAGGTAAGAAGTAGAATCTTTCAATTGCGTTTTCTCACCATGAACTTAGATCACAAATATAGGTATTATTTACCTATAATTACAGTTTTAAAATTTTCAGTGCAGTAGTGTCTGAAAATAATCATGTATCAATTGGCTATTTTTTCAGATGTTATATGAAATCAGGATAAAAGGATGGCACATTTTGTATTAACAGTCTAAATTGTTTGTGTGTGTCTTTGAACACATCAACCTATTCCAACGTTACTTTAGACAGCTCCCTGGGGTTAGTGGATTACTTCTCAGAGGTCTGTGAAACACTACTATAAAAGGTAGGTTTATTACCAATATACTTGAACTCTACAGAGACCCATAACTCCACTGGGAAACTAAAAAATGTTGAAATCAGCAATAGTTCTGTAGTGGCTAACAAAATGATATTTATAGCATTCCTTGAACAGCAAAGTCTCTCATTATCTTCCTTAGACTTTAATCATCGCTTTCACATCCTTAGACTACCTTCTTGTGCACATTTGCGTGGGAAAGAGATGGAAGTTGTTTTCATACTATACACTGCTAAGATTATCTGTTTATAAATTATTTCTTCTCTATATAAATTAAAGCAACAGTGATATCACTGCAAATTTTTCTCCTATTATTATTGAGCTTTAGTGATTGAATCATTTTAATTAAAACTGTTAAATGTCTTTCAAGTATTAGTAAGGGAAGGAGATAACCATCTCTTGAAACTATTTGCTAACACATAACAGTAAATCGAACAGAAAACAAATGGAAGTAATACTTCCGAAAAATAAATTTCAGCTGCCAAGGAATCTCAGAGTCAAAGAGGTGAAATGCAATTTATGTTTTGCCATAGTGACAGAAATTTTCCAATATTTAATGGTGTACCATGGGGTAATATCAAGAAAGCTTTATCAAGTAATTTCCTGATTCTTCAGAGAGTAACACTGAGGACACCAGCTGTTAGAAAAGGATAGCTCTATCTTAAAAAATTCATGAGGGAGGATTATGCAATGTCACTGGGTGGTTACTGTCTCCAAAGTAAGGGCTCAATTTAAAGATGAATGTGTCTTACTGAAATTCATTTTTTTTTGTAAGGCCTTCTTTGGTATAAAACTGCAAGAGAGAAGAATATGGTCTAACCTTCACAAATTTGAAGCTCAGAACTATGGTGATTGCTTCCGTCAAGGAGAAGACCTGGTTTTGAATTAATAACCCAAAGGTGTGGTGGAGTTGATATTATCCAGAAGTATACTTCACAAGAAAACTGGTACTGTTAACGTCTCACCTATTACTGGCTTAAAGGAAGATTGGTGTCCTACAAATTAATATTTGTGTTTTCAAAAGCAGTGGAAGGTGAAGTATTAATGAACTACCTAACTATCCCAAACTCTTCTCAAATTCTAATCAGAAACACAGTTATTTTAGACTACTGGTGCAATCTTTTTGAGGGTCTTTTGTATTTACATAAACACATGTATTTGTGTGCATATATTGTTGTCCAAATAAGATGTACACAAAAATATTGAGTAGTAAAGGATGCTTTTATAACTAAATTTATAATTTAGATATAATATATAGCAAATATAATTTATAAATAAAATTATAAATTAAACCCATTTGAAATACTAAGCATCACATTATCTGTTGAAACAAACAGCTTTGGGACAAGGTGGGTTCTCCATCTCTGGTTTGTCTAAGTTTTGTGCAAGATCAGGGTCAAATACCTGATTGTATCCTTTTTGTTTAGAATACTGTCTTAACATTTGTCTTAGACATTATGGAAGAAGAAAATGCACCTGAAACTATTCAGATCTAACAAAGCAGCTGGCCTTACCTTCTGAGAAGCATTGCACGAGTGCTGAAAATTATTTTAGTACAAGCTAAAAGACTTGTGCTAGGGCTTCATACAGAAAGTTATGAAGGAATTTGGGTAAAACTGGCTTCTAAGACAGAAGTACCTACAGAATTACAGAAAGATGATTTGGAAGACACCTTTGAAAATCATCTAATCTAACAACTCAGAGCAGGATTATAAAGTCATAGAAACAGAGAGTCACTGAGATTGGAAAATACTTTTAAGATCATTGTGTCCTACCTAGCACTGTTAAGACCAGCACTAAGTCATATCACTGAGCATCACATCTACATGAGCATCACATATCTTATCACCAATGTTAGGTCATTCCAGTTTTGTCTTTCCTTAAAAATCTTTGAATCTTTTTGTCTTGAAAACTTCTAAAAATAAATGACTCAAGGCCATTTGGTGACAAATTTCAAGGATGGAGATTCTATGCTCTCTCTGGGTAACATTGCAGTGTTTCATGATTCTCCAAGATTGGTTGATTGATCATAATGCCCAATCTGAAGCTCCCAACCTACAAGTTCTGGCCAATGTCCTTTTTTAGACTATCTGGATCTTCTAAGAACTTAGAGTTTGGCCTCATCGGTTTTGAAACTGTCCTTAAAATAGTTTCAGGCGTATAGGTTACCCTTTAGCTTCTCCTTTACTGGGCAAAATCCCAGCTTCCTCAATCTCTTTCTATAGATCATGTGATCTATATCTCTGATCACCTTATTGATCCTGTACCTGAATCCTTGCCCACATACACCTTGACTTAGGGATCCAAAACTGGGTACATGATTCTAGACATGGCCTCACTAGTCTCAATTAGGACTAGATAGACGTAAAATAATTTCTAAAAACTATTTATACTTGAAAAATGTTAGCATCAGAATAAAAGTTTGGTGCTCATTACCTTATAAAAGTTTTAACGAGAGACTGACAAACAGTCCCTTCAGCTTGCACTTGCAATAAACATTTTCCCCCTATAAATCATGCAATTTAGCATCTAAAGACTTCACTACACAAGCAATAACAAACCTACTGTAGAATGTATGGGATGTGTGACACAACAGGTCAGATAGGTATGGAATCAGTTTCATATTCTCCTTACCACGTACCTCAGGTTTTAATTATGCGGTGGCTGAATATGCCACTAGACTAGTTTTGAAGTTTAGGTAGATTAGCTTTGCTCCACACAGGACAAAAATCTCACATGGTGATAAGGTCAGACTTTTCTCTGAGAGGTGAGACAAGTTTAAATGGTCCACAACCAACTCGATAATGTGTCATTATAGTATATACAGGACTTTAGACAGTGAACATTGTCTGTGCCATCTTTGTTGATTTTGAGATTGTGGTCATTTGCTGTGCTCTTCAAAAGCCCTTTTTTTTTTGTATCATCCCAAAGTGTCTTATTTTTAGAACACTCTTATTCTTTAGAACTGGGACATTATTGCTTATGCCACATTAGTTTTTGATCCATTTAGAAGCATTTTTTTACGTGACATTAAATAAGTGTTTTTATATCTTAGCTTTTACACAGTGATGACTTTAAGAAGAGAGATTTTATTACCTTAGATTGATTGCTGTGTTCAGTAGCATGCTGTTTAGATAGAGATATTCAAACCTAATACTCAGCTGTATACCATTTTAATGAAAGCTTTGAGGTTATTTGGATAAAGAATCTACAGTACCGTATACAAAATATTCTTGTTCTTTGCATATTTCAGAATTAAGCAAATACATACTTGATTTCAGGAAAGTGAAAAAGAAAACTTGAAAATTACTTAGAGTGTCAAGTAGTTACGCAGTTGTTGAAAAGGGTGTAGTAGAAATATCTCTCAAAAAGAGTCTCAGTGATAACTTGAAATAATTGAATTGTGACTTGTCACTAACATTCCAGTGCCTTTAGATGTTATCACTCCTATTCGTGCTCTTCTGAGGCTTCATAACGTAGGTGTATTTTTCTTTCTTATTTTATTTGTATGTCTTATTGACATCTACGTATTGGTTTGAATCTTACTATTGTGAAAAAGTAGACAGATTTTTTTTTTAAATGTATTTTCTAAATTTTTTTTTTATTATTTTTTTTTCTTCTTGAGAAGAGAAATAAGAAGAGTAGAAGGACAGGTATCTCCTTCCCCCACTCCCATACCCAACATAATTTCTCTTCCCTAAGGAAGAAATCTCCTACTTCATATTTCTCAAAAAGTCATACAAACAATTTCTGCACAGTTCTGAAAGCAAAATGAGAAAGTTACAGGAATGATACCTTCCTAGAGCAGTTTTAAAGAGTGAATACGTATAAACTTTAAGCAATGGATTCTTCTGAATTTTATTCCTCACTATTTATAGCTGAGAGTCCTTCAACTGAAAAGGTGTTCTAAAATGGGTAAAATAAACAGAAAAGGAGTTTACATTCAGCTGAGTAGGAGCAGAAGGCTTCTTCCAGCTTAATTGCTTATAACAGTGAAAACATAGTAAATCTGGAGTGTGAGGTTTTTGTTTGTTTCTTTATTTCTTTGCTTGTTTCTGGGTTTTATTTTTGTTTGTTTGTTTGCTTCTCCTCTAGGCCAAAACTCAGACTTGCTTTCTACTGGTTTTTAATACGGAAGAAATCCAATCTATGGTCTCTTCCTAGATGGTGTGGGTAAGATCCATTGACAAAAAATATCTAGTAATGCTGGGAAGTGAAAATATTGTGAAGAGAATCTAGAATAGAAAAAAAATCATTCAAGATCAATAGCCTTTTCAAAGTCCAGTCCAATATGAGGGAAGCATTGAATTAGTTAGGAAGAAGCTCTATAAAATCCTGATATGAACTGTAAGCTCTCCTTATTGAATGATAAATTGGTACGATGATGCTCAGAACTGAGAGAAAACAAGCAACTATAACAATCTACTGCATCCATTTGTAAACTAATCTACCAATATTGCTTCTAGCAATCTGTTGATATGAGAAAATGCAACAACAGAGTGCAGACAGAAAACTTGGAAATAGGTAGTTCAATATCTCAAATTTCAGCTGTTATTGTTTGGAGCTAGGAAATATCATGGATGTGCTCTTCATTGTGCATGACCCAAAGGCAGAACATAAGAGTTTTCTTCACACCGTTGTGCTTATTATTATTACTATTAGTCATTATTAACGGTGGAATTAAGATAGTAACAAGGCAATTTATTTTCAAACTGTAGCTAATCTCCATTTTCAGGTTGTTTTATGTCCGTTTTGCCCGAGAGAATTAATTACTTATCAGGAATATTCAAAATATCTACTGTTGATGCTTTGCTTCCTCACTGTATTTGCTCCTGAAAATAACAGACTAACAAGAGCAGCAGGAGTTTCTGCCTGTGTCTCTACAGACAGTAGAAACTGGTCTTGTTCTGTGTCCAAAATATATAAAATATCATCTTATCCATCAAAGTTGTGGAAAACAAGGCATGATAATCCAACCCTGATTGAATGTTTAACTTCACTCGTTTCCAAGCTTCAGCAAGCAGCTCCCATTCTTCTGTCAGGAGACATATTTAAAACCCATGGAATCAAAATAAGATCGTCTTCCAAATTCCACATTTCCCTTTGGAAATGACCAGGACATGCTTGACTAGTAATCATTATTTAGGCATGTTTTTCAAATGACCATGTCTAAGACACACAGGCAACACCCTTACACATGAAATCTAACATTCCTCCTGTCACTACTACCTAGGCAGGATCTGGCTGCTTCTCTGCAGCCAACACAAACATTCATCAGAGAGCTGGTGGTTATATTTCCAGCCAAGATAGAATTGGCCAAAGTATTTAAAGAAAGCTGAGCTTGTATACAAAATCATTTGGATAGAATGTCGGCAAAGTCAAATGCTGACATAAATGGACAGCTGGCTACCCAAAGGCTGGGTCTGGAGTTCAATTCTGTCTTATTTTAAAGGTGTCCTATTTTGAATTGAATCATTCACAGAACAGTACTTATTAAATGTTTATTCCAATTAATTTATACCAACAGGGAAATTTTTTGTCTAGAAATGAAGAAAAGCTGTGTGCCATATTCTGACCTCCTACCTACCATGTACATTGGAATTTTCTTTGATGGAAGCAGTAACCAATGTAACCATACCGATAATCACAGTTGGTATCAGATTTTTAGCCCTAAAATTTTGCTACTAAGCAAGTAACCAGAATAACATTTGTCACATTCTCTGCTTAGATGCTTTTGAATTTTATCCATAGGTTATTTTTAACACTTTTTTTTTTTTTTGGCAGATAAATAATAGCTGAATTCCATGGCAATTAAATTCTACCATTCAAACAAAACAAGTATTTAATAATAGCTCTCTGCAAGCAATGATTCAGGCACTATGTGTTTTGATACAGTGTGAAGGGAGGAAAGGCAGGCTGGTATGTATTGAAAACAAAGGCGTATAATCAGATCTCTAATTTTAGCTATCATTTATCTTTAGATAAAGCTCAGATCTAACCTCATACCTAAAGCTTCTTAATAGTCAGTGAGGGAGTCTGTATCAGTGGAGTCACTGTGGTTTTGGTGTGCAAACATACAAGTAAGGCTATGCAGGGGCTGGAGGCATGGGGTCAGTACAAGAAGTGCGAGAAGGGGTGAAATATTGCCAAGTAACAGACAATGACAGGATGGAACTGGAGCGAACAAGGTCATCTCACAGTGACATTTGATGAGGGAAACTCAACAGCTTTACAAGCATTCTGAGACTATATGGCTAATAGACAGGCAGATTGTCCAGAACTAAAAATCCTGGTGATCTCAGGGGGATAGAGCTGCACACATGAAATTTGTACTTAGAGTATTCATATTTAGCTGTAACTCTCCAGTTTTAAATTCAGATGGAGAAAGGAAAAAAAATAGCCTTACCATCCCCATTACAACATAAATTAGGCAACAAAGATTTAAAACGTTCCATAATTAACTCAGAGGCCAGTAGCAGTCTGAAATGAGTGAACTGAGGTGGACACTAAATGACGGGAGTTTATAACTACTACTAACTTGGTTTGTAAGAAAGGACTAAACAGGATTCAGGACCATGAAAATGATCTATAGCTTCACAAAGTATTGCACTGACACAAGGGAACAATAAATGTCTTTCCACATGAAAAATTACACCAAATAAATACTATGACTGGCATTTCTTCTGTAAGTCCTGCAGTTTCAATATGTATTCTCTGCTTATAACACAGGTGAATACAGATGCATATTGCAAAACTGTACATAAAGATGTATACTAAAAAATGCTGCAGTGATGCACTTGCAGATATATCGTTCTATGCAACTCCTGTACAGTGCCAGGAACTGCAGAGAAGCAAGACCTATCCATACAAGGACCATTAACTACTTTTTGGCAACTTTATGTTTTTATTGTTCAAACTAAAGAAATAAAAGTATGTTTTAAATAAGAGGTTACAAAAAGAAAACAAAATATCTAAATCAAATTATCAGGACACAACATCTGTTGTTTAATGAGAGGGACAACTGTATTTGCAAGCAACAGTAAATGTACATATTTAAGTTTTTCAATGTGAAACAACATTTTGTCTTTCTATCAACATAGACAGAATGGGGAGAATAAGTAAGAAGGGAAAGAGTACAAGAAATAGATATGTGTTGGGTGGCTCTCTCTTTTAATAATTGAGACATTAAAGTTTTTTCAGGTTTTCAGGTGTAAAAAAAAAAAAAAGGCATTTTGAAATGCTTTAGTTACAGCAATAAATGCATGATCACAATCGTTCAAATAAATTATTTGTTTTGTTAACATCTACTCTAACCGTAAATATTAACTTTAGCCCCAGGAGTTTGTTGGTAGGTGACATTTTAAGTATTCTGAAATGGATAATAGCTGAAATAGGCAATAGAAGATGACCATACATTGGGGTCACATAATTTGGCCTCTAACTATTAGAATATAACAATAAATTTTAAAAAATCTACAAAATATGGAACATGCCTCTGGTGTGCTTAATCTAGCAAATCAAAAAGGAGATAACAGTTTGAACCATATGTTACTTTTAACCGCTTTCTCTCCAGGGACTGTAAATCTAGTACAGCCACTATTTCAGCACTTGTTCTAGACATTAGCTTTTGCTAAGCTTCTGTGCCTGCTTTTTGTAGTATGTGATGTCACTTCTATAATACAGGGTGTAAAATTGGGTATGAGAGTTTCACATATTAGAATATAATGCTAAATGTACATGTCTGGAATGATTTCCTCTGTCTTTTTTTCTGGGTCTCTGTGTATGCTGTCTGGCACTTTCCTGTTTGATTGTGGAAATACATTTTGCTGACAGTTTTGTGGTTCTGTTTACTGTGTTTACAGCCCCAAATCCTTTCTCTGCTTTCTGTCAAATATGCCCATTTAATATACACTGTCTCTGACTGCTTTCAACCCCAATACTCTTAAACTTGTGCCCACATATTCTTATAGACATAAAAAAGTGGAGCTTTTCCTCCTTCTGAAGAGCTAAACACACAGTGTGGGTTTTCACATGACAGTAATGATAGTAATTGTATTTAGCAATCTTCATCTCCAAAGCATGCTGCAGATTTGATCAAACCAATCCTATGTGTAACACCACAGAGCAAAGACTTGTTTAGTTGCACAGGATCAAGGCATTATAACAATTTCTGTAGAATACCTATAGCATTTATTGGTACACATATAGGTGTTAAATGGGTGAGATGACATCAAGCATACACAGAACTGAGAAGTACCTTTAGATCCTGAGCGGGTTAACTGTAGGCAGGGTTGTGTCTAGCCGAAACTGTAGATCTCTTTGGATCAGCTCTCTACAATTTTACATTATTTGCTATCCTGTCCAGAGTGTATATTTGAATCTCCAGAATCAGGTATCCTGCTGCTCTCACTGTCCTTCTTTCTTCTTGCTCATAAAAATGGTGAATATGTCGCAGGGTCTCCCAAACACAGCAAAGGAGGAAGGGATGCAGTCCTGATGCTTGCATGAAGGATGTAAAGCTGAAGAAACAGTACATTTGAAGAGATGCTTCTAGGGTTTTTTGTATTTTTTAAAAAAATGTGATATTTCGGTAAAGATGGCTGATGTGCAAGAGGCAAGCAGACAAGTTGTTTCTCTGGCTTTAAGGTGACACCCTGACTTCATATCCTCCTTTGCACAGAGTTGCAAAGGCCTATTCTTCTAGACAGGCTTGATCGATGGACTGGGGCCAATGGTATGAGGTTCAACAAGGCCAAGTGCAGGGCCACAATAACCCCAGGCAGCGCTACAGACTGGGGGAAGAGTGGCTGGAGAGTGGTCAGGCAGTACTGGGAGTACTGGGACCTCGGAGTACTGGTTGACAATCGGCTGAACACGAGCCAGCAGTGCACCCAGGTGGCACAGAAGGCTAATGGGATCTTGGCTTGTATCAGGAATAGTGTGGTCAGCAGGACTAGGGATGTAATTCNGAGGTCTATTCCAGCCTCAACAATTCTGTGATTCTGTGATTCTGGCCAAAGACAGTAAGCTTTTTCTACATAAGTTATATTTAAACCTTGCAATGCTTTTTTTTCCAGCTATCTACAAGGGCAATGTTAGAGCAATTGAAACAATGATTGCAACAGAAATACAATAATGACCCTGGGTCCACTCCACAGCCACAGATGTCCTGAAGATCTCTGATATCTCAGCTCACGAGATTGTGACAGACCTCTCTGCAGTTTACAGACTGATTTTTCAGCCTCCCGTTTTCTGATGCGAAAGTACTGAAGGAATAGAAATGTTGATAACATTTATTAATCCCAAAGTTTGATGCATTTTTCTTGCTTTTCTCTCATTAATGTATTTTCTTATATAAATTTACACTTTTCCTCTATCTCTTTTTTTCTGTTACTGCTTCCAATTTTCTTATCACACTCTGCTATTTAGATTTCTCTCTCTTTCCCAATCCTTCAGCTTTTCCCTTTTCCTGTACCTTTCTCCTTTAGTATAACCTTGTCATATTTTTCCTGTAGGTTGTTTTGCCATCTTTACCTCACACTTTTGTCAAAGACCATCCTCCTTCACTTCCCGTAAACTTCAGCCTGCAAAACTATTGGCTGGATTGCCAACAAACAGTGCCAAATTTACAAGATCATACAGCTATGATCTGCACCACATTGCACTGATCATTGAATAGGCCACCTTTCCTACAGACACTTTTATCTAGATCTGAGACATTTCTGTGAGGACTAAATAGGACGTCAGGCGTGACTATGTCCCAAACTGTAAAGCCCACACAGAGTCAAATGGAGTGACAGGGAAGCAGTCATAACACTGGCCTCGTGCAGTCTCAGGAGAGGTGGTCCTCAGTGAGGAGAAAGAAGCAAGACAGACATTGGAGACATGTTGGATGGCAGGAAGAAGCACAGAGCAGTTTCAGAAGTGAGAGCAAAGCTAGCAGAAGTGGAGGAACCATGGCTTGTAAACCTGCACATTCACAGAATTTTCAAGTAAGATGAATAACTGATGTTTACAACACAGGGTACCTCAGGAGACAGTGAACGCCTTAAAAACTACAAAAACAACAACAACAAAAAAAGTGTATATAACATCATCAGAGAAATACTCAATCTCATCTCAGTCATATAGCATTTGAGCAAATTTTACACCTATTAATGCCCTGGATAGGGGGTGGAGAATGCCGTTGGCTGTATAGTTGTTTTTAATTATTGGGGAAATGGAAGGAGGTTCAGCTTAGTTTCACCTCTCCAAACACACTATTGATTGGAATAAATTATCACTGTTGCTGCTTGTGTCTACAGCTTGTTTTTAAATATCTCTGCCAAGGGACACCGGCAAGAAAACTTGTGATGGTTTTGTTAACATGGAAACAAGAGGAGTTTGTTTGGACACAAGGGCAACTTACCTGAGGACAGATTCTGGGATGGAAAGAAGTCATAAAAAGGGATTTAAACCTGATCAAAATTCTTAGCCTCTGAAATATGAATCTAGCACCATTTTTTTTTCACCCTAAGTTATATTCGCTAGGCCAAGGTATGGGCAGCTTTGATCCTCCCCCATATAACCATATAGGTTATAGATAACAATAGATAACTGACCAATATCTATCAGAGGTCATTTAAAATTCAAGCAGCAGTAGTGACTCTTCAGGCCAAATAAAGACACTGTGGGAGTTTAAATAAGCAGTTAGCTCAGGTACTAAGTTGTGTGTGCCTGTTTTAGACAAGGGACTTCATAAATTTAGCAGAAGTTTCAGGCAAAGAGACGCAACATGTCCGCATTCCTTGAGGAGAAGACATGAGTGCTAGGACAGAAGACCTAGTGACCAGAAGACACAGTGACCTGTCCGTAAAGCATATGAAACTCAGAAGTGCCACATTGCAGTAATAGGTTTGCTCAACTGGACAGATGAACCTGGGACATGGGCTCACCCATTCAGGAGCCTTTCGTACACAAGCCAATGACTGTGAGACAAGAGAAGTCTAGAGTCCACAATTTTCTGTCCCCTATCCCTCTGATCCTGTATGGACTTAGAGGGAGCAAAAAAATCAAGTTTCCTGGCATAAACATTTATTTCTAGATCAGGAAATAACCCTGAGGCTGACTTCATGTCTGCTTTCTTATTTAGAAAATGGAACTGTGCAACACTGGCAGTATTCACTTTAGGATCCAACCATGAACAGCCGTGCAGATAAAATCACATCAGTTATCTCATCTGTTTAATAATTAGAGTCAGGACAGATTTGATTCCTGTTTGCAGTTAGAATTATCTTCTTAGGAATTTCAGAGATGATAAAAAAAATAAGGGAAAACATATTTTAGAACCAATTTTTGTCAAAGATGTTTTCTTCATTTTATTAATGTAATTTCATCTTGATTAAGATTTTCCAAGTAAACATAAGAAATTATTGGCCCAAATTAATCCTGAGTGTATTTTAGACTCTCGCAGTGAAAGATTTAATACAGAGCCAAGAACTTCAGGATGTTGGAAGACAGTGCTTTTGGAGTTACTAAATTACAGTCTCGATAGTGATTTTCTTGCCATATGTTAAACAAGCAAGAAGACAAAACACACTGGGGAAGATTCTTTAGCAAAAGCAAGTATGACTATAATGGAACAACTTTCACTCACATATGTGGAGGCATTGTTTCAGTGAAGATTAGATTATACCCTAAGAAAATAGCTTCATGTTTCTGTAGTGAGTCTGTAAGGAAAGGTGCCTAGGGAAACGGGTAGGAGAAGTAGGAGAGTAAGGGAGGGAAGGTCATAGCAAGAAGCACAGAGAAGCAATCTTATTTTATTGATTGTTTGGGTGGCTTTTTTTTGTTATGGGTCCTAAAGTGATTTAAAGCTGGAGTTCAAAAGTGCATAAGGTTTCAAATAAAACCTTGCTGCTGACATTTTAAAGATCTTTGCTTAAATTATGGCAACTATAAGCACTACTTGTCTCCTTTGTATAACAGAGATACTAAGGCATAGCTTTCTGACACATTTTTAAGGTCAATTGCTTGCCATCAATATAGAATTTAAATGCCCAAGCAATAATAAAGTTACTTGTGCTGATATTTATTTCACAAGTCAATAATAATGCTTTTTATGACCTACTGTTACAGTCAAAAAACTTTACAGATATCTTTAATACTAACTATACTCTTAAATATAACTTTTATGTTAAAGAAAATAGGATTAGAATGCTTTGAAAAGTTCTTCCTTAGAGTTCTGCACCTGGGTAAGGAATAGTAAGGTGATGTTTTCATATTTGTACTTTATTTTATGTAATCTATTTTGCTGTATCCTGTATATACTTTAACTTGTATTGAATTAATTCTAGTGGACTCTAGGACATCATACAGTACTTTGGGAATTCCTGAAGAAAGCTTGAAGTAACTCTTCATTGTCTAGCCACGGTCTTTCAAGTTATACTGAATTCTTGAGATGAGTGCCTGAAGTATTCAGGCTCTAGAAAACAGGTATTTAGTTTCAGAAAAGTGTGGCAGGAAGCCAGTGTTCTTTCTTATTTTCTGTTTTTCATTGTCACAACATGACGACTGTAGTGTTGGTTAACAATGCAGTCATAGAAAACCAACAGTTTCAATAGTTTGCCTGCATAGTAAAGAATAAGTAAAGAACTAGAACTTACCCAAGAACTGTATATTGTTTTTCTAGTTTTAAACCTTTTTTTTTAATTAGGAAAAAGAGAAAACTTAGAGAAGGAGAGTAAGGAACATTGAAGAGTTAATCTAAAAAAAAACATATAATAAAAGAGAATTAATTTTCTGAGACCCCAACACCTGTAGGAAGGAAAAAGGCATGTTTGAGTACATTCAAGACATTGCCTTAAACTCTACTAGGACCCTCAAATGTTAATTATAATTTGTCTTTTACTATGAGTTTCTTTCTAAGACAAGATTTGGTTTTTTTCCTACTTCCCATTTACTTCATGATGCTCACATCCAGGGAGGAAAAAAGCAAGAAAAGAGGAAAGAAAGGGAGAGAGAGAAAGAGGGAGAGTGGGAGGGAGGGTTTCCATTATCTTTTGTGTACACTGCTACAAAGGAGAAGGAACTTCTGAGTAGTCATTGCAGCTATGCTGCAATAAGCAGTTTTGACATTGTGAACAGTTTTAGAAAATACGTGGCTTGAAGAACACACAAATTGTTTTTCGGTGGATTGGGAAAAATCAGAGTCTCTTCAGGTTTTTGCCTTGATACAGGAAGCTTTCTGGCCAGAATAGGCTGTGTTATAGCCGAAACTATATCTGGCCATTGAATAGCTGACATTCTGAAGTAGATTCGTATTGTCTTCAACCACTAGTGTAATTTAAATTATCAATACCGTAAATTAAATAGATTATTTCTGCTGTTCAATTTTTGCACTAGAATAGAACAATGGATGTTCTACATACAGATTGGATGGGGACCAAGCTTTAGGCTGTACTAAGCTTTTCAAAGTATATTTATTAATGTGTAGAAAACAGCTTTGAATGTTAGTTGTGAAGCCACAAGCTTGGGTCAGGGTACAAAATGCTCTTCAGATGACTTGGTTTATAACTTTCAGAAAAACCTCTTTGGAAATATCCAACTTCTGGAAATGGTGAAAATGCCTGCGAATAGTTTTGCTGACAGTATGTCACAAGTTCATCTTATCTCTAAACTGGAGATGGAGAGTCACAAACCAGTAACAGTAAAAGAAGTAACGTTGGTATGGTATTTAAGGCCTCATCTAGATACAGTTAGCAGAAATAAGAACATATCTATATTTAATGAGATGACATTCAAGCCCAGTAATCAGAATCCTGTCTCCCATAGCTCTAGGAATGCTGCAAAAGTGGTTAGAATCTTTGTCTAAAATTATTACAGTATAATGATAAATGAGAGCATATCGGACCTTGAGAACAAATAGGAGAAACAAGAACGACAACAATGAAAGCATTTCATATTTAGCCTAGATAGTTCTTAACTAGCCATGAAGTTCTGTAACACTGGAAGACATTCCACTTTCATGTTTTGATAGTTGAGTATAGACAGATATTGCTGACAAACACAATATTCACCAGACATTACAGTGCTTTTGTTAATTTATTTTTTAACTGAATTATTTACATCCTGAAATATATTTAATACATTTATTTAGAGTTTTAGTCCTCCTGGCTTGTAACACGGTGACCATGTTACAAAGCAATCACAAGCTAAAAAATAATTCATCCAAGCTCACTGAAGCTGTCATGATAAACACAAAGAAGACTTAAATTATTTGAGTCATAGATCTTTAACAAGTATATTAATTCAGCCGTTTGCTTCAGGTATGTTAATATTACTCTATGTGTTTCTAGAATTAGAATACCTTTTTCCAGAAAACATCTGGCTGAAAAGCAATAATGGTTTTTGCAGCTTTTAAAACTATTACACTTTTTAAAAAATGGTGGTAGTCCCTAATTTACTGGTTGCAATGACACTGACATTAATTACCAAGTAAAAATCTCCACAGAAATGCCACTGCTTGCAATGTAAATTTATTCACATATCTGAAATGATAGAGTAACTGAACCACAAATTGAGGTTGCTCAACTCCAAATGGAGCAGACTACGTGATTATACAAGTGTTTTGAAAATTAACACCTGATTTTGGCCTAGATCTCCCTCTGATATTACATATCCCTTTAGTTACTAAGTGGAAGCTTCAGCTCCAGCATTGATTGTGACATCTTATATCTGTAACATTTTTCTAGCAGAGGTCATGTAGGGTTTGGATGAAGTCAGGCAGTTGCAGACTTCTTACATAGGCTGCGAGATGTCTAGATAAGAGCTAGTTCATAAACCAGAGTGCAAGAAAAAACAGCTTGCAAAAAGATCCAGGAAGACCTTTGCTCATCATTGTGTTACTCCTTGGTTAATAATGCATCTATACAAACAATTGAACTTGATTTGTTCAGGCCATCACCATTTTTAAGCAATTCAGTGTAGTGCTGATAACTTCCTATGCAAGTGCGGTAAACTAATAGGCGTTTAAAATAAGCTGTCGCCTTCCCCACTCATTCTTCCCACTTGAAGAAAAAAGTCAGTTCAGGAATCAGGAGTAGGTTCCCACACAATTTCTCCCTTCTCAGTATTCTGCTCACAGTTCACACTACTGCTTCCAGGATCCCAGCAAATGTATAGCTGAGCCAGTTCGGACACAATTACCCCTTGAAAACTGGGATCGTTCTCATGAGCTTTGGATAGTTGACTAATTCCTGCTGAGAATAATACTGGTTACCCTTTCTTTACAGTCTATTTATACTTCCACTTGTTTTTTTTAAGTTTAAGAATCTTCTACTGCCTAGCACTCCCAAAGATGAATGTCATGCAATATTCAGCACAATATGCTTCTGATTTAGCTTTCCCTTCCGTTATTTTCAAACTGAATAGTTTCATCTGCTTTCCACCCATGAGAATATTTCTGCAGTCATTCCTCACTTCATTTTGCTCAGTTAAGGGGCTCAGTGATGTCAGGTTAAAACAAAACATGAATAGGCCGTTTGAGAGATTCTTTAAATGCTATCTTCTTGCATCCCACACTCTGAAGTGTTTCCCTGCATCATTTCCAAAGATTATTATGTGAAAGAAGGTATAAACAACATTTTAATAAACAAACTACAGTAAGATAACTCCAGCTCATTTCTGTCATTTATCTATGACAATTTTCCTATCCAGTGCCTCTTTACCACTTTGGCTAAAGTATAATAGAAAAAAAAAAAAATTATTTACTGATTTGCACTGATGGGATGATGCGGTGAAATTTCTATGTAGAGACTATTTTTTTAAGTCCTATTATATTTTACATCTGTCATGTAAGGTGAGTGTATCACTTTCCATGTTTTGCCCTGGGCTCAAATAGATGTAAAAAGTATTTATCAGAAACAAAGTTACTAGATTATTACCAGGACCTTCTTTCCCTATTGAGCACATATTTCTGTAGACCTATTGTTAGAGTTACATTACTATATTTTTTGCTACACTGGGAGTCTGAAAGCAAGGACACATTAGTCTGATGAGCTTGGGTATGGTTTCCTGAATCAATACTACTTCTTCAGTGGAGACGTAGTAGCAGACAATTGCATAATGAAGCTGTCTGTCTTTATTTACACAATGTATTTCTGTATTCAGCAGGCCAGAAAGAACAGTTCTGTGTAGCAGCTGTCATTGTGTTTTTTGCTTATCTCTGTCCTGTCTGCCAATGTTATAATTCACCAGCTGACACCCGCCTTGGCAGAGACTGAGGGCAGTGACTCAGTGCCAGAGCGACAACAGTGCTCTGAACTATGACACGATTCATCCCCTTTCCAGTCAGCAACAGAGCACTCTTTTGGCTTTTTCATTCTTTTTTCTTTTTTGATACACTTTGTGGCCATGGGGCTGTAGCAAAAGGAAGCTCTGGGAAACAGTTACTGCTCTGTTACACACCATGGCTGGGGGCTGGGGGAAGGAAGACAGGGTTAGTTGTAAGGAGTGATGGTGAGGGGCTGGACATTTGGAAGGAGACATGCTGGATAGTTTGATTTTGAGGAATTAGGAGGGTATGAGGTCAGGTTGGAAAGGCAACATTCAAGTCACTCTGTCACAAGACTTGAGGTATAATGTTTTCTATTTTTGACTCTGCCTTCTCTCAGAGAGGCAGAAGCTCCTTGACTCTAGTGGGAGTGCTGGCTGTATTGGGAGTAAAGCCGGGGAAAAAAACGGCAAGTAAACATACATACATTTGAAAATGGGACGTGCATATCTGATGCTTATTTCCTCTTTTTGCATTAACACTTCCATGAACATTTTTCCTGAAAATTCTAGGTTTTTTTCTTTGAATATTCATAGAAAATAAAAATAAATTATAACATGCTGAGAAAAGAAATGCTTTCTTGCCCTTGTTTTGGGTAGTTCATGCCAAAATCTCTTTCTATATCTGTTTCCCAGAGGATATAAAGCTACAACTGCCAATTGTGTATTCATAGACTTGCCTGAGTGAGAAAGTTGCACTTCAACTGGTATATAACCACATGGGCTGTTATTTCAGTTTAAGAATTGCATTAGTTAATCAACTGAAGTCTGTCTGAAATACAAAAAAACTTGAAACTCCAGACAAGTCTGTGAGTCAAAATTTAAGATGAGATTTTCTCTTCCATGCAGTATCCTAGTTTAGTGAGGGAATCTGAAACAGATCATACCTTCATTGCTAGGAATCCTATATTTTATCATAATAGTGACCAAAGAACTGTGACTTTTTAGGCCACAGTAAGTCCTACTTGTGAAGTAGGAGCAGAAAAAAAAAGAAAGGAGAGAGAAAGAAAAAGAAAAAAAAAAAGGACAAGAGGAAAAGGAAAAGGGAGAGCAATAGACAGAAAAGAAAAGAATAGAAGAGGTGAGAAGAAAGAGAGGGAAGGGAAGGTTTGGGAAGGTTTGGTTTGGGAAGATTTGGTTTGGTTTGGTTTGGTTTGGTTTGGTTTGGTTTGGTTTGGTTTGGTTTGGTTTGGTTTGGGAAGGGAAGGGAAGGGAAGGGAGAGTTAATTAAACTAGAGTGAGCGGGATAGAGTAAGTAAAGCAGCCCAAATCCTGGAAGAACTGCTTGCACAGTGACATGTCTGACCACAAGAAGTGCTGAAAATCTAATGAAAGAGGAGGGAAGTGAATGGCACAGGATATAATCACTCTGGAAAGCCTCCACTGTGCTGCATCCTGATGGCCTGTCACTGCCAAGTGCAGAGCAGCATCCATATACGAAGTAAGCACATCGCTTGGAAAGGAAAAGATCAGAAACGTCAAAGAAGGGTGTGGGACTACACGGACAGGAAGAAGTAGTTGTAAAGGATTGGTCTTGTGCCTTGTATACACATCTCCTGTGAACTCCAGGGAAAAGAAAGGGTCCTTAAATACAAGGAAAGGTGTTAGATGACAACTTATCTGTAAGTAATTCCACTGAGAGGAGTTTGCTTGCTTTTAAATATGAGTTGGGTGTGCGTACAAACGTGTTTGGGGAAGGGGGAGAAAGGGCAAGATCATAGCAGACTAATCCATCATTGCCACTCTAACTGGCAGAGGATTTCCGATATCAGAATTAGTCTAAAACTTTGAAGTGAGCTGGGTTATTTTGCAATAGACTAAACATTAAGTTCTCCAGAACTGATACTGGTTGTTTAAATTCTGCAAGTCACCTTCAGTTGCTCTGCCCATTTCTGAGAGCTGAACTTTTCAGCCTAAATGAAACCAAAAGTGTTCTATCACCCGGTGGTAGCATGGGAACCTATGAGAACACTTCTTATAAGATTTAGTTCATTAAGGCAAATTAATAATATCCTTAAATGCAGGGTATGTCCTGGTCCCCTGTCTACCTCAGAATGCAGATGGCTGAAGGCATTTGGTATTGACTTCTTCTGTCCAGAACAACTTCCAGCATTTGACTTAAGTAGAAAAGGTGAGTTACAGTTCCTATTCCTTGAAAGAACATTTATTTTTGGAGTCTGATGGAAGATGATATTGCTGATATGCTGGTATATACAACACTTTTTCCATCAAGACCTGTGACCTTATGAGAGGAACGATTATATGAGACAAGACATTGGCAGTGAAAAACGACACAAAGAGAAAGACAGAAGCCTCAAAACATAATAAATGAACGATAAAGTGACTGCATTGAAAATTATCTTGTAGATTTACTTGTCATTTTAATAGTCCTGTATTCATAGTAGTCTAATGGACTTAATAATACAAGAACAATCTGGAGAAAAACAATACAAGAATCAAATTAATTGTCAACATACGAACAAGATTGCTCTATTAATAATGAATTCGTTATTTGAAAAATAAAATAAAAAAACTCAGCACTTTTATTTTCAACATTAGAGGATTTTAATGTCGATTTCACTACAGTCTAGATATAACTCAACCGCACTTGAACATTTATTAAATGCTTTTGCTACTGAATTTCACTCATACAATCAAGTTGAACTGAGCTAAAAAGACTGGAAGATTCTTTTACTTCTGTATTTTGATGATGCTTCCTAGTAGCAACTGCGAATAAAACAGTTTGATTCCAGAAGAGAGATCTGGAAACCATGAAAAGAACCCAGAGGGGAAAAAACTAACAGTGGAACAGAAACACTTGAAATAGAGGGTTTCCCTGGCACATGCCGCTTCCCAGTGACTCCCAGCATTGTTTCACTCTCCCAAAGGCACAGAGCCCAACGTCTGTGGCAGACTTTTGTAAAAATGCTGACACCCACCATGCCAAGGAGAAAGAGGAAGAGAGAGAGAAAAAAGACTGTGCTGCTGGTTTCTGCATTGTAGGCCAACTTGGAAACTTTAATTATTGAAATGAAATATTCAAAGACATACAGAAAGGCTTGGGAAAATGGAAATGAAGATGAAAGGAAACAGTCATGAAGAACGAATCACTCCGGCAACTTATATACACAGATGATTTTTGTTGTTGCCAATAGAAAATGACCAGAGAGTTAGCAACTCAAGTGGAGGATGAGAAATGAAAAGAGCGAAGAAAGGAAGACTTAAAATGATACCATTGGAATGAATGCAAATACATGGTTTAAAAGCTGGTTTGGGAGAGGAATCAGAAGACTCAACAGATGCTCACTGTGTAAAGAAAAGAGACCTTTTCCATTCTGGAAATGAACAATGACAAATTTTGCAGGAAGTAAAAGTGAAACAAATTCAGATGCCCAACTGTTTCTTTCTTCCATTCCTGTTCCTGAGGTAAGAGGAAATAGCTAATAATTAGCATGAAAGGGACATGGCTTACTGTGCTCAGGGAACTGTACAAAGCTAAGGCATATACATGGGGGAAGATGGCATAACAGAATGCAAAACAAAGAACACAATGAAAAGCAAAAGACACAGTAAAAGGACTGAGTGAATAAACCTCTAGTTCTATCTGAATTTCTTAAAACTCATAAGCAGAGACTTTGGAACTAAGCAAAGACCTGATCAAGGGCTGATATATGAGCTACACAACCCCAGGTCCAGAAACATTGTGACTCAGAGACACCACAGAGTCACACTTTAGCCCAGCTGAACAAGTCCTTGCTTGTGTGAGTGCTAATTTACTGCTAGCCTATAATAACAGAAAAGTTTCTTTTTCGCTCTGCAGTAGTTCAGTTGTTCAGACAAGCAACTGTGTTATTAAGCAACTGAACTGGATAAAATCAAAGTATCAGCCATTTCCTTTTGTCCTGTTCTGAAGAGTAAGTGTACAGGTGACTAACTATCCTTATGTACAGGGCTAAAAGCTGAATAACCTGAATGTGTATTTTATGTCATGTTTCCATGCATTAAACTAGTGAAAATTTTGCCCATAAAGATTCATTTTCACTTATTGAATAATGAGTTCAAATCATTCACTATCCAAAGAAGATTATCTGCAGCTACATTCATAGATTTGGTGAGACAGCAAAAGTCATCTGAACTTTTTCTGTTATATTATGGTTTGTCTGATTAGTTCTTAGAGAACTGAATTTGGAAATGCCCTTAATGTTTAACTTCCGTCTTTATGGACTATAATTTCATAACTCAGTATTACTATTGACGATGGGGACATAGATTTTGAAAATTGCTTCCTGGAATTTAGTGAGAGGTGATACATAAGAAAAAATGGGGCAGATTCTCAGTAGGTGAAAAATGGTGTAATTTGCCTAATTCAGTTAAATAACCAACTCAGATAAGGTATAAGTCATATAACGGCTGACACCAGTGGTGAGGCCTGAGGCTCAGGCTCAGATATCCATCTCTGTTTCAGTGATCCACTGACCAACACGGTCCTATGATCTCTCCAGGCAAGATTTTTAGGCAGTTGGCCAACACAGCTAACTGCCTTAAACTCTAAACTACTGATCAACTACTCATTTACAGCTACCTTGTTCGAGAGTGATTTTTGACTTGAGTGCAGAATGAAGTTTGATTTCAAGCATGCAGAGCTGTAGCAGGATATCTAACTGTTTTTTTTCCCCATACCTTGCATATGAGCCAAAAATATACAGTTCCCTCTGGATGGGGTTGCTATGCTATAGTATTCTGTTCAACTCCATCCTGTTCCATGATCATTACCTTAAAACCTGAATGCATCCAGCTGCTCTATATGACATCCATATCTGTAGTTTCTTTTGTCTTCCCAGTGGAAGAAGGACAGATAAGGGATTGTTTGGGGTTTTTTGAGGATGTGAATTTATACTGAACACAGTGGATAAAGGGAGAAGGAAGCTATTAAAAGCAGTTTTTAAGAACCCTATTTTCCCCAGGGACTACATTCTAGTCTCTGAGAAAACTTTTTTCCCTTGCAAAAGTGTGTTTTACCATCACTTTTGGGCTCCCAAAAGAACAAAAATCTGCATCTTAAAATTTCAGTTAATTATGACATGCCTTAGACCCCCCGAATGCTTAGAAGATAGTGATATGCACTTTGAATATAATTCAGCACCTTCTTTGAAGGTAATATAAATAACAGAGGATGCAACTGATACTGCTCATGATTGTTGAGAGATGCACGCTGCGTTCTGTACTACTTAGCGTTTCTCATAGCGAGACAGCTTCGTTTCCAGATCTGCTTTGCTTTTGCTACAATGAGAATTTATAAAGGAAGTTGGAAACTAGGTCATCATTTACCATGTTGCAGATGACACAAACTATTCATTGCATATGAATCTTCAGCACATACAAAGAGTTTTGCTGAGAATATATAACACTTCAAAATACATGTAAGCATGCGGTTTTCACCAAATGCGTCTACAATGGCTACATGCTCCTTCTGCAGGACTCCACACACTTCCCATCCCTCTGAAGACCTGGAGGAGGCATAGAGGAGGCAGGACGTGAGTGTTAAGAACAAGTGTCTGGAATCCATCTTCCTTCATTTGCTCACTGTCCCCTGATGAACCTCACTCCTTCAAGTGAGGCTGGCTGCAATTAGTCCTGTACCAGTGACAAAGATGCTAAAATAGTAAAACCAATTCAGTTACTCTCTATAGGCTCTACAAGGCTGCCACAAGGACAGTCTATGGACAGTGTGTGTTCCCCGCACCATGCTGGGAATGCAGTATTCACCCTGTTCATGTGAGCCATTGTTATAGATAAACAAGGTTTAAAGACTCACAGACAAAGAAAGGATGTCTGTCAACAACCTAGCTCTTGAAAGCATTCAAAAAACTCTCAAAGAGTTTCTTGTAAGACGCTACCTCTAGGCCTCCTGCAGAAACCTTCCACAATTTAAAGATAGTAAGAACATAAACAACAAAAAAAAAACCCGCAAGAAATTTAGTTAATACTGCTTAATGCTTGGCTAGCATTTTACTTTTCTTTCTTTCTTTCATCTCCAAGTATGTTAAATGCTTTCTCCTACACAATTAGTTGACTCTGAAGTATTTGCAAACAGAGAACTTTACTAAATCAGACATCTTTTAAAAAAAAATAAAACTGGAAGATCTTGATAAATTTCATCTAGCTCAGAGTCTAGTATTTATTGTTTTAGTGAAATATTTGACCATAAATTGAAGCTCAAAAGTTGGGACATCTGCAAAAACAAACTGAATATTGTTTTTAGTTCTTCTTCTGAATCATTCTTTGATTAGCTTTCCAGTGAAGAACCTCACTGGGAGTATAAGAAGATATCTTCTCTTTCCATCCAGTACTTAATGTTTGATTATTTACTACCAGCTGTTCATGATAAAAATTACAAGATTCACAGGGATCTATGAGTGTGTGGTAGGTAATAAATCTGCCAAATATTATCGAGGTTTGTGCATTTTAACATACTGTGATGTGACCTTTCGAAGACTAAAGAAAAAGAAATTCTGTCTCCTTATGAAAGATCCATTACATACATGAAGATAATACTGTTTGAGACTTAATTCAGATCTTGAATCTTATTTTTGCTGATGGATTTTTGACATGTACTACACAAGCATCCAGCAGGAGATATGTCTTTGGAATGTATAACCAGATAAAACCAAGTATTTTCAATGTGGTGAAACTACTTCATAGCATCTTGAGATTCTTTTTTTAAGATGGAATTTTTAAATGGTAACTAGTATATGTAAATGCAAAGTTTAATTTGCAAAATTACAAACACTTGCCACAAGCAAAAATATTAGCATTTATTTGCAATATTGTCAAGGGTATTCAGATATGCATTATTTGGTGCTCTCTATCCTAGGCTTAGTACAATAGTGGAGGTATTGCTGTCTTCATGTTTTAAAAAAACAAGAGTGATGCTCAATCTTTAATCCCTGCATAGTGCTAAAGAACAGGGGAACACCTTTAAGAGGTGAAAAAGAAATGAGACAATTTCTTCATGACCTCATGTAGTGTCTTCAAAAGCATAAAGGCAAGTTTGTCCATGATTAACGTTTAGAACGTGGCTTCACATACTTTCACCTTCACTGTAAATGCTGGCTATAACATATGGCATTTGTCATGGCAGTTAATCTGCCAAAGAACCACATTATTTGTACTAGACATATATTGTTCTGTTAATGCATTTTATTAAGTATTGATTCTTCTCTTCACATGAGCTAGCTCTTTTCCAAGTGAATGGTCAAATCCAGTCTGTGGTATATTGCATTCAATCTGTAGTATATTGCATGACAGAAATGTCACAGAGATCCGTATTGGACATGTCAAAATGATGATGTTGGTACTTTTTTTTCCCCTCTCTGTGGAGAAAATAAAATACAGAACTAGCATCTCCCTTTTTCCCTTCTCTTTACCTCTGGTGATCTTAGGGCAATAACCATCACTTTCACTGAACCATAAAATTATAGAATGCTTTGGATTGGAAGGGACCTTAAAGATCATCTAGTTCCAACTCCTCATCTTTATGTACTTATAAATGTACATTTATTTTCCTAGATTTTTATGCAATATTGCGCATCATTGTACAGATTATTAGAAATGTAATAAATATTTATTTTTAAAAATCACTCCTATCTATCTATTAATAATCTATATATAACATATACTGTTCTTGAAATATAACATTATGGAATGTTCTACCTATTTCCAAAGGATGGATACAATAAAGATAAAGATAAAAGAGAAATATTCTCACACAGCTGTTTAGACCCCACAAAACCCTACCCTCAAAGCAGAAGATGAATATGCCTGTTGGCATTCCACCTCTGGCTGTGCATCTTTGTAGTTTGTATTTCTTATTCCTGAAATTCACAAGAACACTGTACCCTTTATCACTAAATATTTCTTGTGTTGTATCTCTAGCTGAGCTTTTTCTGTTGAACTCCCAGTGATCTACTTCATTGAATCTGTTTAAAGATGAGCATAATTTAGAACTGAGTGCACCTTTAGAATGTAGATCTTCTGCCTAATGGAATGGACATAGAAAGTGGAGACTGTTCCATTGTTTGTAAATATCTGAATGTTCATTTGACAAGAGAAAGAGTGTGACTGTATTGGAAGAGTAGGAACAAAACGAAACTCCCGTTCATTTATGTCCATTGAATGTAAAATGAAAGAGAAGTCTCAGGAGAGATTGGAAAAAGACACAGAAGAATAGTCAATGTCCAGAGTCAAAGGACTTAAGTGATGCTCTGCACCATACAGAAACATAGATAATCAAATGGACGCAGTCTTCAAGTGAGTTTTGGAGTCCTAAATCAAGTGCATATACTCTCTGTTACTGAATGAAAGAGAATAAAGCATTTACTAGCCTTCAGCATGCTGAGCATACAGAGAAGCTTAAGACAGCCATACAGAAGACTGAGGAACAAATTCTTCAGTATCTGTCTCAGGACTACTGTGACATACTGCTATGAAATTCAAATTTAGAATTTGAATCATACTTTTATTTCCAGTGTTTACATTTCCTACTAAAATGGCAATAGCCATCTTCTTCATAACAGTAGTGAAAACCGTTTCCCAGCAAGTGGGAGACTACATTTCCATTACTCCTGTACCCAACAAAAGAATAAAAGGAGTCTTCAGTTTTCCCATCTTGAAGCTGGGCTTTACATGCCTCCAAGGAATTAAGAACTGTCTACTGTAGATCTATTAAGAACAGTAAAATTCAATTAATTTTCATAGCTTTCCAGATCATTTTACTCTTTCTGGAAAGTGTGGTTAGATTGCTTCGATTGAGGAGTGATAAGCAATTCTGTACTTGCTTATTCTGTAAGGAAATGTGTCAGTTAAGATAATCAGGTATGGACTTAGTGAAGGAGTCAAGGTTTCTGAGAGCCCTTATTAGCACCCCGCAGATGACCTTCTCAGAGTTTCCAGAGTTCTGAGTGCAGCTGCTGATCTTTTGTGAGCCCCAGACAGTTACAGTGCATGCTCAGAACATATACACACTTCCACTGTGGTTAGGACGAATCAAACTTGTATACAAGTTCATACCGTATGCAGGTAGTTAAAACTATTGTTGTTCACAATGCAGTTCACATAAAACAAAACCAGTGCATCCCAATGATGTCAAACTCACAGATTATAAGATGCACAGTCTCAGTTTCTTCCCAGATATCCTGAGCGAAGTATAGGAATTTGAAGCACATTTAATGTGGATGTGATCACCTGTCAGCATAGATTAGTCCCCCATTGGTTTTGTTGCATCTATGCCTACAAGATTTCTTTACAAGAAGATTGTCCTTCTTCTGAGATATCAAAACAGTCCTCAAAGAATCTTAATATTCTTAAAGAGTTCTTTCTATATTTTCAAATATTTGACTGTTCACACAGGTGGTAGTAGGACTACCAGCTGTCTAGATTTGTATCACAGTTTGAGAGCACAGTTGCCATGGGTATAATAGACGTTTGAAACAGTGATGGTGGTCATGTAAACAGAGTATTTGAAAATGTTACTTTTAGTAGAAATCATAAGTATACATTAAAAACAACATAAAATGGGAAGTCATTAACAGTTATGCTACAATGAAGAGAAACAGAGTCTAAAACAGGACTCGGAATTCAGTGAGAGTCTTTTGGCTCATTTCAGTGGGATTTGGAACAATCCCAAAATACATGTCAACACAGATAATTATGCCTACAATTATTTCTTCTAAAAATAAAATAAAATAAAAAAAAAGGATAATTATAAAAAATAGAAATGACAGGAGAAGTCAAAGCCACAGGCAATCTCATACAAACACTAGAACCATATTCAGAGAGAGTCTTATCATTGAGGTAATGTGTAACACTACATAAATACATCTCCTGGTACTCGTTGGGTCTGGAGAATGTATGTTGGTTTGCATATGTACTGTAGAGTCTTTTCTGCAACAACCAAAGCGTTTCCCATCTGCAATCTATGAACTTTCCTGGCTTCATTGCTTTTCATACCTCAGTTCATAGAAGATAAAGACAGTGACTTTTTTTTTTTTTAAATATGTTGTCTGTGTTATGTTGAAGTTGATATTAGATCACAAAGTTGCCGTATGGCCTTAAAAACCTCTTAGCATATAATCAAAAGAAAAAGATAGCAATGACATAGTTTCTCAGATGTCACTGAGTTAAGTACTGTTTTGGACTGAGATCACTCTGTCTGAATAACCTGAGTATACCAGGCTGGAATATGATTTTTAGGACTCACAAAGTTTAAGACATGGTCAAAGACACAGAACACTTATGTATGTGCATCTGTATGCATTTACACATATACAAGAGCTTTTTCATACTTAATTGATTACAATAGTATGAGTTCCTCTCAAGGCAATGTATTTTGTGTTTACTAAGCCGTCTTCCTCATACTATGGCTTTTTCTGCTGTTCCACATTACCACAGGGAAATGTTGATGTAGCTTTCTGAATACCTAGACAGATAAGAATAACATGAAGGAGAATTTAAAGAACATGAGGATTATGTTCTAACTGGAGATACTTTTCAAGAGAAAAGATGCTGTCAATTTTAATGTCAATTACAGGAAAGAAATCAAATCCTTCTCAGTCTCGTATGAAATTGCATGCATGTTTCTGCTTCAGTGACTGAGATTTAAAAAAATTTTCTTATATTTGGAAGAAGTGAAGGCAGTGAGGAAGATTCTACATATTTCCCCAAAACAAAGCTAATATCTAGTCATTATGTAAACAATCAGCATAAATAATTTCATTTGTTTATTTGTCTGAGTTGTCTCTCTGACGTTAACCTGGGGCCTAAATTAATATTTACAGTCTTCAAGCATGTTTATTGTATAGGTCAAAGACTAAAAGTACTCGTATCAATTTCAGCACTCTATAATTTTACATCTTATATTACACACATTGTGGAAACCTAATTTCGAAATAAAGATCAACACTTTACAACTAGCAGTGGGTAGTTACGGGAAAGTATATGTGCACTGCAGTATAATGAGTCTGCCAAAGCAAAATGGAAAAATCATAGTCTGTCCTGACTAAGAAAAATATTCAATTTTTCCACCACAATCCTGTATCCAAATAATTCACAGCTTCAGCCCAACACACTTTAAAAACTCTTTGAGTATGATGAACTCATAGGCTAAAAGGAAAAGTGATAAATTAAAAAAGATGCACCTTGTAGAAAGAGCTTCTCTTTTATAACTGGATAGTAGCACTAGAGTAGGACCAGACCCTTGGAAATTATTAAATATTAAACGAGTGTGAAATGAGTAGTGCACTGCTTATGGCTCATATAATGAACATTATGCTACAATAAGAATGCAAGTCTGTTTTGTATAATTAGATGAGCATTGTTATATGCATGAATACAGCTTTCTATGTGATATAACTTTTTAATATGTTTAGAGAAATTAAACAGTTCATTAAAATATCACAAATCAGAGTGACTGTTAGCCCACAATTGTAGCACCCAGGAAAATAATTTATTTTCTATCTACCAGCACAGCAAAACTGTAAGGACTTCGCGGTGTGAGAAGGTAACATTGCATATTTCTTGTAACTACAATGATCACAGTGCACTTCTAGAATTTCTCTGAGAATTCCTACTTAAATTGTATCTTTTTTAGAAGACATAAACACACATGTAGAGCTAGTAGAGAGTAAAGCGTCCTTTATCTTTTCTAGTTCATTAACATGAAATGGAAATTCTCTCTTTTTAAATAGTAATGGTTGATGTGTGTTACACTTTCTTTAAGCATAACCAAGATTTTTATGGTGCTTTTACCATTTTTTTTTTTTTGTAGATTTGTCTTGACTAAGATGTGTTTTGTATTTTAAGTCTTTAAAATTGCAACGTTTCATTATTTAACATTTTTTTCATATTACGTAGAGCTACTAGGAAAAATTTTCCTTGTTGTAAATGAGGATTTGGCCACGTGGTTCTCATTATCTTCAATGAGATTCAGATGGCTAACTCACTGCCTTGACTTTGAATATTTATATATATGTATACACATATTGCTGTGTTTTGTTGGAGCTGTTACTCTCTGAGAAACAAGAATGCTTATTTCTACCTGGAAATCTGCTAGTGCTTGCTGAATTTTTCTGAAGATAATTTCAGGCAGATTTTGATCCACCAGTAATTTCACCACACAAATATCCTTGTTATTCATTCTTTACAAATACTTCTCTAAGGAAGTTTATCTTGAGCATTTGGGGAATAAATGCCATTTTTCAAGCAAATAACTTGCTAAAATAATAGTCATTCACATGTGTTAATAGTTACTGTCTTTTCAAAAAAGAGATTCAAACACCACTATGTGAGCTAGAAGATTAATCAAGCTCCACAAACAAAGAATGGTGGATTTTCACACAAAGTCACTATCAAAGAACTTATGGACAAGTTTCTCTGCTGTTTGTGAAATTATGTGACACAATAGTTACAAACACGTAGACTAATTGTGCATTGAAAATGGAGCTCTTTGCAGCATAACAAGCTCCACCCCTAAATAAAGCTTGCCCACTTTAGTGCAGGCCAGTACAGGATTCAGTTAAGAGCTCCTTAGGCTGCTCATCTACAATTAAAAGGAGTCAGAGTCAACCTGGAACAGAAAGCCTCAGGCAAAGTTCACTGTAGTAGTCATAGGTGTTGCTGCACCCAGCTCTTAGCATCACCAAAGGTTGCAGTTTCTCCTAGTAGGAATGCCAAAAAAATGTATGTTCTTGTATTTCAGCTGCTCCATTTCACAGACAGGTGCCTTAGTTGCTTTTACTGCTGAATGATTCACACATTGCCTTCTGCTGATTTTGCCAAGAAAGCTGTGACTGATGGGTGAAATGCAAAACATTTGCTAGGAGACAATAGCTTTAAACTTTTGCTATAATTGCTCAATGAATGTTAGTCAGTTATTCATTATAGTGACTTTGTACTATTTGATGGCTGGCAAGGTGACTCAAGAGTAAAAAATCATTGCATTTTATCATTATTTGTAGTCAATAAAAGCTGACCTCTCAACTGTACATACCTGGAGATGGGCTTCAAACTCTACCTCGACTCATTTGACAAAAATGCACCTGCTTTTATAGTATTGCTTAGGTTTCCAGTAAGGTCAACACGAATGATAAATGCTTGGGACATGTAAATATCAGGAAAATTTTACTGACATCTGATAGTAGTGTGTGTGACCAGATAGTGACCGTACTGGAACTATATCCTACCTGCTTTTATTTTGAAATTATCATACTAGATGACACTGACATTGCTTGATCTCTAAAAATATGCAGTTTAAATTAAAAAAAACAAAACAAAACAAAAACCAACAAAACAAACAAAACCAGAAGCTCAGCGCTTCAGACACAGTGAGTGAAAGTCTCGAAGAGAGAGCTGTGTCTTTGTAGCAGTATCTTCGCAAGATAGATCCTTTGCTTTCCTCCTGATTTCCAGGTTACCAGTTTCCTTATTATGCATAAGACTTGACTATGATTCTGTTCCCTGTTGCAGACAAGATAAGTAACTCCTCTCAGAAGTGCTAAACATTCTCCAAGCCAAGCCTAAGTTGCTCTCAGAGCATCTTAGATCCCTCTGAGATGCTCACTCTGACCCATGCCAGCAGCAGCTGAGTCAAGGCATATAAGTAGCTTTCCTCTCAGCTACTCACTTTCATGTCGCTTCAGCAGTATACCCTCTACTATAAGGTGCCTAAATATTTCTTCATGAAACAAACATCTAAAAAGAACCAGCTTGAAAGATTGAAAATCCAAACAAATTCACCAGAAAAGCATGTGCTTGTAACTGCTCCTGTTCAAGTAGTGATCTAACACTCCAAGTAATGTCTTTTGTTGCTGATGTGTCTTCACTGACACCATAAAAAGTGGCAAGCTGGGTAGTGATGAATTACATTTTTTTGCTAAGGGCATATAGAAGCCAACATCCTCCCTTCCTCCTCAAGTGTAACCAAGACCCCTTCCTGTTTATTTGAAGAATCTGCCCTCACTGGCTCAATTTCTCCCTCCTCCTCTCCGAAGTGCAAACTACATGTGTTTGTACATAACATAATCCAGACATGGTATTTGGTTTTCATTTGTTGTTTTTTTTTTTTCATCCAGTGAGTCCTGTTATCTGCAGCAGAACCATCTCTGGCCTCATCAGTTACACAATCTTGCATCAATTACACAAACATTTAGAGTATTTGCCACACTGACTGAATACTAAGTGAGAAAGGGAAACATTCTCCTTGTAATATTGACAGCAGACACCACATTCTTAAGAATGCCCCTTTTTAAAAAGCATTTAGCTTCACACAAGCTATCTATAATGAAAAAAAAACCAACACATTTGTTCCAGTGCAAGAGCTTTCCTTGACCACAAAAACACCAGTGTTGCATATAGATTAGTTTTAAATGTTCCAGAGGAAACCTTTTTGAATTATATGACTATATCCACATTTTTCTGTAGAGTGTACCAGGCTTTATCCATATACACCAGATCTGAGTCCTTACAATTTAAGGCACTATTTAACCAAATAGTTGTTTCCATCAACAATTTTTCCCTTATATTCTGACTAACTTTCCCTGTCTTCACATCTTTCCTTGGATGTCAGTTCTAACCCTCTTGATTAAATCAGCATCAATAGTCTCATTTTCAGATGTTGATGCACCCTCAGTACTTGCAGGATGTTATCGTGTCCATTCCCTTTAGAACAATCATGCTATCTGGGTTACTGTCTCAATAAAGTAAGTCTATGGGAGTCTCTTAGGATTTTCTGCTGCAAGGTACTAAACAGATAAATGTGTGACTTGATTTTTTGGTTCAATGGACAAACAGACACAGTGAAAATAAAGATGACAATTTAAAAAGTTAGTTTTAAAATATCAGTTTATTTGTTGGCACATTCTTATTTCCATGCCATCCTTCTCTCACTGCAAACACATGAAGATGAGTTAAAAGTTTCATTTTGCATATATTTCTCAAAATTAATTTCATTCATTGTAAAAAAAATAATGTTCCTATATAATAAAATCTCGACCACAAAATTTCACCCACCTCTAGAAATGGGTATCAGAACTTTAAAAATCTTTAAGCTAGATGAATAGTTCTCGTGTTCAAAGGTATTTATTGTATGTTTCAAAGTAATTAGTTTTCCTTCTGCCTTATTTGTCTTTTTTTTTTAATATCTATAAACAGCCCAGTTATTACCTTTTTGATAATACATTACCCAAATTTCATCTAACTATCCAAGGTATATATCCTGCAGTGTCAGGTAAATAGATTTTATTGTTGCTCCTCCATGGAGACACTTTAAAATTACATTGGTGATTTTCTTCGGTATCCTGACACAAGCTTTTTGCTGTCTAATATAATTTCAAAGCTGCTTTTGACATTCCTGTATTCCAGTTTCTCTTCTGTACTTGTGCATGGCTTTTGAATGATTTTCTTTATATCTATCAACTTATACTTTACTAATGTTGTTCTCTGTGCACTTGTCTAACAGTTCTGGGATTTCTTTCTAATGGAAAATGTAATGGAAGTTCACCAAAATATTTCAGTCTTTCTTCTAGATCATTAATGAATCTGAAAAGAAGAACTAAAACACACTGATGGAACTTCTCTATACATAACAAATCCCGGTGGAAGTAATTTTCTCTGGGTCTTCATTACTTCTTTTGAGCACTATGTTATCTTTAGGTCATTTCTCATCTTAATGTTTTGAGTTTTTTTCTTCAAACCAGTTCTGTGAGATATACAGAGCTCGTATACAGAAACAGCACTTATAAAATTACAGTAAAGAGCTAGGAAAATATAAGAACTGTAATTTACTTGGTTGTAGTTTGTGTTTTCTTTCTAACTTTCGGGTACCAAATGTATAACAAATTTCCAAGCACTGAAGACTTGGAGAGTCCAAGAATGTCAGTGAAACAGCATTAAAATATAGAAACAATGAAACTCCGGATGGGTTTGCAACAATGAGAAAGAAACTGGGATAAAGCCTGAATATTAGTTTCTAGTGCAGATGGAATATTTTTCTGGCTTCCATGGGGAATGGATTCTGATTGACTATATTAGCTCACCTCAAAGTTACATTGTCTGAATTTCATGTCTGTTCATTGATTAAGTCTTTAGCTATTTTGTATTACTTCATGTTGGATTGTTTTCTGTAAAAAGTGATACTTTTCTGGAGCTAGACTGTGATTAATTTTTTACAAAATCTGTATCAGACACTTCTTGATGTAATGAAGATGGCAACACAATTAATCAATAAAAGAGTGTGTTATCATTTAGGCAACCAGTTCCAGCCAGTAGAACAATGCTTGATTATCCTTGGAAGACTGCCATTAAAATAGACAGAGCATAATAGTCCACTTTTTTTCTTTTTCGTCTGTATCATCTGTCTTTAATTTAAGCAGATCTTTTTTATTTTACAAAATAATTAATAAATGCTTAGCTATGGGGTTACAGTAAGCCCATCATATACTTCTGTATTCACAACTTGCAAACTTACTCAAAAATATTTCACAGATTTTGATAATAAATTCTTTCTAGAACTCTTCCATAAGATCTTAATGCAACCACCATGTTTACATGTTGTATATCAAAATTCAATTAGACAGTAAAACTACTTCTGGCCCTACTACAAACGAATCACAATAAAAATTAAACGTTAAGGATTAAGTCTTGGATCCATCGAATCAGTTAACTACATACATAATCTTATAGAATTTATCAATTCAACACATAAATTAAGACCTTTACTGGACCAGATAGCCAGATTGTAACAGCAAAAAGACGGAGACATTTAAACAGGCTTCATGGTTTATATTTTGGTTCAGGTTTTTTTGGGGGTTGTTTTATTTTATTTTTTTTTTTTAATTTAGGATACATGATTCACTTATTAGCACCATGTTTAAATGTATTTCTGTCCTAGATCTTGTACATTTTGTAGTCGTGGTGTGTACAGAGGTCCATTTCAAAAATCTAGGCACATCATGATCATCCTGTAAGAATAAGTGGACTGATCAAGAAAGACCATGAAGCAGTGGGTTGTAGAGTCAGTTCAGATTGACTTATCTACAACTTGAAAGACAAAAGTGGCATATGTTGCAAATCCCACTGAATGTCTGACAGATTTGTATCTTCCTCTGTTAAAAAAATACTTCCTGAAATTTGTACAGAGAGGAAAATTTGAAAAGCTGAAGACATAATTTTTCAGAAAGACTGATTTTAAAGTTTCCACATTTTATATGAATAACTTCCACATAAAGGTACTGATTTTCACAGTCTGGCCTTTTCGTATATATTAAATGGAGTACTCCAATACTGAGGTTGTAAAGTCACAAACCACCCATTAACAAAGTCTATTTTAGATCACTTTCACATCAGTAAAATTTGTCCTAATTGTCCTATGTTAAACACTATTTGAAATCAACTTCTAAGTTCAACCTAAAACATTATATCAAAGCAGTATATCTTATATTACTTCCATATATTTAAGATATCCAAACACTTTAAACCAAAAAGAAAAGAAACAAAAGTTTAAAAATTCAGTAAGGGGAGAAAGGTTTCTCCAGCATTTTCACTTTCTAGAAATGTAGGGTTATAGAAAGCATATTTCCATACCCACGAATATCATTACAGCAAAGATTTCAGTGCATTCTTTGTAACAGAAGCCAATCTGGACCATTTGTACTTTTACTAGTGGAAAAATTATAGTTGAACTCAGATGGTTTGAATGCAAATCCAGATTGCAAAGCCATGCTGACTGCATGTGACTTCTCTCGTATGTTTTTAAAATGCAGCCACAGTTTTCTCTCCTTATTTTGGTGCACATAATATCATCAGGAGCAGAATTACCATGGCAGCTTGGTCCTTTTTCATTGCAGAATAGTTACATTTCATCTCTATTAAAACTATCCCATTGCCTTTTTACAAAAAGCAAGGAGGCAAGTACTTTTTAGTATTGCTTCTTTTCCAGCTTGGGATTTTTGTTGTGCTGCACAAACAGGAGGAAGCATCTGTCCTACAGTACTGTAAATTCAATCAGGAATTAACTTGTACAAATTCAAACACACTATTTCTGATCTACTATGGAAATGTGTTTTGTAATTAAGTTGCCAACAGTCAGCTCAACAAATTGGTTTTGGATGACATTCAGATCTTCCCAAGAACACCAGAGTCCTTTGGTAATTGGTCAATATTTCGTTATTTAATATAACATACAACCATTTATTTTTACACATAAATCATTCAGTAGCAATGAAGATTTTTGAGATCATTTTACCTAGATTTTGTCCTCTGAAATCTTTATTATGCAGCTGCTTCTACAAGATGCTACCAATTAAGCATGAGGTAACAGGGTCAATAGAAACTCTTCTTTTACAGACGACAAGCTATGCAGAAGAATGTCCTTCTCAATGGAGAAATCCTGCTTTGCAAATATTTCTCCTTTGATTTCCAGGAGCTGCGGAATTAGACCTGTATGACTGAACAAACAATCTGTGGCCATTCCCAATGACTTCTACAATAAGGGGCAACTTTTTTTCCGTTCTGTACAGTCACAGTGACAAACTGTTTTTTCTTCTTTGGGCTTCTTTTCTGTCTTTGCTTAAATGACTGAGGGAAGATACTTGTATTTAGAGATTATACTATACAACTAACAACATGTCAAACAGGTATTTAGGACTTCATGACATAGAATTGATTCTGACATTGAAGCACTGTAAAAAAAAGAGAGACAATCAAGGATGATAAACATGCAATGTCTTTATTCCTCAGAGAATGACAATAACAAAATGAAGCATAGCTAATATCAGAAATAGTGTGGTCAGTAAGGACTAGGGAAGAGATTGTCCTCGTGTACTCAGCACTAGTGAGGCCACATCTCAAATAGTGGGCTCAGTTTTGGGCCTCTCATTCCAAGAAAGATATTGAGGTGCTGGATTGTGTCCAAAAAATGCCAATGAAGCTGGTGAATGATCTAGTTCCCTTAGTACAGGGGCCAGTCTCTTTTCTGGGCCCAGTCTTCTTTCAGTGGTGCTCAGTAATAGGACAAGGGGCAACAAGCACAAAATGGAACACAGGAAGTTCCACCTCAATGTCAGGAAAAACTTCTTCACTGTGAGTGTGATGAAACACTGGAACAGGCTGCCCAGAGAGGTTGTGGTATCTTCTCCTCTGGAGACATTCCAAACCGACCTGGACGAGTTCCTGTGCAACTTGCCCTAGGAGAACGTGCTTTGGCAGGAGGGTTGGACTAGATGATCTCCAGAAGTCCCTTCCAACCCCTGATTCCGTGATTAGGAAAGAATTCTTCACTGAAAGGATTATCAAGTCTTGGAATAGGCTGGTCAGCGAAGTAGAAATATTTTTTAAAGTATGCCAGTCTGAAGGAAGGATGATTTTTGCCTCTGTTGATGAGGATTGGGTCAGAGATCAGTTATGCAAATTGAATATCCACACTTCCATGGGCCCTGATGGGATGGAATGGAACCGCAAGTGCTGAGGGAGATGGCTGAGGTCACTACTAGGCCACTCTCCATAATCTTCAAGAGGTCCTGGAGAACAGGAGAGGTGCCTGAGGACTGGAGGAAGGCCAATGTCATTACAATCTTCAAAAAGGGCAAGGAGGACCCTGGTAACTATAGGCCGGTCAGCCTCACCTCCATCCCTGGAAAGCTGATGGAACAGCTTGTTGTTGGCATCATCTCAAAGCATGTCGAGGAAAGGAGGTTTATCACAAGTAGTCAACATGGATTCAACAAGGGAAGGTCATGCTCGGCTAATCTGATAGCCTTTTATGATAGCACAACTAGATGGATAGATGAGGGGACGGCAGTGGATGTGGTCTATCTCAACTTCAGCAAAGCTTTCGACACTGTCTCGCACGGTATCCTCGCAGACAACCCTAAGAAGTGTGGATTGTGTGGTGAGATGGATTTGGAACTGGCTGAAGGACAGAGCCCAGAGAGTTGTGGTCGGTGGAGCAGGCTCTAGCTGGAGGCCTGGACAAGTAGTGTCCCCCAGGGGTCGGTACTGGGTCCAATGCTGTTTAATATCTTCATCAATGACCTGGATGAGGGCA
>VWZK01014347.1:6182-19832 GCA_013396935.1 Baryphthengus martii
CCTCCCCAGCCGGGGCCTTTCCGGGGCCCAAAAAAAAAAAAAAAAGCCAAACTCTGAATAACCCTCCGGCTCCAGGAGCAGAAGGGTTTAAACAATACGAGCCTCCCTCTAAATCGACTCCTGCTTTCTTCTGCCCGGTTTCACAAATCCTCCAGCATTTGTCTGAAACGATCCCCGGGCAACTGAATGGCGCTTGGACTCCCCATGCGCCTCCGATTACAATAGATCACCACCGACGATAATTGCCCGGATTTAGACTTATCTGCTTCTCCGGCGAATAAACTACAAAAGACCACCAGTGAAGATGTAATAAAGTGCAGATGTTGTAGCCAAAGCCTTTTTTTTTTTTTTTTTTTTAGGTCAGAGCAAGTTTGGGAGAGGCTGGGGAGGACTTTCTGCGAAGGGAACCAACCAATACCTAACTGGGAAGCAGCAGCAGCTCCTCAAGGCAGCTTTCATTAATCTGAAACTTTTATCCTCGAAACGGCGCTGGGGTTTCTCTGCCAGCAGGACAAGGGGAGGGAGGTGCAAGCTCTGCATTTCTCTCCTGCATCTCATTAGCCTCGAAAGGGACCCTTGGGCTCCTTCGAAGCGTTCCCGGCTCCGCGACTCGGCCGTGCGCGGAACGACGAGTCGCAAAGAGGGAGAGAAAGGGATTTTTTTTTTTTTTCTTGCTGGGCACAGAGAGGCAGCCGCTCCGAGCGTGAAACGTAAGCTGTTTAAGAGCACGCAGCGCAGGTCTGCGGGTGCCGAAGGGCAGGAAAGGGGGAAAAAAACCAAACCAACAAACCACCGGATTCAAGTCCGATGGAAATTTAGGAAGTCGGAGAGAACTGTCGAGGCTGGAAAGCGGCAGGAGTTTGCCGGAGCAAACGGCCTCACGTTTAACCAAGGGACAACCAGGGATCTGAGGGTTACGCCTTGTGAGATGAAACCTCCCAGTCCAAGCGCTGCCAGGCACTGAGGAGGGACAAACCAACCGCTCCCAAACTCTGCTACGTCCCCCGAATCCCCCTACAGCAGGAAAACTGTAACTTGACCTTGCAGAGCTGCCTCAGACCCAAAGGAAGAGGAGAAGGGTCTTTCCCACTCCGCATCTAGAGCATCTCGGGACAAATCCTAGAATCCTAGACTGGTAGGGGTTGGAAGGGACCTCTGGAGATCACCGAGTCCAACCCCCCTGCCAGAGCAGGAGCACCCAGGGCAGGTCACTCAGGAACAGATCCAGGGGGGGTTGGAAAGTCTCCAGAGAAGGAGACTCCATCACCCCTCTGTTGTCTGGAGCGAACGGCCCCGTACGCTGCCCGGGCTTTAAAACACAGGGCAGGGTTTGCAGGGATAGGTTATTATCTTTTTTGTATGGTTTGTGGTATCTTTCAGTTCATCAGCTACTACAAATTGGGGGAAAAAAAGAAAAAAAAAAAAAACACAGAGAAAAAAAAGCCATGAAGATTTCAGAGCCATGAGCCCTTCTTCCAATTTTAACAGAATGCTGGAAGAGAAACTTAATGTATCTTTCATGAGGAGAATCTAGATAATAAGCAACACAATTCCACAGCGTAAGCCTGGCATTTTTTTTTTTTTCCCCTTTCTTCCTAAATAATCAAGAATTTCAGGTCATGGAAAGACGACCAAGGTAAAGCTTGAGTCACCAAACAACCCCTGGCTAGAAACAAGGAGTCACCTCACACTCTAAGCAAGATTTTTACTTTCAGATTTGGGCAGAAACAACAACTTAAAAAAAAAAAAACCAAACCACAACCCAAAAAAAACCAACAGCAAAAAAAAAAAAACCAACATAACTCTCAAACCGCCCTGTGTCAAAGCTAAACTGAAATTGTTATTCAGCAATTTGCGACACTTACTGTCATATTAAAGTAATTTTATTTTCTTGTCGCTCGCTCGCTCTTCCTCTGGTAACAAAACAGCAAATCTGAGGATTGCAGGAGCCGCTGGGTGCAGCACGGAGCTGCTCCGGGGGTACAGCCCGTGACACGGGTGACAACTCCTCACACCCAGGGGAAGGGCTACAGGCAGAGGAGAACTGCACCAGGGGAGACCCGGGGGACAAAATGAGGGAAAACACGGAAACCTGCCACCAGAAGGACCCCGTCAGCGCCTCCAGCCTCCCTCTCCCATGTATTTCCAAGCCATCTGCGGATGGGCGCAGTCTGGAGCGAGGTCCAGCTCTGAGTCCCTGTCACCTCTCTGGCTCTTGGTGTGACTCTGCAGTGCGGTCCCCTCCATGGGCACCCCACGCTGGTCCTTCAGACCATCCAGACCTGTAGGTTCTCCAGGGACCAAGACAGTGATAGGAAAGGAGGAACCGGCCTCAAGTTGCCACAGGGCAGGTTGAGGTCGGAGCTGAGGAACAATTTGTTCCCCTGCAGGGTTGTCCAGGCCTGTGCCAGGCTGCCCAGGGCAGGGCTGGAGTCCCCCTGATCCCTGGAGGGGTTTCCAAGGCGTGGAGCTGTGGTGCTGAGGGACAGGGCTCAGTGGTGCCCTGGCAGGGATGGGGCAACGCTGGGACTCCAGGAGCTGAAAGGTCCCTTCCAACCAAAATGACGTTATGATTCTACACGTCTCAGGTGAAGTACAGGCGAAAACATTTGGTGGGGTAAGAACCACCGAATTCCACCACGGTGGGGGTTGGAAGGGACCTCTGGAGATCAGCTGGTGCAACCCTCGTGCTCCAGCAGGGTCACCCAGAGCAGGCTGCAAGACACAAGAAATCTTCACTCTTGCCACAGAGTAAGAGCGTGGGCTCAACTAAACCACCCCATCTCCCCGTGCCCCAGCTCTAAAGCAAGAAGATTTGTCACAGCACCTCTCTGGAAAGGACCAATTTCTAACCTGACAACCCCTCCTCTGATAATACACCGCCCTGAAGTACATGGTGATGACAAACACTCACAAGACAAGGTTGGTACTTACTTTTTCAACGGTTCTATGACTGTCTTTTGGATCTGGTTCACCTGTAGAAAGCAAAAGGGACAGTTAGATGTCAGGCTTGTTGAAAAAAATCACAGAATCCCAGCATGGTAGGGGTCAGAAGGGACCTCTGGAGATCATCAGGTCCAAGCACCCTGCTCCAGCAGGGTCACCCAGAGCGCGGTGCGGCCTACTGAGCACAACCGCAACGCCCTTTAATTAGAAAACAGGAAACTTCTCCCACGTGTTCGGTCTGAGCTGCAACCCCCCCAGTGCAACCAGAGTCGGGAGAAGAATAAAATTACAGAGAAATTCATGTGGGGAAGCGTCTTGGAGATGATGAGAAAAAAGGGAAGGAGGATCTGTCTGGAAGGGTGAGATACCAGCAGCACCCAAGCACGCTCCGGTCTCTCACCTTCTCCTGGTTGAAGGAGTCCATCCTCTTCATGGCCGTGTCGAAGGCCGTGACCATCTCCAGAAAGCCGGGCTCCTGTTCACACAGCGAGTTGGACGCCAGGTCCGAAGAGATTTTGACGGCCGACTTGGACATGGCTGCGGGAGACACGGGAGAAGGTCAGAGCTCAGCTGGGGGGACAACCACGCCGCCCCTCCTCGGGAAAACGGGCGGGAATTGGGCGCTTGAGCCACCGAGAGGGGGGGTTTAGCACCACCTTCCAGGCAGATGCTCGCTGGTGGTCGAGAGAAAAGAAAGGAAGAGCCACCAATTCATTCAGATAAACACCCAGAACTGTTTTTACATCAGTTAAGTCTGAACCGCTCGTGATGTTGCCAGAAATAATACCAGGCTAACAAAAGCCCCGTTCTCTTAAAAAAAATATGTAGATGGGGCTTTTTATAAGGATGTCTTTTCTCAACAGACTATTAAGTGTCACTCTCAGCCTCACTACAGCTCTTCCACAATGAGGAACAAAAAAATAAAATAAAAAATAAATAAAAAAAAAAAATCACAGTCCATTAAGTCTTTCAAATGGCTTCACAACAATATAGATCTGAAGTGGATTTAATGCTGGTGGGAAAGGACCAGACTGACAGGACTGGGAGATGAGGTTTCTCTTTTTATCCTCCAAAGAGGCACTACACAAGCAGCAGGAGCACAAGCTGGCTAAGCACTTTCCTTCAACGAGCTCAAATTTTCTGCCTGTAGAGACCAACTCCACAACCCAGGAGAAAATGCAACGGCTGGAGCCTCTCCAGACCCTGAGAGTGTCACCAAGAAATCCAGAAGCATCAGGTCGCCCTCTGACTGGGCTGTTGAGTCTGGAGAAGAGAAGCCTGAGAGGGGATCTGATCCATGTCCAGAAATCTCTGAGGGGTGGGGGTCAAGCAGAAGGGGCCAGGCTCTTTTCAGTGACAGGATGAGGGTCAATGGGCACAAACTGGAACCCAGAAGGTGCCACCTCAACAGGAGGAGAAGCTTCTTTACTGGGAGGGTGGCGGAGCCTGGCCCAGGCTGCCCAGGGAGGTGGTGGAGTCTCCTCCTCTGGAGACTTTCCAACCCCCCCTGGCTCTGTTCCTGTGTGGCCTGCCCTGGGGGATCCTGCTCTGGCAGGGGGGTCGGACTCAGTGATCTCCAGAGGTCCCTTCCAACCCCTACCAGTCCGGGATTCTATGATGGGCTTCATCACTTTTACTGGTTTTCCATCTCTCTTCCTATGCACACACTCAAGTCTTCAAAGGGAAAATTAAATCCCAGTGCCAGGACCAGTATAAAAGAGCAAGAAGATAGCGAAGGTACAGAACAGAATAAAAAAAAAAAAAGAAAGGATGAGTAAAGAGGCAAGCATCAGTATAAATGGGAATAAAGAAGAAAAAAAAGAAGTCATGGGTACTAAAAAAAAAAATAATAAAAAAAATACATTCTTTTCTTTCACTGCTATTGCTGGAAGTTATTCCAGTGTAAGATCAGAAAGGCAGATGCTTGCGCCGCGCTACAGATGAGCTTCGGAGGGGCTCCTGCTGCACTCGCTCAGATATTAAAAGTTAAAGTCATCGGAATAATGGGGCTTAAGATCATAAATCAAGGGGTTACCCATTCCCATTTAAAGGTTACACACAATTATACGGAGAGCTCAGAAGCTAAATGGCCGGGAAGCTCAACGCCGAACGAGACGCTCGCGACAGAATAACAAAGCTCCCGTAGCCGCCTATTATCCAAACATTAAGGGTTTAGGCGTTTAAACCTTGAAACAGATGGGATATAATCCATATGTGTGACCACATCTGAGGAAGGATTTGTGCCAAAAATGGGATGGAGTTAAGAATGGCAGAGCTGCTCCTTCAGCTGGGAGAAAAATGAGTTTCCCTGCCGCAGGAGAGGCTTGGAAGTGTTGTGTAGCGAGGGGAGCGGCTGCGAGCAGCGGGGTCACGCTGGGAAGCCAGAAACTGGGGGGGTTTCAGGCGATTCCAGCAAAATTCTGGGTCCCTCCAGCCCTGACCCAGCCTGAATGGGCCTGAAAAAGCAGCTCTGCAGCCCTTGGTGCTGTCGCCACCGGTGTGCAGGGCATTCCCTGGTGTCACCACCACGTGCTCACTGGTGAGCCTCCTCCTCAAACAACAGGCGCATTGATGATGTGGGAGAAGGAGAAAACAGGAGAAGGGATGAGAAGGAAGAAAGAGGAAGAAGAGCAGCAGCATCACCTGCCCCTTGGGGTGGGCTTCAGGAGGGTCTGCCTGGCAACATGCGGGGTGTGCTTCCAATGAAAGGAAGTGATCTTAGAGAGTCACTGCTGGTTTGAATCCCAAAAAAAAGTCATGGAGAACAGCCAGGCACGCTCCAGAGAGCAAAAGAGAGCTAGGGTGGGTTACCTGCACCTCATCTCGAAAGGAGAGCTTTTGTCTCCGACTCAACAACATCCTCCTGCTCCTTAAGATCACATTCAGTTCGGGCAGAGGCTGAGGAAGGGGGTGAGTGATGCTCAGCCACAGCCCAGAGCGCTGCTAATAACCCACTCGGGAGCCTTCGCAGGCAGCGAATAACCAACCCCCTCAGTACAGTGGAGGAAATAAGACGCAGGGGAGGACACGACGACGCTGGGAATCCGCCGTCCTCGTCGGGAACGGGGGTTGGATGCGGCTGAGAGAGCACTGCCAGGTGAGGAAAGTCCTCAGCACCCAGTTGGATCTACCTCCTTCTCCTTCGGCCACCCCCCACCAGAGCACGCTCGAAAATCTCACCCTTACCACTCCGGATTTCATGCCTTTAAATGAGACATCAGATCTTCCTGGATCTGGCCAAGGCTCATTTGTGACTCTGCCATGTAGCAGAACGGAAAAAGAAAGTCCTCCCACAGCTCCTCTGGGACTTGAAATGCTCCATATAAACAACGCCCACTGCAAGGGAGGGGAGGGGAATCCTTAACGAGGAAAAACTTACCACGGATCCCTGACAATGACCAGAGTTCCCGAAAAGGGCAGTTTGCACCCTGGAAAGGAGTCCTGGCAGCGCCGGTTCCTGGTGCCTTTCCCAGCGCTGCGTGCCAGCACTGCGCTGGGAAGGCTGGGAGAGCACGGGCGAGAGCTGGGATGAGCGTCTGGCAACCTCCAAGCACACCCAGACACGCAGGTGAGAGCCTCTAACACGGGAAGCCCCCGAATTTGCCAGCCCTGCCACTGGCCGAGTGCCCAACGGGGCTCCTTCCCACTCCCTTGCCCCTCCGTGAACCCAACTCCCCGGGGACGAGCGTCGGACCAGCCCAGCCCACAGCTGTTTGCGCTGGTGCATCTGCCTTGGCTCCAGGAGCTGTGGGGGCCCGGTACAAACAGGGACTACTCCAGAGACTACGCTGAGAAAAGCCACCCGTGCTTCAAACAGCTCTTTGCTGCACGTTCCTGCAGGCTGCCCCGCTCGGCTCGGCAGCCGGCGCCCACCCAGCCCACTTCTCCCAGCTGCCCTCTGCCAGATCGCTCCATCTTGTTTAGGAAAAGAGGAACCGGCCTCAAGTTGCCCCAGGGGAGGTTGAGGTTGGAGCTGAGGAACAACTTGTTCCCCTGCAGGGTTGTCCAGGCCTGTGCCAGGCTGCCCAGGGCAGGGCTGGAGTCCCCCCGATCCCTGGAGGGGTTTCCAAGGCGTGGAGCTGTGGTGCTGAGGGACAGGGCTCAGTGGTGCCCTGGCAGGGATGGGGCAACGCTGGGACTCCATGATCTCAAAAAGGTCTCTTCCAATCAAATCCATTCTATGATTCTCTCTCTTCCCTGGGAGTCCTTTAGAGCCTACACCATGTGGTGAGGTCACCCCAGTTTCCTACCAGAGAAGCTTTGACCGGAGCAGGCCAGAGCTGCTGTGCTTTGGGACAGGAGACCTACAGGGTAGATGTCACAGAATCATACAACGGCAGAGGTTGGAAGGGACCTCTGGAGCAACTCTGGTGCCACCCCCCTGGCTCCAGCAGGGTCACCCAGAGCAGGGGGCCCAGCAGCGCAGGGTCCAGGTGCCTTTGGAATCTCTCCAGAGAAGGAGACTCCCCAAGCTCTCTGGGCAGCCTGGGCCAGGCTCCAACCCCCTCCCACCAAAGAAGTTTCTCCTCCTGCTCCGAAGGAACCTTGTGGGTTCCAGTCGGTGCTCGGTGCCCCTCATCCTGGCGCTGGGCACCCCTGAGCAGAGTCTGGCCCCAGCCTCTTGCCTCCCACCCTTTAGATATTTATAACCACAACAAAAAGGGAAAAAAAACCCAGGGACTTGCCCAAGGCCACAGAGTAAGGCGCAGCTCAGGAGATGGGGACTGAGCCCATAACATACTTTCTGTTCCCTGGGCTGAGCTACTGCTCAGCAGCCCTCGTGCAGATGGCCTCGTAACTAAGCAAACTGAGTGGGACTGAGCTCTAGATTTGTTTTCCAGACTTGTCACAGATTACTCATGTGATCTTGAGAAAGTCACTTCATCTCTTTGTGGCCAAGTTCACAGTCTATGTATCCTCCAGTCACATACCCAAGTCTGCATCTGTGCTTTTCTTCATATCCTTCTGAAGTTTTTTGGTCTGATCTTCCAATCTGAAAGATGGGAGAACAAGGCAACGTCTGAATCTTGGAAAGGAACAAACCCAAGCGTATCACACGAGCAACAAATCATTTACGGGCGGAATATGCTGGCTTCTGCTGCCAGTTAAAAATACCCAGGCAAAGGCTCTGCGAAGTTCAGTGCTGCTCAACCTTCTCTGCTTGTTTTCAGATGGTTTTCAACCTTTTCAAGTTGGTGATCTCTTCTTCAGAGCCACAGATTTTCTTAAGTCCTCACACTTAACCCCCAAATGGTAAAGCCAAATGCTTCCAGATGATAAGCGTGAGCTTAAGCGACACGGTCACTCTGGTAAAAACCAGGATTTGTCCTCAGAGGTGCCGAGCTCTTCGGTGACCCCACCGTTCCCTGGCAATTTTACACTCTTTACTGCAGAGCTGCCATAATCTGCAAACCTCAACCCCACTGCAAATACTTCTTAGGACACCTTTGAACACTCAGCCACCAGAGAAACTCTGAAGAACTGGAAATTACAGGGCAGGGAGCGATTTGCTGGGAAGAGAGTAAGTAAGTGGCTAAAATTTCCTGGGAAGCTGCAATAAGAGGGTACAAGAGAGAAGTATGCGACCGGTCCTGTTTTACCAGCGTGGTGGATACTTACTGCTGAAGCTTCCCATATTCCCTTTCAAAGTCTCTCTCCACCTGTGGAAAGAAGAGATGGAAATCAACTCAACAGATCCCGGGAGAGGGAACTACCCGTGCAGGGAAACCTGGCCTCGAGAGGCGGAGCAGAAGCTGCAGCTCTCATGGGAGTTCGGCTTCAGAAGTAAATCGAGTCTTAGGTTTGGGTTGTTTTGTTTTTTTTTTCCCTCCAGACTCTCCTAGAGCAAAAGATGTTGTCACCAACTGCGTCAGCTCCTTCCAAGGATGTGCTCCAGCGCATGAATTGGAAGTTGATGGAGTAAACGAGAATGCCTTAAAAGCAGAGAGATCGCAAGTTAGCGTGCGGGGGACGAGCCCGCTCGCTCTTCCGGAGGCACGAGCGTCCCAGAAGCTGAGGAGCTGCTTCTCCTCCAGCAGTGGGAGGGTCTCCTCCTGTGGTGGAGCTGCCTATGGCTGGCTGCCAGGCCCCCACCCAGCCGCTCTCTCCTTCCCCATCCTCAACAGGATGGGTTTTCTCCCCCCAAACCATCAGTGAACCCTCCAGTTTCGGTATTATCTGGATACGCTCTTTATCCCTCTGACAGCTCCACCTCATCAAATGCTTCATCTGGAGGACACCTCAAGCTGGAAGGTGCCCGAGGACTGCGGCACCTCGCAAAGAGAGGAGAAACCTGCGCCGGCGAAGCTCGCCGAGCTGAAGAACAGCCTTTCTCCCGACGCCGCATCAATGACTGCTTCCTCCTACTTGCTATCTGGCAGCAGAGCTCCAGCGATACAAGATATTTTAAGGAACTTTCCTTCCACGCCGACTGTTTTAACACACGCTTAAACATTCAGTCCACACCCTGCCGACCAAATAAGCAAATGGATTTCAACCGACCGGCCAAGAGTAAATAAATCCAGGCGCTTTTGTTGTCACGGGATCAAACCCGGGTTCCTTTCTGCTGTCAACCTCCCCTGCCATTAAGGGGATGCTAAGTGTGGAAGGAGCCAGGACTAGAAGGATCCAGGACTAGCAGGATCCAAAGGTCTGTTCCAAATCTTCAAACCGCCCTCAGGATTTCAAACCCAGGCGTGACGAGAAACGTCGAATAGAGACATTTACTTTTCAACCGACACCGCTACGAAAAGACCGGTGTTTTAAGACAGAGCCCGGCAACCCCGGTTTTCTTGCAACCTCTTTTCCCAAATATTTTTTCAGCCTGTGCTTTCAGACACCCTCGAGCCCCGCAGCGACGCGACCAGCCCGATCCGCCCGCCGTGCCGAGTTTCAGCCCCGGCCCCGGCGGCCCAGCTGTCGGCACCATCAGCTCCCACCATCCGGGGGAACGCGGGCCGGCTCTCCCCGCCGTCGAAAAAAAACCTCCATCCAGCTTCCAACTGCTAAAAATGGTCGCTGGGAGAACAGTGTGGGGGCAGCTCACACGACTCCTGCCCCGGTTCGCGGTTCCGCAGCAATCCGCGGCAGCTGGTGCCGGGAGGTCAGGTAACCGGCACGTAGTAAAACTCACCCGCCGTTTCCATGGCTGTTCCGGCTGCTAAAATAACCAGGGAATATTGAGCTCTATTTATACGCCTTAGGTGTGAATTGTTTTTTTGGTTGTAAAGCAGAGAGGGTCGGGCGGGACTCAAAAATATGTCCTGTGAAGGCTGGTGGGATCCTTGCCCTGGCATGGAGCTCTGGCTGGGGGGGCTCTTCCTCGTGTCTGTTCAGCAAGCGGTTCCTCCAAAAACTGGAGAAAATGTGGGCCATGAAATTGGAGGGGGGGATTCTAGCCTTCTGCTCTGCTCTGGTGAGACCTCCCTGCAGGGCTGGGCCCAGCTCTGGAGTTCTTAGCCCAGGAGAGACGGGGAGCTGTTGGAGCGGGGCCAGAGGAGCCCCAGCGATGCTGGGAGGGCTGGAACCCTCTGCTGGGAGGCCAGGCTGGCAGAGTTGGGCTTCTTCAGCCTGGAGAAGAGAAGGCTCCGGGGAGACCTTCTGGGGGTCTTTCAGGGCTTCCAGGGGCCTGGCATAAAGATGGGGAGGGACCTTTACCAGGGAGTGTGGTGACAGGACAAGGGGGGATGCATTTAAGCTAAAAGAGGGAGGCTTAGATGAGAGAAAAGAAAGGAATTTTTGCTGCTGAGGGTGGTGAGAGCCTGGCCCAGGTTGCCCCGAGAGGTGGTCGCTGCCCCATCCCTGGGACCATTCCAGGGGAGGTTGGATGGGGCTCTGAGCAACCTGCTCTAGTTGCAGATGTCCCTGCTCCCTGCAGGGGGGTCGGACTCGACGACCTTCAAAGCTCCCTTCCCTCCTAAACCAGTCTGGGATTCTATGATTGTAAGAAATGAAAGTCCCTGCAAAGACTCCCGGTATCTTCCTTTTTGCCGCTGGATCCCCCCCGTCCCCGCGCGCCGAGCGGCAGGCGCCGTCACCTAACGGATAACGGAGGAAGGCAAAAACTTCCCCACCCTGCAAACCCTCCAACTTTCCACCGCTTCCAAGTTTCCCTTTAAACACACAACCCACTTCGCTTTCTAGACGTTCCAGGCGACTCTCTTAACGGCAGCCACTCGAGCTGCCCGGCCTGACTCGCATCCCCGGCGCCATCTACGCGGAGACAGCTGCCCGAGGACTGCTCTTGTTTTTCACGCCCACAGCAGCAACTGGGCCACCAGCCCTGGCAGTCCGCGGGCTGACGGAGCCCTCCCAGTCACCGCCTGCTCTCTCCAGGGCACGAGGAGCAGGGCAGAGAAGAGCTGCTCCCACTGCACAGACTTACTGGTGGGTGCCAGGAGGATGAGCCCAGTCCGTTTTGCGGAGCGCACGCTAATTCCCACTCTCGGGAGCTCCCATCGGCGGCCACACGTCCCCAGCGCTCGCGGAGAAAAGCTCTGCCTCGGATTACGGAGTGGAGAGTAATGAGAACAAGGAGGACAGGCAAGAAAATGACAATATCCTGAAGGGAAGTTCCTGTCATGTGAAAATAATCCCACTTCTCCGCAGCCTCTCTTTGCTGAAAACTCAAAAAAAATTAAAAAAATAAAACAAAATGTTTCCGTATTGAACGATTTTTTTTCTTCTAGGCACAGGGGCTTGTTAATGCAAGATCGCTCGTCTCGGGGGTTTTTATATAAATCTACATCAAGAACGATGAGTTTTTCAAAGCAGGGCAATAAAACCACCTTCTTTCTCACCCAGTTATTTTTTCTTCACAAACGCCGGGCCTTCCAGCGGCGAGCGCATCCCTCCTGCTTTAAGGGCAGGATCAGGATCGACGCCGCGGATCCGAGGCACCGAAGCAAGACCGAAGCCAATACTACAAAGAGATGGAAATCAGGAGCTGTGAGGAACCTTCTCACTCCCCTGAGGTTCATTTCTTTTCCTGGAGGAGGAGGACGAGCTGGATTTCTACATGTTCCAGCGGTCCCAGCCTCGCCGTGGATCTTGGGGAAAAAGGAGGAACGCAAACGCTTCCTCCTTCCCGAAAAAATAAAAGAAGCCTTCATAGTTAGGCCAGAAATTCTGCTACAACCCGGAATTTCTGCCGAGTTTTTGCCATCCCATCAAGCAAGAGGAGACTCGAGGTGAATAACGGGGGTGAATATTCTCTCCGTGTCCCTCAGCTGAGCCCAGCACCGAAATGAGGAGCCTATCTGGGACTTCTTGGCCTTGGCCACCCAAAGAAAGCTTTCAAGGAAAGCTGCTAAGAAGGCTGCACCTCCAAGCCACGGAGACCAGCTCCCATCCTGCTGACCATGGAAGAAGGAAGAGAGTGAAAATGAGGAAAACGATCTAACTGGCACCCGCTTGGTTTCACCCCACCGGTTCTGCGACGCTTCCTCCGTCAATTTGGGATTATTTGGGATTCCCAGCTGGCTGGTGGAGCCCGACGGAAAGGCGCTGCCGGGCGGGAGCTGCAGTGGAATCCTCCCGCTCGCGGAGCTCCTCCGTCCGACCTCCCTGGGGAAGGCAGAGCTGCTGGGATGAGTCAAGGAAGGGCGGCTTGGCAGCCACACGGGCTCAGGTCTCCGCTCCTCGCCAAGCTGACTCACCCAAGGTTAGGCAGCGAGGAGGAGGAAGGCGAGAGCCATCTGAGTCAGCCCGGGCCGGAGGGAGGGAGGGAGGGAGGGAGGGAGGGAAAGAGGGAGAGAGGGGTAAAACCCAGGTGACGGAAAGGGGCCGAGCGCTGGGTCGCCCTCATCCCAAGATTCGCCTGACTCCCCCGGCTTCCGACCCGGCTCCGCGCCCCGTGGGGATGCACGGCCGGCTCTTCTTCCCTGCTCCCTGCCAACTTGGATAACCCAAGCCCCGCTGAAGAGCTGGGTACGACCTCGGGGTGACGCAGATGAACTTCAAGAAGCCGGAGCTGCGGGAGAGCTCGGAAGACAACGAGAGCTCGGGTTCCAGCGTAACCTCTGCTCGGACCGGAGTTGTCCTGGGGGGGAGGGAAGAACGTCTCTGCCGTAAGAGGCTTCATCGCCGCATCGGATTGGAGCAATAAACATTCTGCGGAGAGATATAATTCTAACAGGTTTAACTCCTATCACTGGGCATTAGTTTAATTGGGCTGCGTTACCGCGTCCTGCTGACAGCAGGTCCTCTCGGAGCATTAGATCCTCCCACCCGGCTCCCGGCCTCTCGGCAAGCCCGGTGACAGCTGCTCTTTTCAGGGGAGAGGAGGGGAGAGATTAGGCCGTCTGGAATTGGATTTGCCCAGGTTAAGGTGGAAACAAAGCAGAGGCATGTCTGGGGGGCCGGGAGATCACTTCAGTTCACCAGCCGAGAGTTGCGACGAGGGTTTTTCCTTCTACCTCAAGAGCTAAACTGTGGCTGACACCGTGCCCTTCTTCAAAGGATCAGAAGCGAGTGGGCACAGGGAGTCATGACTAATTCCCTCGGCAGCCCAGGCAAATTGCTTTTCAGTACTACAGCCGGCCCAGGTTTGACACCAACCCCAGCATCGTTTCGTCGAGGAAAGAAAAAAGGCTCGGCGGTGAAGCGCGGCTCCTCTCCCTGCTCGAGTGAAACGCCTCGTGGGGAGCCGAAGAAGTTAGATCCTAACAAATGTTTGGGGTTGGGGTTTTTCACACGTCCTCCCCG
>VWZK01014347.1:19840-31279 GCA_013396935.1 Baryphthengus martii
GGTTTTTCCCCCCCCCCCCCCCCCCCCCTCCCCCCCCTTTTCTCCCCTCCTCTTTTGCGGTCTAATCCCAGCGAGTGGGAGCTCCTCAACCCGCGACCGCTTCCCTTCGGATCAGCTGGGGATGAAGCTCTGGAGATGCCACACCTTCCCACTTCCTGCAGCGGGCTCCAGAGCCCAACATCTGCAATATCACAGCCCTCGGTCGCTACCGGCTGTTCCCCAACGCCCGCCCAGATGGAGCATCTCCGCCTGAGACCGGGAGGTGAAGCTGGGGGCCTGGAATTCGCCGAAGCTACAAAGCAGCCCCGGCGTTTCCACCCCCCGATGCCGAGCGTCGCGCTCCCGGGGGAGCCCGGCGGTTTCCTGCCGTTTGTTCTTCTTTGAAGAGCTGCACTTTACACTGAACTGTGAGGTGGCGAAGCTTCGGAGCTTCCTGTTTTCTGCTTTCCACGTTACCCGCTGCCTGGGAAGTACCATTGGCATCAAGGCACGGCGAGTGGAAGCCACTGAAAAATCCGCATCCGACTCGCCGACCAAAAAAAAAAATATTTCAAAAATCTTGGTTTTCTTCTAGGGGGAGCTGAGGAAGAGGGAGGAGGAAGGCAGGCAAGCGAGGGAAAAGGCCTGGAAACACTGGCGCTGCTGAAGGAACCTCTGCCTGTGGATATTCTGAGCTGTTCTATTTAATCCACACATATATATTTAAGCAATGCCTGCCAACTGCCTGGGAACAGCACATCCCAGCAGCTCAGCTCTCAAAGGTGCCACCGCTCGTCCGCGCGGAGCTCCGAGCTCCCGCCGCAGCTCGGGGTCCGATTCCAGCAACAACGGCACAGGGGAGAGACGAGGTCTCTCGGGTCAGCCTCCCGCACCGGCACACGCGGCAGGAGCAGAAGGAAATCAGCAAGCGGTGCTGGCACCAGAGAGAAATCGAGTCAACCGGGATCTGAGGATGGAGACGTCCAAGAAAGCCGGCCGAGACACCCGGTCGGCTCTCGCGACAGCCGGGAAGGACAACGTGGTGTTGGAAACACCACGGAAGAGGCCAGGAGGACAAATTTTTGTGGAGCGAGGCAACGTGGGGTCTCCCAGAAGGATGAGGTGTGAAGAGCAGAGGTTGTTGGGCTGCTCTTCCCGGGCACCGCCGGCCGGTTGCCAGCCCCTGGGAAAAGGGCAGCTGGAGAGACTTCAAAACCATCGAGGGATTTGACGAGTCCCTGTCTTCAGCGCTTGCCTGGCTTAAAATTCCCTACCGCCAGTCTGGAGTCGTTACAGGGAATCGCTTGCTCTCCGGCAGCGGGCGACGACCAGATCCCTTCAAATAAACCACGGCCGTCGAGCCGCGAAGGGAGTGGCGGAATTAGCCCTCTGCCTCCGGGGGAAAAATGTCACGTCCCAAGGAGAAACCGCCCCGTAAACAGGAGTGCCCACGCATCCTGAAGGAATTAAGGCGCCGTCAGTGGCCCAGAGAAGGAAGGCTCAGGGATGTCAGTCTGATGAAGGGATTAGGTCACCGGCGCCGTTAGAAAGGCAAAGTCTCCACCGCGCTCACTCTCGGGGCATTGCTTTTAGGAGCGGGTCCGTAGGTTCCCTTTCAGGGGCGGCTACTGAGGTCCCACAAGTCGTTTTTTTTCTGATTTTTTTTCCCCCTCCCCATCTTTTTTGCACGGGACCATCTGCTTCCGAAGGGAAAATACCACGGAGCCAGCTGCAAGCAGCGGCACTCGGGCTAAGGAGTCGCAAATACACCAGGATACAAAATGCTTTTTTAATTTGCTTTTAAAGCAAATGCTGCGCGGCACAAATTAATTCACGCCCGAGCACTAAGCATCTCAGCTTATAAGCCTTTCTTTGGAAACAGTTATATTCAGCGATCTGAACCACTCCTCCTCCTCCATCTGCTCAGAAAGGATGAACAAACAAGCCATTGCTGAAAGAAGGAAGGAAGGAAGGAAGCCCGTTCAGCCATCTCCCAGGAAAACCGTGCCAGACCCAAAGAGCTCTTCCCCTCACCCAACAGAGAAAAGAAAAAAAAAAAAAAAATTAAAAAAAAAAATCAAATTAAACAGATCTCAAACCCAAAAGCCTAAAATACTCTCGCTGCTCGGGGCTCCCCCTCGCTCCTCGCACGAGGAGCCGAGCGCTGGTCACACGCGGCAACAGGTTCTGCTCGCTCCCGGCTCCCTCCCACGCGCGCGCACACGCGCGCCCCGCTCGCTGGCAAAATGGGGCGAGTCAAAGTGCCGCCCTGACTCATCAGCCACATGATCAGAGGCTGGAGCTAAAAAAGGGGGAAACTGGTTTACTCACTGTCTTGGGTACAATCTGTTTCTTGGGCTGCCCGATCTTGAACGGTATCCTGGAAAATAAAAGAGAGAAAAGAGGGAGCGTGTAAGCGAGCGACGCCGGCCTCGAGCAGCCCTCCTCCGGGGCTCCTCCTCGGTGACGGGGTTTGGGGTGAGAAAGGCCGGTCCTGGGGCGAGACCACCCCCTCTCTGGGCAGATCTGAGAGCTGGGGTCTTCCCCCGAGCTCAGCACCTCCACCTCCAGCTTCAGCAGGGTCCTTTCCCCACCCTCCCACCACCCGAGTAAAGCAAAGAAACGCTCCGGGCTGATGTACAAAAACAAATCTGAAAGGCAGGGGGGAAAAAAAAAACAAAAAAAAAAAACGAAAACAAAACAAACACAACGCACATTAAAAGAAAAATAATCAAATAAAAAGCAAACCCTGTAAATATTTAGCAAGGAGGGATTAAAAAAAGCAACAAGCCGAGCGTCTGGAGCTGCTTCAAAGGATTTCGGCGCTCCAACAGCTGTAGGAGCAGCTCACCTGCCAGCGGAGCTGCCTTCATTCTTAAAATCTTTAAGAGGGTTTCGAGTCAAATCTGGGTTACCTGGAGGATTTTCCTCCCCCCTCCCCACGAGAGCGAGCTCAAAGGTGAAGAAGAATCGACGCAACCTACGGAAGGGTGGCTGGGTCAGGCGGGTACAGTCACGCGGCCGCCCGGAAAATAATTGGATTTCTTTCACCTATCGTCAGTAGAATAAAAATCCAGGGATTCGACTGCGATTGTCAATGGATGTAATTAAGTTAAAGAGGTGCTGCCTGGTTAAAGCGTCTCATCTAAAACCTCCCAAGGTTTTCTGCCTCGGATTGTTTCGACTAAAAACAGGTCCCATCATGAAACGCAAGAATCTGTTCCCTAGACCACAGCACGAGCTCAGCGGCATCACCATCCCAGAAGTTCTTTGGTTGGATGAGACCTTCAAGACCACCTAGTCCCAAACTTCAAATTCCATCCAGAATTCCACCCCAAACCCAAAAGTGCTTCCTGGCAAGGTGCACAAGTCTCCTCTTGGACCAGTCCAACCCCTCAAGAAAGTCTAAGCTAATTTTAGGCCTCCGGGTTGGTCACGTTGGCCTTTCTCACCACCGGGCAGCAGGAGGAACCGGCCTCAAATTGCCCCAGGGGAGGTTGAGGTTGGATATCAGGAAGAATTTCTTGCCCTCCAGGGTTGACAAGGCCTGGCTCAGGCCACCCAGGGCAGGGCTGGAATCTCTGATGTCCCTGGAGGGGTTTCCAAGGCGTGGAGCTGTGGTGCTGAGGGACAGGGCTCAGTGGGGCCCTGGCAGGGATGGAGAAACTTTTGGACTCCATGAGCTGAAAAGGCTCTTCCAACCCAACCCATTCCCTGATTCCAAGAGGAAGCCAATCCAAGATTATCCAACACCCTGATCCTGCCCGTCTCCGCTGCTGTTTTGGAACCAACGGTGTAATTATCCACCGGTAATGAACCGAGGCTGCAACCCGTGAGCACCTCCCGAGCGGCTCCGGCAGCACCAGCCAACCTGAGTCACCAGGTTTAAATTTAAATTTTTCTGGAGAACTTCCTGTTTATGGTTCTCCAGTCGGACCGATATAATTTTAGGTCGTTAACCCTTTCCAGCTCCCGCGGCGGGCCCGGCAGCCGTGAATCACGCTGCTTTTGTAAACAAGCCCTGGTCTGGGGTGTAATTACCCTGTCAATAACTGGGAGTGTGGTGTCTTACAGGAAGAAAATAAAAAAAAAATATGGATTTTTGTTTTTTTTTTCCCTTTGTGTTTTCCTACCTGGGTCAAATATAACCTCCAATGAGGTACCTCGCTGGCTCTCGCAGGCACAGGCTGTCCCGGCCGCAGCCAGGTGCCGTCATTCCATGTTTTCGGAAGGGATGGCATCAACCTATCTGGGTGGAAGGAGGAGAAAAAGCTGCGGTCTTCACCCGGAGGGGTGGGATACCTCAAGGAAAACCAGCTTGGGGAACGAGCTGTGGCGGCTGCTGGGCTCCATCTCCGGGTTCCAGCTGGAGCTCGGCCGGTTCCGAGTGGAAAAGCACAACTGGGAGGGTGATTCAAGCGTTATCTGCAGTGACCTTCCCCTCTCCCTTGTCGGGCCAACCCTGCCAATGGGAGGTGTTTAGAAAATGATTCCAACCATTGTTGTTGGCTGGCAAGCTGGGTTAAAGCAAGGACATCTGTCTACTCGATACCTGAATCCTGGGGTCGGTTTTGGGCCCCTCCCTCCCAGAAGGTGCTGGAGGGGCTGGAGCGTGGCCAGAGAAGGGCAACGGAGTGGGGGAAGGGGCTGGAGCAGGAGTGAGTGAGGAGCGGCTGAGGGAGCTGGGCTTGTTCAGCCTGGAGCAAAGGAGGCTCAGGGGAGACCTTCTGGCTCTCAACTCCCTGAAATTCTCGAGGTTGGAGCCAGGGGCAATCGAGCTCTAGTCCCAGGGAACAAGCATCAGGACAAGAGGAACTGGCCTCAAGTTGCCCCAGGGGAGGTTGAGGTTGGAGCTGAGGAACAATTTCCTCCCCTGCAGGGTTGTCCAGGCCTGTGCCAGGCTGCCCAGGGCAGGGCTGGAGTCCCCCTGATCCCTGGAGGGGTTTCCAAGGCGTGGAGCTGTGGTGCTGAGGGACAGGGCTCAGTGGTGCCCTGGCAGGGCTGGGGCAGCGCTGGGACTCCATGACCTTCAAGATCTCTTCCAACCAAAACCCTTCTATGATTCTAGTAATAAAAAAAGGGATGTGGGGAACAGGAAAACTCATGAGTCGGTGTCGGTCAGGGACAAGGGGCCGGCAGCAGTGAGCACAGGGGGTCCTGTCCCATCTCCCATCCCTGCAGCACCACAGAGGGGAGAAAAAAAAATAATAAAATCCCAGTTAGTCTCTTCCAGACCAAAAAATCAAGTCACTGGAGCACCTCCCCAGGCTGCAGCCACCCTTGGAAGCAGTAAATATCTCTATTAGCATCGTGCTGCCACTCGGCTAATTATGGCTGTCTGGGTAAAACCTCTGGAAAAAAAAAAAAATTAAATAACCCTGCACGAGTAACGGCTCCTCGTTGCTATTGCACAATTTGAGATAATCTTCCCCGTTCCTGAATCTCTAATACGGTTCTGCAAGTGGGGGGAGGGAAAAAAAAATAAAATAAATGCCTAAGCAGGAACAAAAGCCTTAAGGAAGACAAAAAGATGAGCAGAATGGATCTTAAATGAGGTTTTCAAAGGAACAGCTTCAAAGCCGAGAATTTTTGCCCCACTAACTCCGTGTCCCAGTAAAATGGGGGGAAAAAACCACACACCCCAGACCCAGCACCAACCATTTGCTTACAAATTAAGAGCTGCTGGGGGGGGGTTTTCTCTTTAGAAACCATTCATGGGTCGGTATCTCCCGAGTGCCGTGGATTTACCGGCGCGGCACCGTCGTTATCACCGGTACCTTAAATACGCACCGAAGGAAAACCGGAATCGGCGCTTTTCTATTATTTTTTTGATCTCTCCTTTCTGCTGAGCGAGAGAGAAAGCTGGGGTTGTGTTTGGGGTGTGAAATCCCTTGAAATCCTGTTCCTGAAGAGCACAAGCGCGCTGAGTCACAACCGGAGCCTTCCCACCCTGGTGTGTCCCCCCCTCCCCGTCCCTTCCCGGCGCTGTGGGGCTGGGGGAACATCCCGACCTCTCCCACCCTGCCCCTGGCAGGTCACCGGGAGTTTGGGAAAGTGGTGGGGTTCAGCTGGGAGGGAGGAGGGCGAAGCGCTGCAGGGAGGGGGTGGGAAGAGCTGAAAGCAAGGGGGGAAAAAAAAAAGTGTGGGTGGAGAGAATCCTGCGAGCTTCTGCACGGGGATGCTCAGGAACCCCAGGGAGGGGAAGGTGGGAGAAGCTGCGGCTCATTTTTCTCTGAAGTTTCCCCAGCAATGTCATATATTTACTCGGCTTTTCCATCTGCAAACTCAGGGCCACACACCGAAGAGGCTTCATCTCTCCTCTGGACGCACAGGAGAGTTGCCAACAAACCTCATGGGCAGGAGGGGGAATCCAGCTCCATGGGGTCTGGGGGGAGCTGGAGCTTAAATCGCGGAGCCGGAGCTTAAACCGCGGAGCTCTTCCCCTCCCAGTTGCCACCAGTCCCCCTAAAGCAAGGCAGGCTGGAGTTGCTGGGGTGAACTGGACTCCCCCGTGGATTATTTAGGGAGGTGACGGTCCTTTCGCCACGGTGGGCAACAAATCTTGGCACCACCCCCGGCCTGGAGCCCCAGAGAAGCAAAGAGCGTTTTCCCCCCTCTACGCTGCCCCTGGGGGATGCTGAGCTGCAACATCAGGGGATGGGGAAGGAAGGATGGACAGACAGACAGACAAGCAGCAGGAGAGAGAAGGAAGGGGCAGGGAGAGCTGGGCAGAGGCCACGCGGCCGCTCACACCGCAGTTTGGAAGTTAATTACCCGGACGCTTTAGGAAAAGTGACGTCGGGTCTCTGGCGTCACCACCACAAAATAAAAAAAATAAATAAATAAAAATCAACAATTTCTGCCGCCGGCGCAGGGGGACGCGGGGACCTTGGCCAAGGAGCCACAGGTCACGGTGCGGCGGTAACAACCGGTTAGCGACGGGTGACACCACGACCCCCCTCAGACCGCCGACTAAATTGGTGCTTTCTGTAAAGTGCCCGTTTCCCGTGGAAAGTTTCAGGGCTTTGGGGTCGTGGGTTTGTTCTTTTGGGTTTTGTTTTTTTTCTTTTTTGCAGTGAAAGCCCCAAGAGCAGCCTGGATTCCCCCCCAGAGCTTTTTACTCCTTGAATTTCCACCGAAAAATCTTAACTGTTGTGCCAGAAAGAAATCTCTCTCCGCCTCCCGCGCTGTGAGGGGCGACCCCAACCCCCCGAGGCTGCGCTCCCCCAAGATTTTGGCACATGGTGGTGCAGAGGGCTTCGGAAAACCTGCTGATGGTAGGAAAAGAGTTTCCTGATGCGATACGGGGAAGTCAGGGCACCTTGGAAGTTCAAAGGCAGCTGTGATCATCAAAGAATGGGTTTTGGTTGGAGGAGACCTTGAAGGTCACGGAGTCCCAGCGTTGCCCCATCCCTGCCAGGGCACCACTGAGCCCTGTCCCTCAGCACCACAGCTCCACGCCTTGGAAACCCCTCCAGGGATCAGGGGGACTCCAGCCCTGCCCTGGGCAGCCTGGCACAGGCCTGGACAACCCTGCAGGGGAGGAAATTCTTCCTCAGCTCCAACCTCAACCTCCCCTGGGGCAACTTGAGGCCGCTTCCTCTTGTCCCGGTGCTTGTTCCTTGGGAGCAGAGCCTGAGCCCTCCAGGCTCCAAGCTCCTGAATTTCTGGGAGGGAGGGAGGGGCCCAAAACCGACCCCAGGATTCCAGGGGCAGCCTCCCCAGTGCCCAGCCCAGGGGGACGATCCCTGCCCTGGCCCTGCTGCCCCCCCCCAGTGCTGCCCCAGTCAGGATGCTGGGGGCATCTCGGCCCCCTGGGCACTCTCTGGCTGCTCTCCAGCTGAATCTGCAGATTCTCTGAGGGGACCTCAATCCCCTCGCCCAGATCATTGATAAAGATGTTAAAAAGAACAGACCCCAACACTGAGCCCCGGGGACACCTCTTGCGACCGGCCACCGACCGGAGTCAACTCCATTCACCACCCCTCTTTGGGACCCACCAGCCAGCCAACCAGCAGCTGCCGAAGCAGGATTCGGGAACGCTGATGAGATGACTAATCCCAACGAGCAACGCCGGGAAGGCTTCGAGCACCAGAACCACGAGTCTCAACTTCAGGCTCCCTCAAAAAAAACGCCAAAAGCTGCAAATCCGCGGCCGCGGGGGCTGCCCCGGAGCTGGGGATGGGGGGATCCCAGCTCTTCCCAGGTGAGAAAGGCAGGAAGGAGGATGAGGGAGGGGGTTTAGACATGAATCCTGAAGGATGCCTGGCTGTACTACACCGTGGCCATGGCAACAGCATGTACCGTCCCACCCCGCTCCCCCCCACCTCCCAGCAGCTCATGGCAACGGCGCCAAACACAGCGGCGAGGCAAAAAATAAAAATAATAAAAAAAAGAAACAACACCGAAAACATACCAAAAAAAAAAGAAAGGGAAAAAAAATCGTTCCAACGGATCACAAACAGCTTCTGTCGAGGGAGACTCGGCGCCAAATCCCGGGTTTGGGTTTTCTCTTGGGATGAGGAGAGGGGAGGCCACAGGGCAGGGAGGGGAATAAATCCCGGTGTCCATCCTCTCCCGACCAGCTCAGAGGAATTAAGCCACAACGGTAGGGGGAAAAAAAAAAAAAAAAAAGATAAAAATGTCCATTTTTTGTTGGTTTAGGTCAGCCCCAGCAAAATGAGGCAGCCCCAGCGAGAGGCCGCTCGTACCTCCGCATCTCGCGCGGCGCCGAACAAATCCCAAAAAAAATATAATAATGTCAGAATCTACTCTCCCACCCATTCCAAGATGAGCATGAAAAAAAAATTAAAAAAATAAAATAAAATGATATTTTACTCACCCATCAAAAGAAAATTACTCACGCCAGGCGCGTGGGCGAGCAGAATTTTGCAAGGCTGTTTTAGGCCCTGCCTGTGCTACAAAAATACCCATTTTCAGCACGGTTGTGAAACGCCGTTGTGGCTCAACTAGAACACTGGGGGTTTAGCTACCTGTACTAAAAAAAAAAAGGCAGGAAAAATAATAATAATAATTTATCACACCCGGGTGATCTCTGGAGGACGCAGCGCCCGGCTCTTTGCCGGCGGCTCCGTCCCGGGAGATGCCGCGGTGGGAGCCGAGGCGGTGCCGGCGGTTTTGGTTTTTCCAGGGTAATTCAAACCTCTGGGATGTGGAAAATCGGGTGCTAGAGGTGGCAGAGCCGGGCAGGGAGGTGTTTGGGAGCTGCTGGAACCTCGCTCACCGCTTTGGTATCCGGTTGCTTCATCCAACCTAATTTTATCCCGGTATCGTTGAAACCCGGGGAGAAGGGGGAGCGTTGCCACCGACCGCGGCGGGACTGGGATTTGGGCTCCGAAAACCATCAGGACGGATTCAGCGGCGACAAACCAGCGCCTCGCTCCGGGTTTGCGACCAACGTGGCCTCCGGACGCGGCTCCAAAAGGCGGAAAACAAAATAAATAACCAACAAATCGACTCTTGGGCTCCGACCCAGCTCGGCCACCTCCCGTTAACCGGGAGAACACGGCCTCTCCGAGCCAAGCAGCTCAACTCCGGCCCCCTCCTCTTCACCTCCAGCCTCAAATCTTTCAGAGATCGCATTGAGCTTCACCCTGGACGGGAGGTGAGATAGATGCGGGGAGTTCTACGGGACAAGCGCACGCCTTCCGATCGAGGCCAGCTCCTCAGCCCGCTGCAACAGGAGCTCCCTGCCAAGACACACAGGGTTTCGTTGGTCCAGCCCTGGCAAACCCCCTCAAATCCCCCCGCTGCACACCAAGAAAACCACGTGCTGCCTCGCTAGCAACGTTCCTTCAACATCTTTCGTTATTTTTTTTCCTCTCCCAGGAAAGAGCAGCTGCTGCAGCGGTGCCGCGAGGCAGCGCTCGGAGATCGAGCTGTCACACCAAAAAAAAAAAAAAGGAAAAAAATAAAGAAATGAATCCTTCCTGCCTTGTGAAATCACCTGTGGGAGTTGGGAAACTGAAAGAGGAGGTACTGGGGGAGTCTGGTTATAATATTTGGGTTTAGGTGGTTTCAGGAAACTTTAAAAAAAAAAAAACCCAAGCAAACAACTTTTAATGGTCACAAATCACTCGTGGCAACGGAGAGTGACGATAGAGTAAAAGCCATCGCTCTAGTTCTCTTGATTTTTTTTAAAAAAGGAGAAGATGAAGGTGATCACCGGAGCATTTTCCCCTCTCTCCACCAGAACATGGGGCCACCGGGGAGCAGCGAGGAAGAGGAGGACACAAACATCCCCGAGAGACCCCAACCCACAGCGTAAAGCCGGAGGGAAGGCTCTGAGCGCTGCCGAGCTTTGGAAAACATCTCCCGTGGCCGTGCGAGGCTGTTTCCCAACAGGAGCCTACTCCTGCTCTAAATAAAGCTCAGCCTAGCAAGGCAGCGGGGCGTTGCCGAGGCACAGAAATCACGAATTTATGGGGGGTTCATCCAGCTTCTGTCACCAGCGGGGTGCTCTCTGGAGCAGTTTTCCCCACGAGAGCGAGGGGAAGAGAAGGATGAATCCAACGCGGTGCTGAGAATCCTGCCTGCAAACTTGTCTCTCTGCCCTTTGGTCTCGGGGGATCCCTCTAAAAATTAATTCAGGGAGAGAAGCGAAACTGGAGGCAGAGCTAGTGCTGCGTTCCCAGCCGGCTCTGCGGGACAGAGCTGGGGGTGAAGCTCTGGATCAGCCACGACGGCTGAACTCTGCAAAAAAATCATCAAATCCCAGCCTGGTTTTTGGGGAGGAGGAAAGGAAAGGATCTAGTCCAACCCCCCTGCAGGGAGCAGGGACATCTGCAACTCCAGCAGGTTGCTCAGAGCCCCATCCAACCTCCCCTGGGATGGTTCCAGGGATGGGGCAGCGACCACCTCTCGGGGCAACCTGGGCCAGGCTCTCCCCACCCTCAGCCGCAAAAATTCCTCCCTTCTCTCCAGTCTAAATCTCCCTCTGAGTTTCAACCCATCCCTCCTTGTCCTGTCCCAACAAGCCCTGCTCCAAAGTCTACTTCCCATCTTTCCAACGGGCCCCTTGAAGCTCTGAAAGGTCACTATAAAGTCTCTTATTAAAAGGGGATTTAATCAAGGCCACCCCAACGGTGCCCCGCTGTCCCCACAAACAAAAAAAAAAAGTCGCCGCGCAAACTAAAACCACCACCCGCACGACAACCTCCCGCCTCCCAACAAAACTCTCTCCCGCCACGGCAACGGCAGCTCCGCGGCGTCAGGCCCGGCCACGTTTCGCTCTGACATTTACGGAGCGGGACGCGACCCCGGCGCAATCGATTCCTCCTCCTCCCCGGCGCAGAGCATCACCCCCCGTGCCCCGGCGGACGTCACGGCGAGCCCGGCGCTGGACTGGGAGTGTCCCCGCCGTGAATGGGGCGATTCAGCTCAGGAGGGGTCGGCGGGGGAGGCTGCCGGGAAGGTCGGGAGCCGGAGAAGACGAACTGA
>VWZK01014349.1:0-111421 GCA_013396935.1 Baryphthengus martii
GAGTGGGTACAGAGAAGGGCAATGAGGCTCGTGGAAGGCCTAGAGCACAAGTCCTACAAGGAGTGGCTGAGGGAGCTGGGGTTGTTTAGTCTGGAGAAGAGGAGGCTGAGGGGAGACCTNGAGAAGAGGAGGCTGAGGGGAGACCTTCTCGCTCTCTACGACTACCTGAAAGGGGATTGGAGCGAGGAGGGGGACAGCCTCTTCTCCCTGATGGCATGTGACAGGACCAGAGGTGATGGCTGCAAGCTGTGCCAGGGGAGGTTTAGGCTGGACATTAGGAAACATTTCTTCACTGAAAGGATTATCAAACATTGGAATTGTTTGCCCAGGGCAGTGGTGGAGTCACCATCCCTGGAGATATTTAAATGGAGCGTCGACCTGGTGCTTAGGGACATGGTTTAATGGTGAGCTTGCAGTGTTTGGTTGGAGTTTGGACTAGATGATCGTGAAGGTCTCTTCCAACCAAAGACATTCTGTGATTCTGTGTTCTGCCACCTGTCAGGGTTTTTACTTAAAGCAGTGGCAGAAAATGAAGAGCTTCCAGGCAATGCTGCCAGCACCACTAATTTCCTTGAATACACATGTATTAGCCGAAGGCCCAGGAAAGGTGGAAATAGGACTTTGGGGTTTTCAATTGATTGAAGGAGCCATTGTACACAAGGTAGTAATTGCCTACAAACTGTTTTAATGTATCACTTTTTTTTTTTTACAATGTTTCTACTTTATTTTTGGAAATTTACTACTTATTTTTTTTTTTTTTGGTCTCAGTAAAATTACCCTGTTTGGAATATTTTGCTAATTTGAAAGTAAGAAGAAAAGGAGAGGGAGAAATGCCTATAAAACCATAGATTATTTTTTATGGAAGATGAGATGGTCCTCATTTGCATTTACAGCTTTACAAGGATTGTAGCACTAGGCTCTTTTTCTTTTTTGATGGAAATGCTTAATCTGAGCTCAATGGGCCATAATAATTGCCTGTTTCTTCCAGTAGAAATAAACCCACTTGTATGTGACACTTGAAACCTTAACTCTACTTGATATTATGCGCAGAATTTTAGACAGTTCTTCACCCGAATATATTTATGACAGCAGTGCTAGTCGATATACAATACTAAGCCAAGGGCATTAGAGAATAAATCAGTCCCTCTAGCTACTACTATAGCACAATAACTGATGGTTGTAATAAAACCCCATGAAATTAAAATTCTGTGCATGCGAACACACATACCTAGCCAGGAGAAACCTCAGGCTCTCTGTTCTGGAAAAATTTGCATATGTGTAGACATATACGCCCTGTATCCCTTTGTATTCATAACACAATGTACACAAAAATTTACAGATTTTTCAGCAGTGTATCATCTTACTAGACTCTCTGCAATATTTGAGGGCTTTCTGAAGTCGTATGTAGAAAAAAAACCATAAACAGCTTGTAGAAGAAGAGGACGATGGTCCCAATTACTCCTTGAGGAAGAAATATTCTTGATTTTGTTTGAAAGCCTCTTGATGATGCTGTAAGTCACTGTCAAAGGCTTTGAAAACCCCACTTCCAGTTCAAATAATCCTATACGTTTATGCAGTTACTGGTATTTTTAATGAGTCTTCTGTGTTTGAAATCTACTTTGTGGTACTGTGAGCTCTTGGGACGGATATTGTTCATTTGTGTTTTGGGCTTTCACAGAAATACTGAGAAGCCATTTTAAATTAATACACAACCTAATTTATACATTCACGTACAAGCCCACAAATTAAATAACTTGAAGCACCATTTCTTCTGAATTCTGTGGGGCAATGAGATAATGAGAAGTAATATGCAATACAGTGATGCAAGGGAGGTCACTGTTTCCAGATAAAATACATGAGACAGCAGTGTATGGTGTACCTTTGCTTGTAGCACAGCATTTTTATGCAACATGGCAAGGAAAAAACCCAAGCCTTTAGTTTTTGAGAGAAGACTTTTACACTGAGATGAGTATTTAATGAGAGAAAACACTGATAGATGGATGTTGAAAATAGTATGAAATGGTATGGACTGTTTCATAGTATCTAGTGAAATACAACTAGTGTGACTGTGACTGAGTAGCCTATGGTTTTACTTAATCGATGTATGCATAAGGAGAAATTAGACCTCAATCAGATAATAAGCGATTCCTAGTTGTGAAGTTACGTTCCGGTAAAAGCACTGCCATCAGTGCCAAGTCTTTCACACCTGACTTCCATGCCCCACAGTTCATATGCAGGTACCGACTGTAACCTGTCCTTTCCTAATGAAAATGGGCATGTTGTTATAATTCAGGTAATCATATTTCCCTTGTCCCTTTTGAGGTGGAAGAAGAAAGACAAAAATGTTGAAGGGCCTTTCCTGGAACTGCTGTTAGAGCATGAGTCTTAAGCTTCACAGAAAATCATGGATAAGTAATTCCAGGGTGACTGCTCACTGGAGATGGCATGGCTTTGTATTTGCTTTTTCAAATTAGAGGCTAAGTAAATCCATTTACCACAAATGTTTGTTTATGGAAAAATATCTAGAATATAAAATATTTCAGTTGTTTACTGGTTATCTTTCAACCACTGGGACTGTGCTCCATTTCAAATGACCTTCTCAATCCTGAAGATGTTTTGAATTTGTAAATGGAAAACAAATACTTAGGAATGTTGTGCTGCAACAAAACCAGCTTTTCTTTTACATTTTAAGGAGAGTCTTTCTGTAAATAACCCTGTTGCCATCATATTGTTCTCTTTGACCATCATCTAAACCCCCTTTTTAAAATGACACTTAAAAAACTTGGCAACAAAAGAACCTTCCAAAGTGGACTGTTGGTACTCCTTATACACTGCAGTAATACTGCTACTCTCTCAATCTGTCCGTTGCATCCATGGATGGGTTGTATTTTCTACTTGTTTTGATTTCTTCAGAGCTAGGGCTTGCGTGTCCTTATGAAGAATGGATGGCTGATAAATACATTTAAAAGACCTTAAGTCTCCTACCTGCTACTCTTACCTAAAGAAAACAAAACATACTTCCCCATTCTGTGCATTTTCAGGAACTTGCCAGAGAATGACATGAGCCGGTTGCACAGTATTTCCAAAGGATCTTTTTTTTTGTTTAAGATAATGGAGCTTGACAGCATGAGTGTCTTACAAGACTGCCGTCTTATAAAAAGGCCTGTTGTCTTGAACTATTGTTCACATTCTTTGAAATTTTTTCCTTGATGAAATCCTTTAAAGAGAATCAATATTTTAGATATTCTTCTACTAAACTCAAGTATGTGAGAGCTTGACATAATGACACTCAACATATTGACCAGGTTCTTCATGCAGTCCTGAACTGGAAGAAATAAACAGTTCATTGCGTGTGGTTCAATTCAGAGACAATGAAGTAAATTTTAGGATTGAGAAGCAATGTATTTAAAATTGCAGGATATGCACAAGGTTTTGCTTCTAGGGTCTCTTGATCATTAATTAAATATGTTATGGCTTTCAGTTTTTCTCGTTTAGCTGCACAGGTTTGCATATTGTAAATGCATTATTTATGTTTTCCCTTAAGTGCTCGGTACTGCCGGGATGTTTCTCTTAAACTGGCACAGAGACCAAAAAAGACAATATGAGAGAGTAAATTTGGCACTGGTTAGCTGTATGGAAAGCCACTTGTGCCTAAATCAGCCTTTCCCAGATGTATTTTAATAAACTTGAACTGTTAAATACTTAGAGGGACAGACAGACAGATGGCATCACTGTTTAAAATATGAAAAATATTTTTTCATTAAGTTTAGATTGTTTTTTTTGTAATCTCATCCTAATAATGCCTTTTCACTAAGGCTTGTTGCTTTTGTTCTGGAAAGTTTCTAGTGTGAAGGGTGATAATGGAGCTGTCTACTTGAATGTTGGGTGTTCTTAGGAAGAGAAAAGCAGCAATCATTCCAGCTTTCTCATCCCCATGTTATTCATGCTTTCATAGACACCTACTGCCAGTCATCTCTTTTCTAGTCTGAAGTATTCTGCTCCTCCTACTCGTTCTTGTCTTCATATATTTCCTTATCTTTAGCCACCTTTGTCACCTTTCTGTCTGAAGACAGAATGCTTGTAAATCCTTGAAAAAAGCTTTAATATTTGTGCTCAAGAGGTCCTGGTGGCAGGAGTAAAGTAGAAACCAGGGAGCTAGAGAGCAAATTAGGAACTGGATGTTTCAGGGCTGCTATCGAGTTTCTTGAGCTCTCTCCAGAGGCACTTCTTTGCTTTCAGGCAGAGTGGTGACTTCACAAATTGTGCTGCTGTTGACTGATGACTTACATCTGCTGTTGCTCGGCAGTGAGGTCTTGCTCAGCAACCAGCTCTCACACTCTTAAGAGTGTTTCTCATAAACCTAGCAGAACATAAGGACAGCAATATGAAAAAAAACATATGCATTAGAGTCAAGTCTTCTTCAGAGTTATTTTTATACCAGATCAAAACGAGAACTTGCCATAGAAATGCGTTTTATCATTTGAAGTTTCCGCATCTTTATTTCTAAGGTGTGCTGTGAATATATCATGGTATCTTAGTAGTGGGATATTAAAAAATACAACACAGATTTGTAATAGGATAGAAAGAAGGGAAGGCTTCTTCATGAACTGCCAATGAGATCTTTCTTTAAAATCAGAAAAATGTTCTTCTACTTCAGACTTGTGGTGGCTTCTGGTGTTACTTTCCTTTTGACCTTTGTAAATTTAAAATAATTTTAAAAATACTACTTTTTTGCAGTAACGATCCTATCTGGATCCACAATACGATATTGTGTTAGGACTCCTGGCTGTGTTTCCAGCATTTATTTGTGTAAGATATGTAGAACTAGCAACTTTGTTGTCTCAAGAATGCTATACTTTCAAAGGTGTTGTTTTTTCTCTTTACTCTTGTAGAGTTCAAAGCAACAGATGAGTTGTGAAAGAGAACAACTAAGGGTAAGTGCATGATACGCGAAATGTTCTGTTTTGTTAAAACATAAACAGAATATAGTTTGTGCTATTGACAGATGGATTACTTTATTTAGGAGGAACATATTTAGCACATTTGTTGCTTGTTTGTAAATATTGTACATATCTCAGTATAAAACAGTTCCAGTATATACAGGTTTTTCTTCCGTAATTTAGTGAGATTTGGGGGTGAATGCCTCTTAGTGGGAGCCTCTTGACACTCAGTGTGCTCTTCCATCCACCACGGGAAGATTTAGCAAGGGTAAAGGTCACTGTTTCTCAGACTTTCTCCACTACTGGATTGTTTTAAACAAGACAATACTACCCTTTGGATATCTTTTTTTTTTATAGTATGTGTGTTTTCAGAAAGAAATCAGTGCTAAGAATGTGAGGGAACTGGCAGAAAAGGTCCAAGTATTTTAGTGTGCATAATGATTGTGTGTAATCTATAAATAAGATGGAGTTCCTGAACCCAGGTTGCTGAACTTCTATTTTCCCCTTTTCCTATGCTAAAGTGAGTGTGTTTTAAACAGGTTTTAGTCCCTGCTCCCTTTAAATGCTACACATTTCTGCAGATGCTTTTTCATCACAAGTATTTCCTGGTTCAACTGATTGACTCTAGTATTTGTTTCATTAATGAAAAAAAAACATAAAAGAAGCTTTTGGTTCATCCAAGTGTTAATAGAGTTACCTTTATTGATACCACATGATGGGTATTTTCTTGAAATTTCATATGCAAGCAGAGAGGGAGAGGCAGCCTGAAGGAAGTGTAGGTTTTTTTATGCAAACAAATATTGTTGGAAACAGAAAAAGTAGTAATTCTTTTGTTTGCAGTTTACTAAGCATACTCTTACTTATGTTCATGTTACTCATGAACATACTCTTGTCTTAAAATAAGTTATGCAGTGCTCTTAAACATTCAGCTACTCGTTCGATTAACTTCATTGACACATCGAGGTACTTCAGCTGGGCTTCACCATATTTGCAATGGGATTTTTGGTAACCACGTTATGCAAGGGTGATGCATCACATATTGTCCTTCATGCTCTTCCTGCTGATATGTGACTGCGTTCTATTCTACTGAAGGTAGAGAGGCAAAGCTTTGTTTTATCAGTACTAATGTCTCAACAGAGCAGCTGTCAAAGTTAAAATACTGCTACAGTACCTGAAGGACAGTCTTTTCAAGAGGTAGCAGTGCCATGAGAGTAAAGAAAGTTTTCATTTAGCTTTATTGTTTTTATTAAAATTTATCCTTCGAATAAAAATAAACATTTTTTTGGTATCTAATGGGAGGAGGCCCCCAGCTCTTTCTTCAAGTAAATATGTGTGATTTTTCCAAGTAGTGGATAAAACGTGATGCAGTAGAACTTTCGTGTCTCTTTCTATTCCAGTATTACACATTTACATTTAACAATGAGCTCAGTGCTTACGGTGTGTTCATGTCATATAAAAATGTGGCTTTTCATGAAAACTTAGGAAAAAAGCCACATCCCTAACCTACTAAGGTTAGGTGCATCTCCTTCCGCTACTGCTGTGAGGTTCCTGTTACAGAAAATACAGTTACCAGTGTAAACTCTGTTCCTGCGGCCGGGCGGCGGTTCTTGGTACCCCATCCACAGAGCTGAGCTTGTGGCTGCAGGACAGAAACTGGAGCCCCCAGGAAGTCTCACACAGACAGATACAGGGAGAGCAGCAATCACGGTGCTGAGCACGGTGGAGCTGTTTCTTTCCCCTGCCTGGTCATCAGATACCGAAACTTTTAGCAGTGTCCAGAATGTATTCTAGATTTTTTCTCTTGGGGTTTGTGACCTACTGTGAATACTTGGATGTGAGGCAATCTCTTCAAAGCAAAATGTTGTTTCATTTCAGCTGAAAGAACTGGAAATATAACAAGAGAACAGGATTAAAGCAATAAAATGCTAACATTCATTTGTATTTGTTAAACTGTGTTAAAACTAGATTATCCTCAGATCCTCTAATAATGTAATAAAAAAGACATATTATCTCTCACTCTCCTTGCTAAGTCTAAGATGGCAGTGTGTCTGCTACTATCCTTTTTTATCCCCTAGTTATTCCTTAGTCTACAAGTCCTAAAGAAATTCCAAAAGAAAGGCTATTTAAGAAAGGCTTGTTTAAAGCATAATGATGCAAATAAATAGTTAAATGTTGTGTGGCTATCGAAAGAAATATCCAAGACTTGCTATAATAATTCATTCAGACATTTCTCACCTCTTATCTGTTTCATTGACTTTTAAATTCTAAATGCAAAACAGACACTCATTGCTCTGGAATAAAATATATAAAGTAATGAAACTCTTATTCATATTGGAGCCTCTGGCCATTATATGTTATATTTACAATGAATGATAATTCTAATAATTAGGGAAATCTGTATATTTTAACTCTTTTCTGCTCAAGCTTTGATAATGACAATGACTACAAGTTGATAACTTAGGCGCCTTGCTAACCTGGTACAATTCCCGGCTAGACATTAATGGTTATACCTGAATTATTTAAATGAAAATACATACAGAAAGCTATGGGAATTTTATCTCTAGCACAGCTGGCTGCATTTTGTTTTTTTCTGCTTGGTTATTATAACACAAGCAGACTTCAGTATATTTCTATCTGATTAAAAAAAAAAAATTACGAAGCATTGATGCTATTTTTAAAGTTTTCGTTTTCTTGTGGAAATTATTTTCATTACTATGTGCTGCCTTGGATATTACTTCTTTTCATATTTCTGTAATTTCTTTTTGCTTTCTAATCTGGCTTCATTTAAATCAAGTTGTACTAAAAAGTTAATGTGTCTTTAAAGGGAAATTGACTCCTCAGTGTTGCTCTCCTCAGCTCCATCCACACACTGTTCTTTGTCAGTATATCCTTTAAAGAAAATAATGACACTGTTTCGTCCTCCTCATTCTGTTTTGTGTTCTCCAATCTTGATTTATAAATCTCTTCTTGGACAGATACACCCTGTCCTCTTTGACTCTTTCCTACTGCCACTCGCTGTTTTATGAGTCGCTCTGTGGAGCTTAATGTAATTGTCATTCCAATGCATTATAAATGACCTGTAAAGGCACAGAACTCACAGCTTGCTTGAAATCATTTAAAAACACTTTTCTTCTCATATTTGGTTCTGAAAAACAGACTTTGAAACATTAATGATACGGATTAGTTAAGGCTGCGAAGAAAATCAGGGTAGCAGTCTTAGGTAGAAATACGCTGTAGAACCTAAAGATGTAAAAAGGTGTAGCAACAGCCTCAAAAGTCTGTCTGCTGCTTCCACTGATCCTTCCTTGCTGTTCTGATTCAAACCTGGGGTTTTCCTTTTTTTTTATCATCACTTATCACATTATTTAAACTTATAGGCTAACTTAAATCATGCCAAACTTTACCCAACCTTCCTTTCAACTAAGAAATTATTATTTTGCATTATCAACTCAACATAATTGCTTAAAGTGAACTTCTGTATCTGCATTCACATGCGTGAGTTTTGCTATATAAGCTAATGCTTTTGGTCCTTAGCAGCAGCACTTGATGAGCTCTCCAAGGTGGTCATAGAGCAATTTTAAACTCTAATGTTAGTAGAGTTTATAAATGTTCCTGTGAATACCAATGAGGTCTAATGGTAAATGGTGTGATTAACTTCCTTGATCTGAAATTTTAAGTGACCTAGTTGTTGCTCTAATTAACAGCTTCTTTCACATGCACTTATTATCAAGATGCATTATATGCAGCCAGAGTTCCTTCGCTGGTCTGAAATATGGGAGGGAAGGGTCTTACTATCTTCTTGTATTTAATATCAACTTATATTTTTCATAATACTTTAATTTTCAAGGGGACGAAAGGAAGTTTAGCATTCAGTATTGTTCTATTCGTTCTATCATTCTGTCTTTTATACAGTAAATGAAATAAGCTGTAACATGCAGCCAAAAATATATTAAAGTTATGCCAGGTAGAGGGAAAACAAAAGCAAATGCATTTATGTCCAGCAGAATTTTCAAGCAACCATAATCATGCAATATTTAGCTTGCTTTGTGTCTTTGTTCAGTGCATTAATTCATCAGGTTGTAAGGTGCTTAGCTGTGTAGGTGGATTTTTTTTTTAAACTTTGTCAAGAAAATTTTTGAAGCTCATCACTGTGGTATTAGCTTTTACCAGTGATCTAAGAATAATCTGCTGATCATTTTTGTGTACAATATTTCTCTGATGCACTAAGAAGGTAAATTTTGATGCAGTGGCAGATGCTAATTTTTTAATCAGTTTGAGCTGGAGTTGGTGGGGGGAAACAACTGGAGAGAGGAAGAGAATCAGAGTGGAAGTGATTTGTGAAGTAGATGTTATTTTTGAGCATTTAGTGAACTCATTTACTATGCTGATAGCATAGAACCGATGTGGCTAGCTGAAGAACCTGTGCTTTCAACCCCTACTCCTTCCCACACTGGACTGCGGAAAATGAAAGGTATATAAGCTTGTTTCATGAGCCAGTGGATATCTTGCCTGAGAGTAATCTGGATCTATCTAGTGTAATACATGGCTCTCTTCAAGGAAGAAGGTTTAAAAGGGGAAAAGCTAAGATATACTAGTAGAGTTGGATCAATAATCCGATGTGTGTTTACTACTCATCTTTTTCTTAGAAATTCAAGTAGGTTATGCTACATTTGACGTGCTAGACAAGTGGCTTAAAATGATCCTTCTTTGGTTTCTGTAGTTATTCTTGCAGTCAGCTATATGTGTCATCATCCTTGTAGGTGTATGGTGAAGATATAGGTAGGTGAGATTAGTAAGAAGGCATCTTATTTTCAATTCCTGATCTGTATTACACATTGACATGAAATGAAATGAGAGTAATCTCATTCACCGTCTTACAAACTAAACCCAGTGGTTCCATAAAGAGTAATTTGCATCACAGATTGGAAAAAAATATTGGAATTAAGATCTAAAGAGGAATCAAAGGCTTGTAAACAGTCCACTAAACTTTTCAGGAGGCCTGTTAATTGTGAGGATGTGATTTCCTTTGAATTATTTAATTTAAATTCATTGAAATTAATGTGTGTGCAAAAAAAGGCAACTGAAGAAATGTGATAAAATTTGATTTGAGTCCTGCTGGCAGTTCTGGTGTACTTTAGGAGCCTTCCTAAGCATAGTAACTTAAGATAACACTGGCCTCCAATTTGTTGTTTAATAACCGTGATGATTATTTTAAAAAACTGACAATGACTAGGTAATGAAAATTGTTATGATTCATGTTTAAAGTGATGTAGCTTCACACTGTGAGTTTGCTGTTACCCTCTTAAAATGCTAACTGCTAATAATGTGCTGCTTTGATCAAGAGAAGAAAGAATGCAGCACTTCCCTTTGGTGAAGTCACTTCAAGTTTCTTTAAATTCTTTCAGGAATAGTAAAGAAGGGTTTAGGTATTTTCGTTGTCTCTGCTGCTGATGGAATGCCATTCAGAAAACCTTCAATTCCTTTCCTCATGTTGTTTTGGCATCTCTTTTTGAGAACAGTAGGCAGAGGAGTTTTCTGTTGTTCAAGTGCCACTTTCTCTTGAATCCAACTTTGATTTTTGCACAGTCAAGTATTTTCTCAGTATGGTGCTTCATAATTGCTGAAACTGAAGAGTTACAGTAATAATTGGAGAGACTGAAGCAATATTTTCAGTAACTACCTGTCCCTTTCGCACAACAGGCAGATTCTGTATAAAGCTGCAGCACGCTCTGTGTAATTCAGCAGCTCCTTGATATATGCTTAAAGTCATGTTTGTGTACAGACAGTCGAGGATAGGGATTTGGTTTGTGAGGCAGTTTACTAAATGTAATCAAGGTACAGGTAGTGGTAAACTTCTGAAGGGATAGAAGGAAGCAGATAGTGTAAAGGCTTCTGAACCAGTAACCCAACATTAATTCAATACCTCGGTGCTCTCTTCCTCCTGTTACAAAACCATTAGCCATACACAGTACTGGAGCCACAATGTATTTGGGAACACAGTTTGCACTCAGAACAGCAACTTCTGGTACAGACTTTCTGTAATCACTGCATACAGCTGCTTCTGTAGTGATGCTGTCCTAGAAAAGAAGGAAGATATATCTGCTTGTTTTGTTGAGAGCAAGCTCTTTTTTTCATATAGCTTTTGTAATTTTTCTTTGATCATCTTGAAACCAAACCTTAAAGTGCACAGATTTGAATGTTTATATTTTCTTGGTATTAATTCAACCTTTACTGTTGCTTAGCCAAGTTGACTAGCAAAGATCATAGTCCTCTTTAATGTCCCACGTAATTCAAGCGGGAAACATTATTTAGTTTATAGTGCAATTATGGGGTTTTTTTGGTTGGCTGGCTTGGCTTTATGCAGGTTTTTGTTTGATTTTATTTTCTTCCTAAAGTGTTTACACACCTATATAAGCTGTAAAAAGCTACTGCTTTGTGCTCCTGATGGCACTGAACCGTCTCCTTCAGCAGCTACACACCTGAAGGATTGGGAAGAGAAAAATGGAACTCTGTAGTAATTTTGGTGAGAAGGGTGAAGTGGAAACAGGTCTCTTTCCACTGCCTCCATCAGGAGTAATTTTAGGGAATGAGAAACTTGTTATGAAAAGGAGCTCTTCCACCAAAGCCAAAGGCTGATGATAACAAAGGCATCTGAAAATATTAATAAAATCAGTAAACAGAGTTCTTTTTAGTCCCTTGCAAAAAAAACCTCAGTAGCCTACCATAACAACACAGTGATGTAGGCTGAGACGCATTTAAAATAATTAATGATTGAAATTGCAAAAGCAGAAAAGCTTCTGGAAATCTTATTAACAGTTCTGTAATTACTTATTTCAAAAGTGATGTCACTGACATGAGTGCTGTAGTTCGTCAAGTTCTCAACAGAAATGTTCAAGCATTTAAAAGAGTTGTTAATAAATAAATTACACATGGAAAACAACATTATGAAAGTTATAGCTAAGTGATCACACACAACTCTCCTCTGAGTATTCAAAAGAGCAAAGATGTATGTTGGCTATAATCACGGGTGTTCAGATCTCACCCGGCTGTATCCACATTGCTAGCTGTGACAAGACAGCTTCTTTGTTATTAATCATTCTCCCAAAAGACAGTCTAGGAGCCATCAGCTGCAGTAATTATAAATACAACTGGTCTGAAAACAGAATTTAATTTCTGTTCCGTACGCTACTCAGGTATTTCCCAGGGTGTTGTTATTCCTAATCTGAAGAATTATAGAACAGCCCAGTTGGAAGGTGACATCCAAAGATTACCTGGTCCAATCTTTAGAAAAGGTTGAAAGAAAAATATCTCATTTTTCAAATTGTTTAGTGAAACAGTATTTCCACATTTAATTCACAATCATCTAAGCTCTATTTTGAAAGCACTGGAAAACGTTGAGTTTATTAAAAGTATAAAAAAGTTTCGATATGCAATTGTAATTGTCCTGCAATTAGTGTAACACTGTAATGTGGAGAAAACTCAAGCTGGAAAAAAAAGTCTTGATGTTCCTGTTATTTTTCTAAACTAAATTCCACTCAAATGCTTCCTATGTTCCTGCGCTGTTTATTTTGCTGTCTTGCTGAAACTAAAGCACAGTATTGATGCATCGCTCGGCACTTCTAATAGCGCATTCCATAGCGCACTCAGTCAGTTGTGTGGCTCGGCCTTTTGCCTGTTTTGCCTGGTTAGTGCTGGAGGCACAGGGAGTACATGATCAGTCCCTTGCCAGGTGGTGTAAACAATATAAACAGCATTGGAATTTGTAATGTAGAAGTTATCTTAAAAGATATATCTTAGGCTAAGAAAGTTTAACATTATGTTTAATTAGGCGTTCATGCTCTCTGCCCTGCGTGTTTGAACATCCATAATCATGGAAGACTTTAATTCAGAACATGTAGCTAACGTGGAGACTTGCTGTACAGACAGAATCTGATTTTAGTGCTCAGAGGGAAACAATGCAAAATATCGCCACTGAGCAGCCATATGGGCTTTTATGCAACCTGATACTGCCATCCAGGAGTCTCTCTGCCTGTAAAGGATTGCATTAATGAGCTCTACTCATTTAGAATTTACTTGTTTGAAGTGCAGGTCATAACGGAAAACAAGCCTTGCTAGTTACCACTTTGCTCTGTCCGTAACATGTACTTAGGATACATTAACTAAATAGAAGCAGGGTGCCTATTTCTGAATGTTCTTTGCGGTTTTCCCATATTGGCACATCAAATTTCAAAAAAAAAAATAAATCCAAGCATCTTTCAAAATGCCTTAATATTGTTTATTTGCAATGATCCCTTTGCAAAGATATTGTTATTTAGCAAGGTTTTGCTCAGTCAAAAGTATTAAGAGACTGTGATCCCTTTGATCAACTTTTTGCCATTTACTTTGTGTGTGGAGCCCAACTGAGACTAATGTAGTTCCCGAGAAAAGTGATAGCGATGCTTTTACCTAAGGTTTGGTCACCGAGATGTGCTCCTTTTTCTTACATGCATAGTTCTCTTTGAAGACAAAAGCAGCAGATGTTTGCTCTGCCACTTGCTGATGCTCTCTTTTAGTCCAGCTCAAAGAATCAACAGCCTTTCGTCACGGAGAGTCTTTGGGACTGTGGAGTAATCTCGGGCTGTATCAAAATATTGCCACCGTGTTAGTGATTTGTCTATATTGAAAGATGGAACTGTAAAGGGAAGGAGAATCACTGCTTGTGGTGCTACTAGAGAATTTCCCTCTTGAGGGAAAAAGTTAAATAGTTTTCACATGAACTCAAAAGTGAGTGTTTTCAGCCTGTGCTACCAGAAGATCTGAGAATGAGGTTATGTTTCTCAAATTCCACTGTTTTCAGAACAGGACACAATTTGTTTTATTTTGTTTCAGTGTCAGCACATGTGCACTTGCTTTTGGAAATAGTTAACTTTGCATTTTGTTGCTGGGAGAAAAGAAACCAACTGATGTGAACCATGAACCCCTTAGGAAAATAGAAAATACATAGATTCAGAGCACAAATTAAATATTTAGTTTACAGGCTAGATCTCGCCTAATGGAGAGTGTCTGAGGTAAGCATGGCATCTCTAATGTACAGTCAATTTAAAAACTGAAAGAACGGGCTGCTAATGTAAGAAGACAATATGGTGGGTATTTTGATTTCAGACAAAGAAGTGAATTGTATGGTAAGTGAACTTTGTAATTGTGAGAATGCACGGTCACTTTGCTGAAGGAATTTCTGATGGTACCAAAACACAGTAAGGTGGAGCGAAGTATGCACAGGTTTATTGGCTAGTGTATTGGCTTTTGGTTGCTGTGCAAGTGGGTACAGAATCAGAGGACTCATCTGCTTTGTAATATTTCATACACACAGGCAAAAGTATTCAAAATGTGACCCTTCTTTGCACTAAGCTGTATATTCCTCGAATTGTTAAGACTAGGAAAAAAAAAAGGTTCCTACTATGGGGATGTTGGAAAGGATATAGTATCCTAGTTATCATGTACTAGCTCTTGGAGAGAGGTAATGCGGAGGTCTGTTGTCTCCACGTGTGCCTTGGAGCAATGCTGTGCACATTTACCTGCACTATGGATTTACAGCTACGTTACTATGCAGTACTACTTTAAATAGAAGTATTTCTTCACAAAGAGTTTTGCATTGCACTTTAACTTTCTTTTGGAAGTGTTTATTCTTCAAAAACAACCATTTCCTATTTAAAGAAACTCTGAATGTAGAGATGAGTCTTTGTCCTTTTAATCATTCGATGTGAAAAAGAACAGGACACAGATAACTGTGCAGATCCATAAACAGATATGTAAAACTCTAAGACAGCAGGAAGACAGTCCCTCTGCCACATTCCCAATAGGCACTCTTCATCTTGTTTTGTATCTTGGCGTTCCCTGGCTTCTCTCACATCATTTGGACTGATGGGTGGAAATTTCCCAATATATTTTAAGTGATCTCAAAATAATTTGCTATCACTTCTGAAAATTATAACCATTTGGGCATATATGTACTTATAGCACATTTGCACGTAGTAAGAGAACATTGATGCAGCCTTAAGTATTGTAACACTACTGACTTGTCATTAATACACAAATGGTTCCAGTAAATGCCCAAGGTTTCTGAGACCTATTAAAGAGGAATGTTCACTAGTCTCATGGTAGAAGGCAGGAAAAAAAAAAAAAAAAGGGCTGTGGAGAATACATGCAGACATAAAGATGATTGAGAGAGTCCTACAAGACACAAAATGAAAGGCAGGCAAAGATGCCCAAAGTGTTTTTGTGGTCTGGAAGGCAGCCAAAGAGGCATTGATTTATTAAAAAGCAGCATCACTGCTTCCTTTTCTCCATATGATGGTGCCATTAGAGTGCCTCAAGCAGTCTCTGATTTCCTGGAGAATGAAGAATAGGAATTTCAAACGAAATGCCAAAAGAAGATTCTGAAGCCAGTTATTTCCCAGGCCTATGGCACTGCCAGACCATCTCTTTGGCTGTATACCTGTTGGAGAATTCAGTATGTAAAGTATCTGCAGGGGATTGTGTGTGTGAGTTCTTTGCTTATTAAACACAGTGCCTACTTGTGTAAAAAGTACCCTACCAATTGTGCACATTTTTTTTTTACACTCTTCAATCATGACAAAAAGTAGCTTTAATGAGACAGGTTATTTAAAAATTGTGAGTCACCAGTTAACTGGCTGTTATGTTAACTGAGTTAATTTGCTGCTGTTCTTGATGACTGGTAATATACTGGGATTTTTTTTTTCTGTCACTGTAGATATCTGAATTCTCTTACATCATTTCTTTTTTCTTCCACCTTTGTTCTCTGAATGTCCATATATTGTAGTTTCATACTCTTCTATTTCTTTCCCTCCTGCAGTGCCTCCCTAAAACCATGCCCTCTGTGTCTCCTTGTTTGTCACTTTACCTGCCTGGAGATGGCAATATCTGCCTTCACCAGAACTTTGTTGTAGAGGCCTTTCTGATACAGTGAGGCAAACTGTGGAGATCCTGGGCAGCCTAATGGCAGGGCTAATTCTGGCTCTTTTCCCAAGACAACAAGGTTTCAGGTGGCAGAGGAGCAGATTTTTGCCCCGGTCTCATGGCTGTTGTGACAGTGCTGCTGACATCAGCAGTGGTACTGTTGCAGCTTCAGGGAAGGACGTGTGCTCAGAGCTACGCATGCTCCTCACCAAATCAAAGCAATGATGCAACTAACCCTCAGTTACAAGGCTGTTTGCACCTTGTTAAAAAACAACTGTGAAGGAGACAGAGCATGAATTTGTTTTGTCAGATATATAGTCAGAAATAACAACTGATAGGTTTGCTGTGATAAGTTCTATATGATGGCTTTGCTGAAAGGTAGGCTGTGTCATGATTTACTGAACTATTGTAAGTGATAAAACTGATCCATTTGTTATCATCCAGTGCATAAAGACTTCAGGATTTAAGGAGCCTGCACTAAATAACAAAGCAATTTATAAACTCATAAACTGGAAATTACAGGGAAGTAGTCCTTAAGTCATTGGTAATAGCAACCTTTTATCATATTAGCGATGATTATCAAATGTTAACCCCTACTCCCCTTTTTAATACAAAATCCTACCTTAAGAAAGTTGCAATTACTTAGAAGTAAACAAGTTGTGGATGTAACTTTGTATTAATTCATTGTGATTTTGTCTATTTATCTGGGTGTCTTCTCTCCCCCCTACTCTGCCCTATCAGGTCCCTACATCAACTAATGGGAACTGATGGATGCTTCTGCTAGCAGATGCATGTTGGCTGGTATTAGCTGAGGAATGGTATCAATTGGCTCTACTACTAAAAGATCTTTATCCAAACCAAACATTTTTGAAAATAGAGTTTTCCTGTATTTCATAAAATATAATAGCTAGCAATAGTTGGGTTCAGATTAGCTTGTCCCAAGGAGAATATAATTGTGTCCTACTGTGAAAATGGAAATACCCCATATCAAATTTTTTAAAAATGCATTGTGATTATAAGCTTGTAAGTCTTCTTTGAATCAAAGATTTTATGGACAGCGGAAAGAAGACATTGACTAGAGCTAAACAAACGTTTGCCTGGAGGTTTTTTTTTTCTGATGACATTAGTTTCTTTTTCTGCTCAAGAGTATCCTGAGTTATTAATTAATTCATTCAGTTTTATTCAACCAGGAAGTTCTCAAGGAAAAGATAAGTTGAGATTCACTTGTTACAGTACTTAGTATTTGATATCCACTTGCTGTGTTCAAGCGTGGATGATTACATGCTGAAACAGATTTGTTTCTTTTTATCTGCATGAGCATAATCTCTAAAATCAAGATGAAGATTTGCAAAAACACCTGGGCACTATCTAGGAGAAGAAAAATGGACCAACACAGTATCATTTCAGGAAATTTAGTTAAAGCAATGTTTTCTAATAGCCAGTAAATTCTGATCCCACCGTCTTTCTGTCAGTTCTCTGGGAAAGGATATTGTAAGCCTTTATTTTCATTTCACAGACCTTATTCTAAGTAAAGTCCATCATCATCCCACAGTGACACCCTCCCTGATCAAGGCTGAAGCTGGAGCTCGGTTTTGTCACCTTAAAATCAGGAGAGAGTATGCGAACCTTTCCTATGGCTGTCAGAGTTTTCCTTTTCAGAACTCTTGGCTGAGTGGACCAGTGGAGAAGTAGCAACAATATGGCACCTGTTATTGAAATTACGGACAAGGGATTAAGCTGTTATCAATGGAACAACAGTTGCTAATAGTTTGGCTTAACTATAGCCTGTTAGTTACCCTAAGAGTCTTGTCAGGATAGAAGGTTTGAATGCTGGGAGAAATAAGACGCTCCTTTTGTTAGAGAGACGGCACAAATCAAGTGTGCGTACCAGACAAAGGGACAGACCCTCACATTTTTTTCCCATCACCTTGCTATGCTAAGAAAAGGGAAAGCAAGTTTCATAGTCCTGGTTCTATGTGCAACTACGAACTGTGTAAATCCCATGCGTGTGTCACAGAGTTTAGGATCAGAGGAAGCTCCTATCTGTCTCCATCCTGCTTGTTAGTTCTCGGACTCAGCACTGCAAATTGTGGTGATGTCTAATAACCAAATTGTTGGCTGGCTTCTCCTCAGGATTTCCTTGGACAATATTCTGACCTTGCTGTGCAGCAAATGAGCACAGAAACTAATTTCTTGCATCAAAAGCGACAGAAGTGCTAAAGTAATAGAAATTAATTGAAAATGGGGGGGGGGAAAAGAGTGTGGTGAAGACACAGAATAGTTTATAAACCAATGGAACTACACATGAAGTTGCTCTTTGATTGCTCTTCTAGGCTTAAGGCTGAAATCCAAAAAGCAAAAGCCAAAACAACAGCAACAGCAGCAACGACCCCTTTAAAACTTCCCCCTTTAAAACTTCAGTGAATTAAGAGCATACTAAGGGCTTGTTTTGTTACCATCCCTCCTAAACATTTGCAGTTTTTCCTTTCATAAATAGCCATGATAGATGAGGCTGTAAGATGTGGAAATTAAGCACAAACACAAATATTTCTAGCTCTCTAAATGTTTCAAATTATTTTTGGTACTTTTTGTAAATTATGTGCGGTTGTACTGTTGTTGCAGCTCATGTATCATGTGCCTGGTTGGTATCTTTTCTTGGTAGAGAAGCCCAAGTTAAAAAAAACAAACAACAACTAGTTCATTACCAGTAACATCAACATAATTATTACCATCACATTCCATCTCTCCTTTATTAAGCATTTAGTAAAAATACTGTTATACACACACACACACGCAATTCATATTCTCAAGTACAGATGCTTTAGTTGACAGCATAGATTCATTAAAGTGAGTGTTGTCTTCACAATCTGTGGGTCAAATATGTGATACCACTGTCCTTCTGTATGTTTACATAGCACCTGGCAAAATAGGGGTTGTACCATTTAGCACTGAGATTGCTTTAATATTCTTGCAGTTCCTAAGAATCTTACATACCCTGCAAGATAAGAAACTCAGTCTGCATCTTCTTATCTTCTAATGCAGTAAGCAGCAATATTGATGCTATTTCCATTCTTTTCTCATTAATAAATATGCCAAGATATGTCCATGAATTATGCTCCTTTAATAAGGTAATTGAACTCCTAAAAAATAGAGCTTGATTTTGCTTTTTATTTTTTAATCTGAGTTGCTTAGGTGGCAATAAGAGTGTGCTCATCATATATATAACTGATCTTGATTAATTATGATTACATCACTTATTATTTCAATTTTGGCATTATCAACTACTTTATCAACCCTTAATATCTCACCAATCCTTTGTGATTCCATAGGCAAAATATTTGATATTCTGATTGATTACAAAAGTTCAAGTTGGGGTGGGATCTGGTACAGAAATGTCATGCTCTGAAGCTGAAATATCTGTTAGTGCCCCTATAGAATAGCCTCATATAAACGTCTTTAGTAACATCAGAGGAAATGGGCCATCATTTCACAGGAAATAGCACATACTCATATTTGTAACAGGGTTTTGGAACAGCAAGATATTTGTTCCAACATATTTGGAACAGCAAGGTTCTCATTGATTTCAATAGCTTTTGACCTGAACCCAATGTCAGCTCTCTTGGACCAGCCTTTGTTAAAGTGATCGTGGTCAGGACCTTTCATTTACCATGCGAATCCAGAACATGTGGGAACTAACCTCAGCAAACCGGGCTTAGTTTAAACTTTAGTCATAGGTGCAAAAACCAAAGTAATCAGTCTTCTTTGTATCCACATTTTTCTACCTACAGATGATCTAATGAACAAAGCATTTAATAATAGCTGAACTAAAAATAAAACACTTAAATGGTTTTAAGTAGCAGCATTAGAAACTGTTCAACTTGTATGAAGGAATAAGATACGAAGAATTGAGTAACCAATTTAATAATGAAAAGAATTTAGAGTACAGAAATATTAGTTGAGAGCCTTGGAATACAATTCACTGAAGTTTTACATACTGCCTACACTCAAACCCAGGGAATTTTGATATAGAAGTGATTTACAGGCAATAGTTGTGCACAGTCTTTTATCATATTAATAAAATCTTTAACCAGTCCTTGAAAATTCTAAAGCCTTGTGTGTTCAGTTCAGGTGCACAGATCAGGAAAAAACTACTGACTGGCAGATGTGCAAATACATTATCAGAAAATGTATTTTCAGCTTAACCAGCACAATCTAATTCATTCTAACATGATATTTCAGGTTTATTGTCGTGTAATTGAATACAGAAGAACACAGTGCACTATACTCTAGACAAAATGAGGTGAAAGTCTACAGCTTAAAGGTGACCAGGTTGGGCCTGTTAGACTGCTGAAAGTTGGTGGTTAAATTGGCAGATGATTTAAACAACCCCAAAATCTAAACAACAGACTGTTCTTTTCCTTTTGAAGACTATCTTTGTGAAGTAAGTGGCTCTACTTTATGAAACTGCACTGAACTTATTTAAAGTTCTTGCACATTACTGTAGAAGTTATCACTTTAGTAATTGATATATTAAATCTTTCTATTCTGCTTCCGCTAAAGTAGGCAACAACCTTTTAGCTGGACGTAGTATTTGGTAGATCGAACTTAAATAGCTCTGTGTGTATATGTGTATCTGCTTATCAGTATAAATTTCTCTATAAAAATCTTAGAATTGTCATATGAATTAATTGTTTCATTTTTCTATCTTAAACCAGCTTTTATATGTTAGTGGTATAGCAGGTCTTTTTATTTTGAATTAACCCCAGTGGCAGGAGTCTTTAAGACTCTCTTGATTATCGTTTGTTTAACAGTATAGATTTTGGTTTTCTCTCCCCAATCCTGCTTTGCTATTATGTCTTCTTGTTATAGGCTGCTTCAGCAGGTGCCTATCCATTTGCCACCTGCCCTGGTGCAGTGAATGATTATGCAATTTAGTTAATGCATTTTAATTATTTACGTGACATTTTACCTTGTATAGTTAGGCTGAATATGTAAATTGACTGGAGTCTTTAGTTAAAAAGAATGACAATTTTTTGTCTGAAGAAGTGCACAGTCTGTAACCAAAGACAATGAATAAGTAATCAAACATAAAAATAAGACAAAAGTTCTGTTTAATCTCATTCCCATGGTCATTTTTATACCTCCTCTTTATATTTATTTATTGATTTATAATCATCACATATATACTACAGTAGTTGATAACACGTAGCAGACAGCCTGTGTTTGTAGTTTTCTACATCAATACCCAAAGTGTATTATGATAATGGCACGATTTGATGCCAGTTCACAAGGTCAGGGATGATTTTCAAAACCAGTAAAACATCCTAAAAAGTGACCAAGGCTTGTCTTCTTTACATTGTAAAATTGTTTCTCACTTGAGGATGCTGTTGATCGATTTACTAAATATATTGTGCATTACAACGAGAGAGGTTAAATGAGTTAAAAATATTTCCTTGTAGCAAATGATAAAATTCTAAGCTGCAATCAAAACCCCCTGAGTCCCTTGCATACTCAGTCATTTGCATAAAGTACCTTCAAATTAACAGTAAAAAGAGCAACAGATCTAGTTCTCTTTACTAGCCCTTGTTAAATACACAAATCACAAATCTTTCAAATTTTGATTGTAAAATAATATCATGGCAAGAAAAAAAAAAGCCAAAAAAAAATTAAATTAGCACAAACGCTTTAGTACCATCCGAGTTAGTGTTTGTATTTCCCTGTCCCTCATACTGGCAGTTATCTCCCAGCAGGACTAACAGCAGCAGCAATAACACCATAAAGTCAGTAGATGGCTGTAGAAAAGTACGTTGAACACTCTTGTGTTAGCGTAATAAGATTGGGAAAGGCCTTGACCTGACTGGATGCGGCTTTTATCTGAAGTACGTTTAAAGAGATAAAGAAGAAGCAGGGTGCAGTACATGTTCCTTTCTTTTCTGGAGGAGATATGCTTTGAGTTTAAAAATTTCTCAAATGCCGGATTTGTGAACTGAGTCCTTTAGCAAGGAGAGGTAATGACTTGAGTGCCACTGGAGTCACCTGCTATTCTCTGATGATTTTTTTTTTTTTTCTCCCCCTTGAGACGTCTTGGAAATCCTCCTATAAATTCTTACAGAGAGGGCGTCTGTAGATCCCATAATAACAATCAGGAAGTGGTATATTCCCATTTATTTATTTATTATTACTATTTTTTCTTTTTCTGCTTTCTCTCCAATGTAGTTGGCTGCCTTTAGTGCACGGACCTGCTCATTAAATAGATACACCAAGAATTGTTACCTAAGCAAGCCTGACAGTAAAGAAAGGACAGACTGAGTTAGGGAGAAAAAGGGAAGAAAAAAGACAGCCTGAAGCAAGTCACTTCACACGCAGAAAGAGCCACTGAACGAATGCTATTCTCATAAACTAAAAAAAAAAAAAAAATACCTTGTATAAGAAAGAAGAGAACTGTGAGGACTTGACAGAAAAAGGCAAGATTTTCTACCCACTGTTTTCAGTTTTCCTTCCAGACATACTTGCTGAAGTAAGGAGACTTCTGTTTGCTGACAGAGCCCTTGATTTCTTTCAAGATGATGATGTATTTGTGGGTAGGTAGTGTCTCTCTCTCCATGTCAATCTTTTATTAATAAATTGACTTTGGGACTGTCGATTTTGGTCTATAGTTTTCTAGCATGTTTTGTAATATGTAAAGGTGTGTGTACTGCAGGATAGCTTAGCGTAGCTACTGTACAGTACATGTGCTTGCATTTCCAATGGGAGTTTAAACAAACTGGTTCATTAAGCTGCAATTTATTTTCAGGGTTTGCAGGATGTGGCATAGTGCACTGCTTTCTTTTCAATGCCTTAGAAAATGCTACAATCGTATCCGTAAGATTCACTGTGTGGTTCAGTCAGAAAATGAATGCTGCATCACTTGTGGCTGTTCAGAATTTGCTTTCTTTGTAAGAAATGAAGCAATCTTAATGTGATTAAAACTTCTAATTTGTATTACTTGATCTAGTTTTTATATTAGCTGTCATAGTCTTTCTTGACTTTTGAAGTTTCTGGCAATTGACAACCTCAGATAAAGAAATAGATAAAAGGTACTGTGATTTTTATATTTAGCATTGTTCAGATTCCTTGCAGCAAAATCTGCTAATCCTAAAAATAATGTTGTACTGTACATGTATATTGCGAATCAGTGAAACAATTAACCTGTTAATTCATCCACATTTAGAGCTGAAACATTTTTTCTTAAGAAAAAAACAAAAATGAAAAATCCCCCCAAAACAACAAAACCCCCAAATAAATCAGTGAATGAAGATGAATACTTAAAAGCATTTTTGTGTTCCTCTTCAAAGCCCGTACATCTTCTGGGGAAATATTTTAAACTAATCTCATTTGACAACCTATTTATTTATTTAATTTAAATGTATGTAAAAATAGACAAGCTTGCAGCTAATCTGGGCCACCTCTGCAAAACAGGCTGCATACGAGCAACATTTAAGTTTTAAGACATATTGTCAGTAAATCACTATTGCTCTTTTAAATTGCTCGTAGTTCATGCTGTAAATCTCCCTTTATGATTCCTTCTAATTTCTCTTGACCCTCCTATGTATTGTAGTAACTTTTGTCCTCTCTGCAAAAGACACTATATGAAGACTTTTAAGTTTCTTGTTTCAGTTCTTTGACCTGTGCTATCATTTCAGATGCTCGCCAATCACTGAGCCTTATGATTTTGTCTTTTTCTTTTTTTTTTCTGTGTACAAGTCACTTTTTTCTGTAGTACAAGTCACTTTAATTTTCACAAGCAAGTATCTCTGCATGTAACAGCTATGCTGATTGCTTCTCATTTTTAACCCTTGCCATGATTCTTTACTGAAGCTGTATTTTTGCTAATGTAAGGATTAATTTCATTCTATTTTTAGATTTATAAATCAGATCACTTCTCTGCAGTAGTCTATTCTATATTCAACACTCCTGTGTTCTGCTGTTGTAGTCATCATCATCCAAAAGAGATACACAGTAAATATTTGAGGATAAACTCTTTTTTCGGACATGCACAATAAGGTGAAAGGACATGCATTATTCTGTTTCTTTGTGGCATTAACTCAAAAGGTTTAAAAGCTAGGGACTCTTTCCTGCCTCCCCCACCCCTCCCTGCTCCCCCCAAGACTATGAATCTTTGTAAACTGAAAAACTTAATGAAACATGTAACTAAGCAGATTTCTATTATCTTCAATGTGTTGTATATTTTGTATTATTTATGAACTTCTTTAGTTATTCCTTGTACATATATCTATATATGCTTTGAGTAAAAAATAGAGTAATAAGCATTTTCTGACAGTCCCACTTCCTGGTAATTAATATTACTTCCAGTAATTAATATTTGACATTTAAAAGTCTACTACTTCCATTTTTATTTTATCCTTTTTACTTCTATTTTATGGTGTCTCATTTTGTGTTGGGCTCTTTTTTTCTTATGGGTTTGTGTTTTGTTTGTTTTGGTTTGGTGGTTTTTTTTTATTAGCAGAATGCATTTAACAGGAGAATGTATTTTATTTTTTTTTCACTACTGCATCTAAGTATTAAGCATTCCTCCTGTTTTTAATTTAACTCTCCAATTCTAAATGATTAATATAAAATTATTAGGAAGAAGCAGAGAAGGAACTTTTTTTTTCTTGTAGTAGAACATTATTTCTTTCTTTTGTTTTGGACCTAAGGGTGAATTGTATTCAAAGAAGACATTTCTGAAATTGATTTTTAAACTCTGTGTACGTTAGGTGTACATGTAAAAAAATGCATACATACTGCATGTAAATAATGCAGTATGTAAAGAAGAGGCTTTTAGCATATGCAGGTACAGTAGCATCTGAAATGCTTTCTGCTGGCACCACATCAATATTTTACATAATTATATAAAAGCTTCTCAGCAGTATTATTAAAATTTGAAGTAGCCAACTTGTGTGAAAATGTAGTCTTCCCTTTGTTAAAAGGTGTAAAATAAGTTTATTTCCTTTCGTTGATAGATATTTTTTCATACTATCCACTCCTTTATGTGGCAGTGCTTATCTGTTGGTTTATTCCACGTATAATGTAGAAATATTTTGCAATATTTACAAAGAAAAAGAAAATTACTGTTTATTCACATTTTATAATGTCTTACTAAGTGGTATCCTGTAACAGTTTATTTTTTAAATTCTGATGATGATGTCAAGTTCCTTTTATGGCAAGCAAACTGTGAACATGTTCAGCTAACTAAATCAAAACATTCTGCAGGAATGCAGTGTGCAACCAGTAACTCAGTTTATTGAATCAAACAGTCTTGATTAGTTGTTGCATTTAAATACTTGATTCAAGATTTTAGAAAGTAGAGAAAGATTTTAATACTGTTAACCCTCCCAAAGGAAATCCATATTTGTTGTCAGCCCAAGTAATTTAATGCTTGTACTCTCCTCCCCTAAAAAAGGAGGACTTTTTTTTTGGTCTGGTACTTTGATGTACAGACACCTGTGCTGTAGGAATCAGAGTTCATCAAAGTCCATTTTCATATTGACCAATAAACATTGAGGCCTTTCAAGTATTACTGTTTTAGAGACTACAGCTAAATCCTGAAATCCAAAGGACCTACATCCTCTCTAACTGGTGGGTACAGACCTTTTTGTATCCTGTTTCTGATGCAGTATAATGCACATTTCTCTCCAACACAAGATTGTTGCAATGATGATGCAAGGCATTCTTGATTGCTGTGGATTATCATTCATATTTGTAGTGCAACTCACCTCCCAAAAGATGTTACAATTTCAGGACGTAATAAGTGATTTTTTTTTTTTCCAGTTAGAGGGCTGTAAAGTTGCTGACCTCTGCTGACATTGGAAAGTGAAGCAGAACTACCAGTGGGTGAAATGAAAGCTTATGGTTGAGAGCTGAGACTGCTCAGAATCTTTCATGGAATTCGCACTTTTCCAAACCTCCTATTTCTGTATAGATTCCTCCTAGTCTTTTTCATATTTTGAAAAATAAGCATAGTTTCTCTACTTTATGGCACAAGCAACTACTTGTTTCCCAAGCAAACAGTTCCACGATCATTTGTTTTCCATTTGGTAGTTCAGACTGGACTATTTTGAGTTCTCATAAACCTCGTGTTCAACTTACATATTCTGAGTCAGAAGGCAAGAGTTTAAAGTTACTGTATCTCATTAAAAAGTCATATGCAATTAAATTTTGTCACAAGAAAAATTAGAACAAAATCATTGGTAAATGCACTGTAAAATACAAATTATTGGGTTTTCAACTTTTTTTTTTATATGCTATGAAAATGCTAAACTAAAATCACCTTAATATGTTATCATAAAATTTTATAAATTTTATAAACATCTAATTAATGTCTGTTTATTCAGAGATGTGCTTCATTCCTGTCAGTCTCCTGTTATTTTAATGATAGGGAATGAGTTTTCAGAAATTTTGTACATATTTAGCAGAGATTTTCAGTAGCAGCTTCAGAGTAAGACTTGATCGAAAAAGGCAGAAAGCATGTCAGCAAATGAAATTTGGTTTTGCCCAAAACTAGAGTAGACAGATACAGAGAAACAAATTGGAAAAAAAAATAAATTAGATGCAATAGCAACAAGATAATTTCTTCTGGCAATAGAACACTGCTTCAACAACTCTGAAGAATAAAGCTTTTGGGTCCAATAGAGAGAGTTGTATGTTGTTTTTGTCTACATTGACAAAACATATGTCAGAAGAACATTTGGGGAGAAGACTGGAGGAACAGGGAGTAATAGAAAGACTGTACAAGAAATTACATCTAGATAAATATTTAGGAATTTAAGCTACCTTATGGTAGGATTTCTGGTGTTTTTTGTCAGTAAGCGTCTTCTGTTTAGAGACTTATTGATACACATTCAGGCCACTGTGTCTGTTCACATATTCCAAGGCCGATGGTATGTCGTTCAGCTGAACAAGTCTTACTGGTTCTCACGTACTGCCAAATACAGGCATGCATAGAGTGTGTCCTTCTGTGTCAGGGCAGTGTGTCATTTCAACTCTAGCCTGTGCTCCTTGTGTACTAAGTGCTATGGGACAAGTTTGTAGGGGAAGCAACACAAAGGCCTATGGGAATGAGGCCTACACACCTACAACACACCTATGGGAATGAGAACCCTAAACTGATGTGGAGATTACTAAAAAGACAATATAAAGAGACTGTATCTTAGGAATTTTAAAATCGGAGTAAGGAGCTAGAATGTCCTTTGGGCGATACAATTCTTCTCATATCTTTTGAGTAACTTTTTTTACTATGCACTTTTCAACATGGCCGTCATGTGCGTTAGGCAAGGTATTTCTCTCTTAAATGAGGACTTCCCGGTAACATCACAAACAGACAAAAATGCACTATACACTGTGCTTAAAGAGCTACAAATGGTTGACATACAATAGAAATAAATTGAAAGACTAAATGAGAATGCTGAAAATATTGCCAGCAGAACACTTCAGCAGTATAGATTTTGTCACATAGAATTATTGGGTAATCAAAATATTTAGATCCTTTTAGTAAGAAAAATCAAACATGTTAGCTGAAAAGCTACAAATACCTTCAGAGTCAAAATGGTCCTCCTGCCGCTTTCCACTGAGACCTTGAATAAAACATGTAGCTTCATACTCTGTATCTCACTGCCTGGCCGCTGATGTTGAATAAATACGTACCTTTTATTATTAACACAGAAAAATATAAAATTATTTAATAATGGAATATGCTGATACAAATATTAAGGATTTTCAAGGGTATCTGACTCAATATACCTGAATAATGAAGTATTACAATTTATAAATCTGCAAGATTGATGTCTCAAATGAAAGGACTGATGGAGATGTTGAATGAAAACAGGATTGCAATTAGTTAAGGTAGAATCTAAGACAATTTTTATAGGTTTCTTCTTGTATCTATTGGTATATACATCTAAGTTGTTTTAAAAATTGTTTGTATAATAATTCATTTTGGAAGGGTGGAAGCTAAAAACCACAATAACATTTTTTTTTATATGTGAAAAAGGGAAATGAAATAGAAGAGAAAGGTAATTTCAGTTCAGAATATTTGGCAGCAACATTCGCTCATCCAATACATTCAGTCTTGAAGGGGTTTTTTTTTGACCAGCCGCAGTATTTTGTAAAACAACATTCTACTTTTTATACACGGTAAAAATATTAACAAGAGAACCAAATCAATATTGTGCTGCTTTATATCCAGTGTTGCATAGTGGTGACTTAAGGAAGTAAGGCAGTTTTGGGTTACAACAATAAAATGCATTCTTTTAGACACAAACACACAAAGGCACGTACATACATATAGATGCTAATGTGTGATGAAAGTGAGTTTAAGTAGGACATAAAGACTGTATGTATTGTTATTAATTCTTTCAGTAGGACTTGTGCTTTCTGTGTAAAGCTGTTTGATAGACCTACTCTGTTCTTTTCTAAAGTTGCACTCTATACTTCTATATACTTTAATTACCAAACCTATTTTCCTCCCTTGCTTTAGCAAGAAGTTAACATTTGTCTGATTAACCTTATCTTCCTCTTGTCCCTCTTAATAGCCTTGGTTTCCATCATAGCTTTGAATGAACTCTGTAGATAACTCTTTGTCAGTCCAGGGATGTTTATGTGAGGAAGGAATTGAACAAAGACTGCATGAAATGTGGCTGGGTGAGCAGGCTAGAGTTCTATTGTCCTACTGTTGTTATCTCTTAGTGGAAATCCTTCCTAAATACCATTTCTGTGACAGTCTGGGGAGTTTTTATGCCACTACCTTTACAATTGCAGAATCTTAGCTACTCTTTGAATTATCTTGGTTGGTGAGTCAGAAGAATGAGCAAGTCCTGAAGACTTTCTTGGACAGTTAGAAAACCTTGTTCATGTCTTGAAATTAATTTCTTGACAGGTTGCTTTAGGATATTTATTCCAGTGAAGTATGCCTGTTTGAGAAGCTGAACCAGACAGCGATAATCCCTAAGACAAGATTTTGCTTATGATTTCTCATATGGATGTGCAAATGCCATTAGACTTGATTGACCTTGTATAATTAGTTTGACTGTTTCACAGTTTAATCTACAAAAGGCAATGTTTAGTAATGGAAAGTCTAGGTATCTCTCATATCTTCATTAGATCGTGATCTTTTTTTTCTGTCTTTCCGTATTAACTTCCTGTTTCTGTGCTGCTCCTGATATTTGATATTCCTTCCTTGACAAACAGATGAATCTGTGTTTAGCATAGTATGGAAATACATCTGTTCTTACTGCAATCAGAAAACTGAAGTCCAACATATTTGCAGAGTCTATAACTCACTATATATTCCTTCTCCTCCTGAATTACAATTGTGTCATGGATTGGCCCCAGCGTAGTAGGAAACAAAACCAACAACTACTCTTGTTATCACGACCAGTTAAACTCTCTTCCTTCCGAGAGGCAATGGGTGGCATAGAGAGATTGCAGTGAGGACATAGTTTCTCTCTGCAGCTCCTCACTCTTTTCCTGTGCTCCAGCATGGGTTCCTCCATGGGCTGCAGTCCCTTTGGGGGTGTGCTTACTCTGCCATGGAGCTCCTTCCCCGACCTTAATGTTTCTTCTGCTGTATCTCTTTTTGCTTGCTTCCCCTCTCTCCTTCCAACATTTCTGTCCTTCCTTGATGTGTATTTTCACAGCTGCATCACCAGACTGGCTGATGGACTTGGCTGTGGCCAGTTGTGGTCCAAGCTGTTGAAGTGCTGGGGTCCGAACCCCAAGCCTTGAAGTGAACTTGACACCTGGATGAACTTCACAACCAGGTAAAAGGGGCTAAGGCTGCCCAGGTGCCTCCTGTTGTAACCAAGGGCAAGACTGGCTTGGCCTCTGTGTTTGCCACCAAGAAGATCTTTTAGCTCCGCTGCTGGCTGCAACCCAGTAGGCCTTGAGTGGTGGGAACACATGCCATGCCAGACCTTGATTTGAGGGATGGGCCCCCTCTGTTGTGAGAGGGCCCTCCAGGAGGGGAGGCCAGGCCAAGCACACCCTGAAATGATGAGAAACAGCTGCCATTTAGGTGGTGGTTAGAGGATGGAGATAAAAGGCCAATAGAGCCCCTGATTGGGATCTACTGCTGGGAGTTGCTGCTGCTGGGAGTTACCACTGTTGTTGGGACCTACTGCTGCAAGCTGCTGCTGGAGGGTTTTATGAATAGTTTTGTGGAGTCAAGGATAATGGATTGGGTAATGTATCTTTCTGGTATTTGTTGGATTGGTTTGTGCCTGGCTATGTTAGGATAAGGGGTGTGGTTGATATCTCTTTAAGTTACTGTGATTTTGGCCCAGTGTGCCTTTTCTTGTGTTGTCACCTACAGTGAGTGGGTTTATTGCTTCTTTTGTTCCTCCTGTGGTCGGCCATGCTCTATCGTTTATGGGGTCCATAGAAATAGATAATAAAATCTGTATGAGTTTCACTGCATGTTTTCTGCTGATGGCTGTGTCCTTTTTGTTGGGCCATGTAGTTAGCAAAACAGCTGTCTAGAACCAGCTGTGTCTGACAAAGGGCAGCCCCTGTCCTCCTCCCACAAAGGCCACTCTGGCAGTCTCCTAACTACCAAAACCTTGCCATCTACACCCAATACAGATTTTAAGTCAGCTAAACATATTAGGCTCAGTCTGATTATTGACATTTCAAGTTTTCTTCAGAGACTGTTCTGTGTTTGTTGACTATCTTGCCTTTTATTTGATAAGCAATGTTTTGTAAATTTAATTTCTGTGGTGTATATATAATACAGTGAAGTACTCCTGTTATAGAGGAAAAGCTGATATATATTTGAATTGTACTTTTCAGTTAGCTTCTCCTCAAATATAATTACAAGAATTCAAGAAGAATAAAATGTGACAACATATTTATGAATCAGGAGATTTAACAGAGACTGAAGTAGATCTTATTATTGATGTGCTTACTGCTTCATTAAATTCCCCTTAAGGTTTGCAGCATGGATATGGATCATTTGCAATAATAATTATGCAGTGATCGATTGATTGTGTCTGACATTGTACTTGTCACCTTGAAATGCAAAAACCATTCATTTTGGACTGTGTGAACATTTTTCTCTAATGTTAGGCACCAGCATGCAATGGTTTATTTTATAGAGGAGTGCACTTTATAAAGTTGGGAATTTAACATTAACCTTTACCTAAAAATGAAGTATCACTTGTCATTTTACAAAAAAAGAAAATTGCCCAACCAGCAACATCTTGAGATTAGAAAACATGATCTAATTTCAAAAAGATTCTTCAAATTAGAATGCATGTATTTCAGTTGATTCATGCATGTGCATTATGAACATTCGTTTTTCAGTAGGTCTGTGTTTGACATACAGCGTAATGAGCATACTTGATAAAATTTCAAGCTTGAGATCTCTGCTTTTAAAACTGATGTGTGTTCTTTGGAAAGTCTGCCTCCCTTTCCCACCGAGACTTTGATTCATGGCGGTATTACTTAATTGAAAAATCAGTATAAAATTATTTTAGTTATTCTTTGAGTTACATACTGTACATTTCATGTTTTGAGTGGTGTAATTGTCATGATAATTTAATCTTCCTTTTATTAAGAATGTTTGTAGTAATGAAGGAAACACTATCCTTCATCTTTTTTGCTTGGGCTTTCTGAATTTTCAACAAAAGATTTCTATTGAAACTCCAGTGAAATGGCTAGTTAGTGGCTACTTTTATTCAAAGGATATTTTTTGGAGGTCTTGTTTTAATCAGTAATTTTAAAACATACATATGTTTCTTTTATTCAAAATCAAATTTTAAAATAGTTCACATACTTTATGGTGAAAATGTTCTGCGTAGGTGATTTTTTTCCTCCAAGTGTGGGCATAGGTAAGAGTATTTGAATATGGAAATGTTTAGTATGTTGGTGCTCATACAATCGAATCTGCAGAGTTATTTGCAACCAATTTGAAGAGCAACTGCAGTGGTAATGCTGCTAATATTAAAGGGGCAAAACTAATTGTACTGTTGGTTTCAAAATTAGCAACCTGTGCATTATTGTACCACAGCATGAATACTGAATAAAGCTTACAAAACTGCTTTAAAACTTGGACATAAGCAAAAAATGGCAGAATTTTAAAAAGCAACTCTTTATTATCAGCACACGTATAACTGAAATACCTAAGCTGAAAAGACTATTACTGATTGTGCCTTTCTGTTCTCAGCAGTCGCGCTGTTTTAGCTTGTAAGTCTTCAGAAAATATCTCAGATCAATTGTATTAAGTTCTAGAAGAATCCCAGATGAGTTGCACCATATGGGAACGAAGCAAATATATCTTAGTTCTTCTGAATTTAAATTGTAATTGTCATATAGTATTACTTTATTCTTTTCATGTATTTGATTGGGATGTCAACGTACAAAGCCATGACAAACTTCTTATTTTCAGCACAAAGCCCAGTGATATTTTTTATACACCTCACGTGTTCATTATCCAGTGGAAATATTGAGGTATTGTGTTGGGTTTGGCTGAGCTGGAGTTAATGTTCCCCACAGCAGCTCTTACAGTGCTGGGCTTTGTATTGGAAGGTAGAAGGTTTTTGATAAGAGGCCCATGTTGTGGCTGCTGCTGAGCAGCGCTCGCACAGCACTAGGGATGTCTTTCCAACATCTTCCCCCCGCTAGTGAGATGGGGTGGGCAAGATCAGTCAGGACAGTTGACCCAAACTGACCACACCATATGACATCATCTCAAGTATAAAAGTGAGAGAAAGGGAGGAGTAGTAGGGGGCATCTGTTTGAGAAGACACTTGTCCTCCAAGCAACTGCTACATATACCAGAGCACTGCTTCCTGGGAAAGGCCAGACATTGCCTGCTGATGGGAAGCAGAGAATAAAATCCTCGCTTTGCTTCACACGTGCAGCTTGCTTTTTGCTTTTCTACTTTTCCATTAAACTGCCTCTATCTAACCCATGGGCTCTTTCCATCTTACACTCTCCCTCCTTGTCATGCTGAGGGAAGTGAGGGGGGGGGTGATAGAGCGACTTGGTGGGTACTTGGTGCTCAGCCAAGGTCAACCCACCACAGGTAATTTCCTTTTGTGAAGTAACAGTTACAAGAGCCGTGAATGTTCTTCCAGCTGCACATGCATACTCCAGTGTTGGTTGCAATGTCTGGTATATACTGCATGTCAATAACAATGGGAGCAATGTAGGAAGAAGAATAAAACAAATGTGTCACTGAAAGGGAAGGGAAATGAAGAAGAGAGAGGACAAGAGGCTAAGGTGAAAGGTGTATTATTAAGATCAGAACAGTCAATGCCCTTTTGAGATAAATGTGAAGAACTCGTGTCTGCCTGACATCACTAAGGTTCTACTCTTAAAGCAACTCACAGGGTGAACTTCAGTTTTTTGTCTTCATATATTTCAAACTGTATTTACTGCCACAGCATCTGAGGACAGCATGAAATATGAAACAAAGGGAAACTTGAGATCTTTGAGTATTTGTTCCTACCTAGAGTAACTTGGTAATGATGTGAATAATAATGCCCTTACTTTGCTATGCTTTCGTTGATATATGTAGATATCTATCTCAAATAGAAAAAAATAATTCTAATAAAGAGCATTGGTAAAAAGCTTTTTTGTTTTTTAGACCGGTTGTGGCTGAAAGTCAATTAAAAATTTGCTTTAGAGAAGAATCTAATTTGCCTTCCTGATGTGATTTTACCTGCGATTCTTTGAATTAGATGATTAAGAGTCAAGAGTATTTTTGTTGCTTTTACTTTACACTGCAAAGTGGTAATAATATATGATAATCAGTCTGCAAAGCATAGCAACAGCTATGTTACTTCAGAAGTATTCATACACTTGGGGGTACGTGTACTAATTTGCCTGCCTAACACTTCATAGAGCGTAGCTTCCACATCTCTCCATAGTCTGCATGCATTAGCAAACCTCTTATTTTGTTCTACCTCTATTCACTGCTGTTAATATATGTTAAGATACTCAAGACTTGTCTTCAGAAAATGGAAAAAAAGGAAATGTAAGTGGCAACAGAATACTAATGTTCATCAGGAAGGGCAAAGCCTATTGTGTTATTCATAAAAACCTTCAGTTCCTTATGATTCAAAGTGGTTAAGTTCTTTTCTTACTGCATGAGATGTTTATATTTACAGCATTTGGCTATTCATCTTAGAACTAAATATACCCAAAAAAGGATCTCACACAGCAATGATATAACCATGCACTATCAAAAAGAAAATGTCAGAAAAGGCGTCAATAAGTTCTAGTTTGTCAACGTGTTTGATGGCTCTGTGGGCAACAACAGAATACTGAGACTAGGATGCAAATTTTGATTTATATATTGGACAATTCCTTCTGATAGCTAAGAAAAGTAGAAGAGTTTGCTCTCAAGCAAGAGAAGAAAGGTGACCTAATAGGAAGACAAAATTACAAATGCTATAGGAAAAAATGATGGAGACAAATGAGGAATGTGGAATTAAGACCTGTAAAGACTATCAAGGTTATTTAATATGTGTAGATCTAGCTGGGGTAGTATAAAACTTTTCATTCTACCGCTTAACATGCACGTAAAGAGTCCGGTGGTACGATGTGGTGACATATGTTGTTGGCACTTAGAGAAATTCCGCATGCACTTCTCTTACTTAGTAGTTCTTATTAATTTGTGTGTTTAGCATTTGTTACTCTTATTTTAGAAGGTTGTTGTATACTATTGATGCAAAACTACACAGTGCAACCTAAGATAACAATCCTGTTTTAAGTTAATATATGGATGTTCTCACCCTGTGAACAAATTCTTAATTTAAATTGGTTTATAAAAAGCAATTATAAACAGACAAGTCAAATTTATCTCTTAGCTATAAAAGACATGCAAGTGAGCCACATGTCTAATCAGAGTATTTCCTGCTAAAGAGCAAGCCTGTTCATGTCTTTTTCAGCTGGACGTGGAGAAATGAGCATTTACTCATGTTTTCCAGCAGCCTTTTACACACTGAAGATTTTGTTTTGTTTTCATTACATTACTGAAGTAATATGACTACTTCACTCATCTCTTGAGTGAAGTAAAGACAACTTTAGTTGTCACTAATGTGATTCACATCAGAGATATGTCTTGTTAGGTGACAAATTTAGTAATGTTATCACAGTCAAATAAGCTAAATATGACCAAGCAGTCTTGTTTCTATTTTTCTAAGATGCAAATTAATTAGCTGGCTAAAAATTTTTGTTCAGGTTCCACTGTAGAAAAGTCAACATACACAGCTTCACATATGCTGGTATGTGAAGTTCTATACCAGTCCTTAAAATTATGTTACACTGACTTAGTTCAGTTCAAACCCACCATTTCCCACATGAAGACAGGTCTGTCGAATGATTCTGTACCACACTGTTGATGCTATTATTGTTCGTTATTGAGTGGCTTGAATGGTATTTGAAAATGCATTATCAAAAGTAGTAGTAAGGAGAAAAGGAGAGAGGAGAGAATTAATAAATGATTCATGAAGATAATAGGGTTCTGTCTTGATATTCACGGGATGAGTTATTTTGTATATGATTTGCTGTATGGGAATCTTGCTTCAATATAGATTTGGTACACATTAATAGCTCAGTTAGTTTGAAGTTTCATGTGAACATCATCATGCTATGACCTCTTCGACAGAATAGTCTCTGAAGTTTATTGGAGTTTAATTTGGGCAGCTATAGGAATTAATGCTATTTTGCTCAATAGTTTATCACTGAATTACAATTGTGTATAGGAAAAATTACTGGACCATATGAATAACCAAGGAGTGGTAGAATAGGGTTGAGTGAGAAGAATGATTTCTTTGGGTCATGTGGTCAGAGTAGACTGACTTAAGTCTATTGTTTTCACCATGGATCATTTACTGTGCATTGCTGATTTTTGAAAACAAATGTGGCTACCCTCAAGAAGCTGAATAGGTGGGGCAAGTGATACTTTCATTATATAAGAGGGGCTGCTTCTTGGACAGCCTGTTCAGAAATCACATTGGAGGCAGTGTATCATTGATTTCTTTAAATGTCCCTCATCTCTGCCAAGGAAGCATTTAAGCTGAAAAAACTTATTCCTGTACTGAGTCTAGCTGTGACAAAGTTTACTTTCTTCATAGAAGCCATGTGATGCTGTGTTTTAATTTGAGAGTAGAACAGTGAGGATAGCACACCCATGCTTTGGCTACTGATGAACAGTGGTGGCACAGCACTGAAGCTTTCTCTTTTTTTCCCTCTGCCTCCCCCAGTGAGTGGATTGGGGATGGCAAAAGGCTGGGAGGGGACACAACCTGGATACAGCTGACCCAAACTCACCAAAAGTGTATTTATGCTTGGCAATAAAAGCAGAGGGGAGGTGGTAAGTAGTCAGCTCTTGGAGATTGGTTGCTGTCCTTTGGAAAGGTGGTGATTACCTTTGCACCACTGCTGGCATACCCTGCAAGTTACTGTCTTCCAACGAGACTTCACAGCACTGTTCACCACCTTCTGGAGCCATTCAGCCAGCTTTTTCAATCCATTTCGCTGTCTGCTCATCCAGCTCATACTGCATTAGCTTCTTTATGAGGATCTGATGGCAGATGGTGTTGGATACCTTTCTGAAGTAAAGGCAGGCAGTATTTACCACTTTTCCCTTGTCTACCAGTCTAGTCCTTTCATTATAGAAAGTCATCAGGTGGGATAAGCATGACTGAAGACCACTTAAGCATGACTGGGAATCCTTTTGGCAAATCTATGTCAATGACTCCCATTCACCTTCTTGTCCTTCCTGTGCACCCATATGGTTCCCAGGATTAATTGTCCCATCACCTTCCTGGTGATTAAGGTGAGGCTGACCAGCCTGCGGTTCCATGAGTCCTTCTTTTTGCCTTTTTAGAAGATGGGAGTCATGTTTGCTTTCCTCAGGTTTTGAGGCATCTCTCCCACTTGCCACAATTGAAAATGAAATTAAATATTTCATTACCAAGTGTCAGACTCACCAGCTAATTAGCATTTCAGGAAGGAAAGAAGTAGTGCCATTAGCTCTAGTCGCAGAACTATCAACAGGGTTGTTCCTCACCACTCCTGTGGAATTTCCACAATGGAACTGAATAGACAGGCTTATTAACAGCTAAATGTCAGTTTTAAATGAGAGGAGTCCAATTTACGATGAGATTGCAGAAAACAGAAACTTCCCTAAAGTCAGTTTAGGGACCTACCTGGTCCAAGTAGACATTGGGGTATACAGGGGGAATCTCTGAATGCCAAGAGCATTTTTCAGTCCAATTAGCAAAATAATATCTGCTCTTTTTTCAGCTACTAGGAAGAACTCCGGCAGTGTATGAGATTGAGAGGTTTGAGTATTGGCTTATGGTAAATGATTTATCATTGGAGGAAAGTGTTTGGAATTAAAGTACCAGTGGTCTAACTCCAAGCACGATACTTCCAAGTTCAACTATTAATGCTTGTTTTTCAGCATTCACTCTGCTTATTTGTTTGCTTACAGCTAGCTAGTGTTGCAGTAAGTTTCTGAGGGGAAAAAATTGGGGGGAAAAAAGCAGACACAAACATTCAGGGCTTGAATTAGGCTTTCTAGCAGAAAGTTGGCTTTTAACTCCAAATCAAAGTGCAAGGTAGCAATATTTTTGACCTGTTATCTCCTATAAGACACGTGTGCAAGCTATTTGGCAATATAAAGCATCTAGTTAACTGTTTAAAGACTGATTTGGACAGCACAGTATCCAACATGATTGTTATGGCAACAATATCTACACCAATGAAATTTTCAACATGAAAGACTGCAGGCTACCAGGCCCTTTCTAGAAAAGTGAACTAAGTTGTATGATTTATCCTTGGGGAAAAAATAAAATGTTAAAAAAGGTGGTGGTGTTGGTGAAGCATTTCATTTGGAGATTTTTTCCTTTCTGTTTGGATTGTTACGTAAATCTATTAATGACATTATCCTCCTATCTTCTGCGGGTATACTGCACATTAAATATGGAGGTTTCCACAGAGAAAGTTACAGGAATCCTCCCTGGAGTTTTCACATGAGGATAGATGTCTTGAGATCCACTGTGGGCTGTTTTCAATGGCAACTCTTGCAGTTTAATAGTTGCACAATTAGACCGCAGAAGTGAAAAAACTACATAACTGTCAGGATTCATAGTCATTTAGAAAAGGTCTCATGATCCACTTCCAAAAAGTAGGAAGTTGCCATTCTCTGAAATAAGAGATACCTGTGAAAAAAATTGTCTTTACTCAAAGCCTTGTAGCTTCAGCTTTTACCATAGAGGAGGATCATTTGGATTGTTTCAGGTAAGCAAAATATTGGATATTTCTTCTCAGTTTGTTATGAGATGTAACTGTTACTTATTTGGAAAAAAAAAAAAATACAGAAAGCTTTATTTGCATTGATGTAAGCAAACAGTTACTTAAGAATACTTCATTAAGTATTAACAACACATTTTTTAAATTGTTGATTGAATTATTCAGGATACATCAGTTCTTCCAGGCAGACATGATGTACATTAGAACAGGTATATTTCAGTAAGAACTAGATTTCAAATAATATCTGCAAATTCAGACATCCGTTTGGAATATTTTAGACTAGAGGGAAATGAATAATCTAGGGGGGAAAAAGAAGCACAAAATGAAACTTTATCTGAGAATTTAAGCTTTTTATTTGATTGTAACACGAAGTATCTGAAATGCTTGTCATCGATCAGTCAAAAGGGTTAAAAGGTATTTGCAGCCTAAACCTGCATTATGTAAAGTAATTTATTAATTTACATGTATTTATATGTGATAACAGGCTATTGAGGCATATTCCTCTGATCTACAGTGCATAATAAGAATATGAAATATGTATTTCACAGTGCCTTTGGACTTCACAGTAATAGTCACATTTTGAAATATTGTGGCTAATCTAAAACTATACAGCTGAATAGAAAAACAAAACCAATTCCAAATATGAATAAATGATCTGCTACTTAATATGTCAGTGTATTTGTCAGGTTGATAACATTAGGCTCAGCTTCATTCAATTCTAAACCCTGCAATATTTGAAGTTTGATATTGTGCCTCACTAAATTTAATACATGGACCTCAGTAATAGAGGAAATCACTTTAGCACTTGGCAGTTTGTTATGCTGTATAAAATTGACTGCCCTGCAAACACAATAGCAATAATAAAAATTGTGGTCAGTAGGGGGGTGTAATGCATTTTCTAGCTTCAGCAAAGGTCCAGATGAGATTTATTGAGGCTTTGCCGTTTGGGTGAAGATCAATAGAGCTTCGTTAATAATTTGTTGTAAGGGCACCCTTTAGGGATATGACATTTTACTTTAAAACTTTGGTAATTTTGGAAGCATGCCTAGTGATAACAATGTCAAGTCCCTATGTTTTGCAGCCATGGATTTTTGCATTCAGCTTGTGGGAGCATTTACTTTCACAGCAATTACATTTGAAATCATTCAATATGTGATGCAGTCTGGTATCGATAACAAGATTCCACCTGTTCTATAAGAGTTCTAATGCAGCTCTTGAGAATCTCAAGCACATTCTCAAGTCCTCAATTGTTTTCTTCTCTAAGACCTTCCACATAAATATCAGTCTGTCATTTCTTACTGGTATATAATTTTCATGAATGATCTGGAACTACATTCTTATTTTCATGACTGTAGAATTAGTAGGAGAAACTTATCCCTCATTCTTCCTATTGCCAGTAGCACTGTGTAATAGCTATTCGGTTGTCTTAGATATCTGTATTTCTTTTATATTTTCACAGAAGAAAACTTAGTTCACGTCATGTGCTAAGCAAGCCTTCCTTTTTTGCCACCAAAATTTGATGGACATTACTGACTATAAGGAAACAGAAATTTGTCAGCACTTTGCAGTTTGAACACAGGGACTAGGTGCAGCAGAACAATTTATTTTCAATGAGCATGCACAAAGTAAGATTTATGACTTTTGCAGCTCCGATGACATTCCTTACATAGTTGCCGAGCTACAGCAAATTAAAGGGATCCATGAATACTAAGGGGTGTGTTTTTGTAATGAGGGAGAAGAGACAGAAGCAATAAGAAGATAATTAAGGTAACAACTTGTGGAAAATTAAAGTGTTTCTGTCTTTCATTTTTGAATCTCTGAGCATAAACTTTGTAGTTGTTAATTTAATTGCTGATGTTCTCTGTATCCCTGAAGAATATTAAGGATTAATCATCTGCTTCATTCCAACAAGAGATAAGGCCTAAGTGAATTGAAATTTTACCAATTTAACCCTGTCTTCCTCCTAATATGACATGATTAACATTCTTCAATTAACAACACATAATTATTCTGAAGGCCTCATTGCACTTACTCCATTTTTCAGTTTTAGGTTGCCCTTTGCAGGTATTTCAAAACTGAATTAAAGGAAGGCTGTATTTTAGTTCTGTATGATCAGTCACCTAAGTTCATTCAAATTACAGTTTCAATTTTTAACTTTTACTTGGTTTTACTTCTTTTTGTTCCTACTATTCTCTATGTGCACATCCTGCAAATTGGTTCTGATTAGCTAAACATTTTCTTTAGCACCTTTTTAAGGACAAGCAAGCATTTCTTTTCCACTCTAACTCTGCCAATCTGAGTAAATTTTCTTAATTATTGGTGGTGATTGAATACTGATTTATAGAATTAGCAATTTCATTGAGCCCTAGAATGCATAGCTGTCCATCTAAAAATTAATGCATTATGTACTGTTTCATTTTAGAATACAAGATAATGAAATTATTTGCATTTGTAAGAGATTTAGGTTTAGAGCTACACTCAATAAAAAATGCAGCAACTTTTTAATGTATGCTGTTATTTACTGAAGTGCTTTCCTAGTATCTTTTATTGGGCAGATAATATGTATTTGCCTTTGTGTCTGATGGGTAGTCATGTAGCTGTTAATTTAAAAGCATCATTAGTTTATGGTAGTAAATCAAGAGAAAATAAATATGAAGAAAATACACCTGTTTTTCTGCTGAAACCTAGGAGGTAACTGAAGTTTGCTGATGTGTAGTTTTAGGAGGAAAACAGTAGCATTTCCATGTCTAGTGCTTAAAACATTCCGTATTTCTTACTCATTTTCTTTTAGGTCAGCGCAGCCCGTAAAGATTAATTATTTTTCATTAGAACTTTTATGTTAATGATACAGATTTAGATATATATATATATACAAGGCTAAAATTTTGGCTGTGTAGCATAAATACTTGATATGAGACTACCTTAAAATTGCATGGGATTATTTTCTGAGAACAGATCCTTAGTTGGACAGCATCCCACTGTCAGGTCACCACTGTAGAGGCCTACTGGGACATCTCTACATCCAGGTGTCTGTCTGGGTTTCATCAAGGCTTTTCAGCTAGCAGTTCTCTAAGGATCACCTGATATGATACAAGAAGCTCCATCTGTTTGAGGTCTGAGGAATTCTGCACTTACAGGTATAAACAGAGAGACCTAGAGCCATATTATAGAGGCTTTGGTAAAGAAGAATGTTAGTTCTTACCTCCATTTTCAGAGCTAGAAAATTCAGTGACTATTACCTTTTCATTGCATGCCAATTAGGTCATTAATCAGTATGAAAGGTTTGGAACACTGGGAGATGCAATGTGGCTATGGAAAGCACTATTTTCATATTCAATTTTTGGAACATCAGCAATCATTTCTGCTTTGTAGGAAACAATCTTAAATTACTTCAGCCTTTAGATATGAGAAGGTACTATTTCATTTTCTACTTCAGTAATTAAAGTGCATTTTGTGGCATGTCTTCTAATAGACACAACATATTTTTCTACAGAGTGGTTCTGGCTCACTGGTAAAAGAGGAATTTGGCCATTTGTCCAGCTTTTTCCACCAGTCTTTGAAGAGGGCTACTCTATGTTCACCGGTTTATTTCATAGCCATTTTAAAGTCAGCTTCTTGTGAGGGTTTCTGTGCAGCAAATCTGAAATTACCATGAATATTCCTGATAATGTGTATTGGTCAGAGTTCTGTCTTATGAAAATCTGGGAGGTCTAATCTTTTCTTTATTTTTCTTTCTGGATAATATTAAAAGACTTCAGAAGAAAGTTCAGTTATAGTTGACAGTTACCTTGTATTTCTGTGGGGCATACTAGTTTAAAGAGTCTGCATAGTGCTGAAGGCTTTCTGAAGAATGTCCAGTAAATTACATTTTGGCGAGTGGTAAAGCATGCTCTTCCAACTGAATTATGATGACATTATTACTAAATTTTAAATGGGATGGAATTGTGAACTGAGGCTTTCTTCAGCATTACTGGATATTTACAATTAAATTCCTTTGAAAGGCAGTGCCATTGCTTTGATTATTGTAGTTTGAAACAACAGACATTTTCTAGCTAATACAGAATATTTTCTCATCATTTGGAGTCTTGCAAACATCCCGATTATATGGGTGTTGCTTTAGCCTTGGCTACTTTAAAAACATGGATTAGAATAATAGTAATGAGACGATTTGGGTTGTCTTTCTAATGTCACTTTTACCTAGTGACAATGAGCTGTCTTGTGGTGGGCACGGCATTTTATGAAAGGTAAGAAGATTCACTGAAATCAAAGTAGCAACATTTGAGAACAAACAATGTTTATGTACTTGCTGTAGCTATTCAGTGTGAACTCAGCAGTGCATTTTTTGAGGCAATAAAAGATTATTTTTTCCCATAGGAAAGGGAAAAGGATTTTTTTCATGTTTCTAAGGAACACCAAGTAAAGATTGCTGCTGAAATTAGGAGGTTGTACCAGATGAACCATCAATTATGGATGTGGTCCAGTTTGATAGTTCCTTTGTTAAGTAGATATGTAAATACGCAGGAACAGTGATTCTGAACATGAAATCACCTGGATTTAATTTTTAGAAACTGAAGAAAAGGAAAGAAACAAAAAAAGAGGAAAGATTGGTAAAAAAAATATTCTCTCTCCCCCATAATGAGTACATTGTAAAACCAGACATCTCCAGTTCTCAGTATGTCACCAAGTACTGACCAAAAATGGCAACTCTTCTCACCACACATTAACCAAAATTGTACTACGGAAGAAATTATCAGGGCAGTAAAGTTTCAGGGCTTCATTAAAAACTACTTAAATCACCTATTATATACACAGCTACAGAAGCAGGAGAAATTTTACTAGAAAATACAATCAAGTATGACATATATTGATATATGATTATGGAGATGTTTGTGTGTATATACATACATGTTTATTTATAGAGCTCTTTACACTTAAAAGATATACAGGTTCTTGTCTTTTGGAAACATACAAACAAAATCAGCCTCTGTACTTTCACTAAAATGAGATTGACATAAATAGGAAAGAGAAATGTGCTATCTTTTCATGGGTCAGAAAAACTATTTCCTTTCACAACAATTAAACATGCTTGTAATTTTTATTATTTTTTCAAGTTCATGTTCGTTTGATGATTGTGACAGGTGGGTGAAGGAAGGATGCCCAGACAGCAATGGATCTCTCTACTGTTGCATTTTAAAAAATGTCAGGACTGAATTGTTTGAAATTTTACTAAAGAAGAAAAATACTATCATTGAAATAATCAGCAAGTGAAGTGATTTCAACCCTAGGCATTCCCTGTCTTTGTGAATTTCTGCCCTGGGTCCATCCTTCCAGCAAGCAGGCAGGAGTCTTAGAGTATTAATGTTAAATGTAAGAAGTGCCTCAGACACTGTTATTCATGCACCTGCACATGCAGTTGTGCTTTCTGAGGTCAGCTGCCTGTTCATTAAGGTTGGCTGAGGAGCACAACCTGAGCACTGTTAGCAGTTTGGGAAATACCTTAAATCAGGATGGCAATTAACATCTCTACAGCAATCAGCATGTCCCATTTTCTTCTCCTTTTGTGATAGATGCAATTTCTGTAACATAACAAAAAGTCAACTTCTTTTTTTCCTTGTATTTCTTTCACCTACATTCTGCATTAGTCACTTTTGGGGGGGGGCTCATCATCTGTTTATCCCCTTGCTTAGAAGCACTGATGAGCACCACTTCCTAATATGCTCGCTGGAGATTTCAAAACCTTTTTTCAGAATGTTTATTTCTTTGCATTAGCTAATCTTCTCTACAGTTTAACCAAATCTGCTCTGTAGTCAGCAAAGGAAATGTTTGTTTCTGCTCTTTGTTTCTGCAAAGGATGGCAAGTAGAAATGTTTCATGGATTTTGACAGCTGTGATATGCTAGTATGTGACCCTAGTCAAGGCAATGATACTGTATTTAAACAGTAGCCAATATTACAGAAGTAAAAAGGATGAAAGAAAGCTCATTATTTAAATTGAGTTAGTAGGAAGAATGAGTTATGAATAAGAAACTTCTATCATTGTTCTGCAAGAGAAAGTATTTGAGCCCTGATGATGTGCACAGGGAGAAATACTTCTAATTTTTTTTATTGTTGTTTCCTTGTTACATAGGTGGGTATAGTTTCAGATTTATCAATGAAAAGATAAAAGAAGGCCACTAAATCACAGACTTAATTGCAGCATCTTTCTTTGTCAGGTTTTGGGGACCCAGCTGGTCTGTGGTGTGGGTAATGCTGAACACATTCATTAGCAGCTGAGGGGAAGCATCTTGGAGGGCTGCTGCTGGCCTGCAGCTTCCACCAAGACCTACAGCATTAGCTCCGTAGCATTCTTAGATATTGTACAAAAATCTAGGACCTAGTCTTTCCTATTGACTGTAATGCTATCATGAATGTAACTGCTTTGCTCAGGGAGGACTGATGAAAATTTTCATCATAGAAGCAACCTCTGAGATTTGGTTTAATTTATTCTAAGAAATTCTACAGAGAAATCTACCAGTTAGTGGAAAAATCAGTTATCGCCTGCTCTGTTGTTTATTGTGTGATGGGGGAAAAGAGTGAAAAAAAATTGAGGCTGTTCAACTGTTTGGCTACTTGAAAAAAGAGGAGGAAAGAGAAAACAAGGTAGATGATTGAATCTGTAATTCCGTGAGATAAAAGGCTCGGATGTCATTCTGTAGTTTTCTCAGTTTGCTTGATCAGTTTTAGTCACTTTATCTGCTGAAACAATCTATGCAGCACCAAAAATCATATTTAGGCTCCTGGACTTTGGTAAGCTTATTTGTGGTAAGATTTACCTTGTGGGGTCAAAATAAGCATAAGACTGTAATATTCAGTTGTTCATCCATTGTTTGATGGGTTGTGAAACCCTTAAAAATTCAGGGCTTCCTTGTCCACTGCCCTTTCTGGATATCCTGTATGCAGAACATCCATGTCACCATATAGCAGGATGTACTGTGTGTGAAGAGTATATCCTTAGCACTGACAGCCTTTAGATGGGTATCTTTCACAATTCGTTGCCTGCAGAGCTGTTCGTATTGGAAGTCTAGGATGAATGTCATGTATTTTTATGATAAGTTTTGATACTAGTGCAATTTACTGCAAGGGTTGGGAATATATACCAACTGAGAAAAAGGAACTGCTTTGTCCCCCTCAAGTGTTTGGCTCACATTCATGTTTGATCTGGATGGGGAAGACTTTTTGTGAAACTCGTGTTGTCATCTACTCACAAGAAAGGAAACATTTAAACAGCTAATTCCAGAGTAATGCAGAGAACTTATCAGTGCATTTCATTGTTTTCCTTTCTCTGTGCTTACTTTTGATTGTTGTCTTCTGTAGTTATCTATCAGTACAATATTCTTGCTTTGGAGCGTCAGTTTTCTCATGGTAAGTACTGAAACCCGTACTCACTGACCTTGATTACAATTAAGTACGCACTTAAATTTAAGTATGCAGTGACTGTGATTTCCTCTATGGAGACAGACCTCTACACATTTGAAAACTAGTGTAATTCAAAATAAGATTAATGCAACATTAAGCTACTGACCTACAAAACTTAAGTAAATCTCAGGTTTCCTGTGTTATTTTGATGTCTGATCTGTGACCTTTTCATGCGCTCCTAAATTTAGAGTGTTTATATTTTTTTAATTTTTTTTTCTCCTTCATTTGTCCCTGGCAAGACATGCTAAATATGATACCTTGCTGCTGGTAGATTTACACCTTCATATTCAAAAAAAAGAAAGGCAGTTGGATATAGCTGTAGAAACTCACTCATTCCACAGATGAAGCAGTAAAACTCACTTACATATCATAGGCTGTCAAAAGCACCTGGTAAACAGATTAAAAAATATTACCCTTCTTCTCTAACACACTTCTCTAAGGATGATTCTGTATGTGACTTAAAAACACAGTGAATGATAAAATAACCCAATGTTAACGTACTAATTATGATGTAGGTGTATTTTAAAGTTTAAATGATAGAGACTTGTCTTTACTTTCTTAAGACTAAGGGTTTATCACTAGCTAATTTACCCATTATTATTATTTATCTCACTATTACATGTGCACGAGAAAGCAGTATTTTTAAAAAAGTTGCTTGTAGTAGCATGAGACCTACAGTTCTAGGATACTTAGTGCCAGAGTGTGGATATATATTGAACAAGTTACATTTTAAAGCAATATTTGTAATTTTTAATTCACCAAGTTACATTCAACTTTAAAGCAATATTTGTAATTTTTAACTCACGTATAACAGAGTAAATGTCTGTAACCTCTGGTTTGGTCTCAATTTACTGAAGGATGTGCAGACTTCTCAGTTTTTTAATTAGCAAGTAAAAATGGTGTTTTCATCTGTTTGTGGGAAATCCTGGCTAATAGATGACACTTGCATCCTGAATTATATTAAGCTGCTGCTGTTTGTTTTCTTTTTAAATCATTGAGAAACCCAATCTTATACTGACAAAAGGACAGATAAGTGAAACTCCGATTTTCAGCAGCAGGCGTATTGTTTGCTGAATGGTTAATAATACAAGCTAATATGCTGGGCCAAAGAGATTATTGCTTCTGCTGCCTGCCTTCCCAGAGCGAGGGGTTACTACTAAAGGTGACAAAAAAAGAACATAGGCTTGGTCGTTAGCTACTGATGTTCATAATCTGGCATATTAGCTTGAATAGAAATGATGGCTGTTGAATTTAATATGCTAGGCCATTAGTGTGGTCCAACAGAGACCAGGTCACGTTCAGTTCTGCCCCAGCCCTCAGCAGGGACGGTACAGTTCAGTAATGGCTTTGGCAAAAGCCTGAAGGTAAAAGTGTCCATAACGACTGCTATTAAATCTAACAAAGCCTGTCTACAGACCGTTTAGACTGGAGGAACTGCTCCAGGTCATCATGTTACTCAGATTTCTTATTTGGTAGACTACAGAGCAAGCAAGCTTTGAGGTAAGAATAATTTATTTGTTAAAAGCGTACTGGTAGCTAGATTTAATTATACCAGATAAGATACAAAATTTGCCTCTAGTGATAAATATGCATTTCTAGAGCAGTTTATTATCTTGCATTTAACAGTAGTGCATATAGTTCACAAACATCAACAGTTAGTAGTCATTTCAACTGACCGGCAATGTGGATAAATATGTAAAAATGGGAATGGGAAAAAGAGTATGAAAATAAAAAGCGTTCTGTGAATGCTAGAAAATATAATATAGTATTCAATTCATATGCTTGCCTTACAGAACTATCTTTATCCCACTTAACATGGTAACTCATGATTTGAACGGAAATTACAGTCTGTAGTTCCTGGGTTTTGAATCCAGTGTCTGTAGGTTTTTATTTAGTTGGGGTTTTTTAATCACTTGAGGCATAAGAAATCTCTCTTTATTTTTTGCTAGGGTCTTTCATTTTTTTCATAAAAGTTTCAAAATCATCAGAACTAAGAAGCAGCAATTTTGTATTGATTCCAATCTCTAGATTTTCATTGCAATAGGCAACCAGCACTGTAGAATATGACTTCATAATGATGTCAGAGAAAATCAAAATCCAGTAAAATCTTTATGGTGTGGAAATCAGTAACCACACTAATGATACCACTGCATGACTCCAAGTAACAGTATCATAAGGTTAACTAAAAAGAATGGAAATGAAATATAGACCAGTTATTAAATGTTCACTGATGAGCTAGTGTAAAGAAATAGCTAAAAACTTTTGAAGTAGAAATGCTATAGAAATATTATCTTATTTTCATTGTTACTATCACCACATTTATAGATATATGTCTGAGGTTGCTACAGTACACACAATGTCACAAAGTTGAGAAAAGTTGTATTAGCTGGCAGTATAATTGAAGCAGTATGAAGTAAGTTTTGTGCTGTATTTGGATTGAGTAACTTAATAGGGTGGGAGACAAGGTTTTTAATTTACAGTAAGAAAGTTCATATAATTAAAAAAGCTACACAGCATACTTTAACTGTCCACTGTCAGAGAATATTGTGGATGTGAAAAGCTTACACAGTTCAAAATCAATTTGATAAACATGGAAAATAAATTCATAATGGATTATTTAAGCAGAAGTACTTGACACCTTTTGGGGGAAGTGAAACAATGTGGCAGGGAAGTACTATTATATGGTTGCCTTAGTTCTTTCTCTGCGGTTTCCAACCTTCAGACAATTTTGGAGGCATGATCATGGGATAGACAGAGCTTTGATACAACCTGGCACAGCTGCTCATATGTTATGTCCTTCTGTTCATCAGTGTGTTTCAGAAAGGTACTGTCTTACCAGTTTCTGCAGCAGACTGACTAGTTGAAGAACGTTCAGGAAAATGCTACCTATTTCTGGCACTAGAAGCTTGCTACAGAGGGAGCTTTCAGATCAGAAAGTGAGATGCTGTGATCTCTCTTTGGATTTCATCATCAAACCTTTGTTGACATATATGTGTACCATCAAGTTAATAAGCCTAAAATTAAGAATGAGTTACTAGCCAATCAACTGTACTATAGAACTACACCACCTCTATTATACTAAGCACATCGATACTTACTAGCAAAAGTAGCATTATCTTTAGAATTACTAAAGAACATCATCACTCTCCTATGTTGGTCTGGAAAGATTTATGGAAAGTAGTGGTGCAGCTGTATGCTTAATGGTAAAAATACAAGCCATCAAACATAAATAGATTCCACATCCTGCCCTATCAACCCATTTAATCTGTTTCAAATAATCTGCCTTCCAAAATCTTAAAGGCAAAGAGGGAGAGAATCTGATTTGGTCACAAAACAGGAGTCATTAACCTTGAACACTGAGCCACAGAACTTCTTGTGGAGAGGGATGCTACTTAATAACACATAATCTAACAGATCCTGTCTTGGCAGGATCTGTAGGTGATTTCCCCAAACACCGATGAAGCCATGAAGAACAGTATTGGGAAAAAAAAAAAAAAAGAGAGAGATAAGGCAGCAAGAGAAAGGAATTAAATCTTGTATTGCTATTATGCACAGCTTTTACATCTAATGCTAATTCATTTCTGAAACGCACCATGGTATCTGACTCATTTGTGATCAATTAAGAATAGATTCAAGAATGAGGTTCGTGGTTCTGAAATGCATTCTCTATTCCAGATATGCTGGTGAGTGCTAATAAATGTATAAAATACCTACTTTAGTGGAAAGATAATTTGAACAGCAAGCAGTTGTGTTTAACAAGAAAAAACATGTATATTGAAAAATACATATATATGAGGTGATATACATTTTTAAACATATGTGGAGTCATTTTGTAAGATTGATTTCTCTGAATACGATCTCTAATTTAAAGCTGTACAAGAATAAAACCAGCCTGTTAGCATCCTGGTGAAAATCTCATGTTTTATCATACAAATGTCTTTTCTTCAAAGTCAAAATGTCTTGACCTTTTAGAGACAGCAGAGAAATCTAGGTGTGTTGTCGTTTGGTTCATAGTTCAGAAATACAAACTGTTTATGCTAGAACTGCAGAGCATATTATTCTGGCAAACAATCTGTGCATTAGGTCATACAATGATAGGGCTTGTTTATACCTGACTGCAACACTGTTCTAAATACAGAGAAATTCAAAGCAAGTCCTCACATTCGGTATTATTATAGTTGATTGTACACTAAATATTCAGAGGCTTCAGTGTCATTAAGAGTATATAACTGAAATGACACGGCTAGTATTATTCTCATCAGCGTAGGTTAATGGAAGGAAACTCATCTGATCATCTTTTCAGCAGTAGCCTGATATGTTGAAAAGCCCTTCCTCATGCATATGTACAATGTCACAGTCTGCTCTGAAGAGGACTGGGCTCTGGAAATGGGAAGCTGGACCATATGCTTAGTTATTAAATACATTCATAGGACAAACTCTATCAGTGAAAACATGTGTAGTACCAAGATACCATTTCAATTTGAAAATGAATTTAGGGTAAATAGAAGATTGTATCCTATGCACAATATCATTTTAATATGGTGTTGCTATGGAATCAAAAGAAATTTTATGCAAGCTGCTAGATGGTGTTTTCTTTCAGAGTACTTGTACGTTGCATTTTTGTTAGGGATGGTGAAATTGTGCTGAATGTGAATAAATCCAAATGGCAGGGATTTGCAGCACTTGTGCCAAACTGAGATCAGATGGAAACTTATGGGAGTGGGATCAAAAGAATTCTGAATCTTGCCGTTAATGTCATACACCTGATCTAGAATAAGTACCAAAATTTACTATGTGTGAGTATGTTTTTCCATTAAGGATGGGTATTTTTAGAAACACCTTTCTACTTGGAAGAAACAGCTGTGTGAATGAATCCATATGGCTAAGCATATAAGCACAGGTATCTATCTTCTCTGAAATGCAGACCCATCTAAAAGCTCCCTCCACACTCTTGTCTCAGTGAAACACCACTGGAAGAGATTAAATTCAATCTGTATTTTAAGTGAAATTTGGTAGCATTTAAAATGCCATATCCCATATTCCCCCTTAAATTCTATCGTATTATTCAAGCCAGCAATGTTCATGTTTTCTTTCTATTTTCAAAGCTTGCGTGAAATAGAAGTAGGGGTGGCACGAAGTGTAACCTCATTTCCTTCCTTCTCTGCAGCCGAAAGTAATCTGTTGGTGTCTCATGTTTTATATTGATTATCAAATACTTCAGCCCGTGCTACTTCATCTGAGAAAGCAACTGGGATAGAACTTCAAGGGGAACGTCTTCATCTCCTCACAAGACGAGCAAACCCAGAGATACAAAGCTTTTCCCCTTCTTACCTGTGTTGCTAGAAGGGTGGCGGGCAGCGGTGTACCTGCACACCCTCCTTCCCCCCTGCCCCCCAGTGCATGGAGCTTCTGTAAGTCCATCCTTCAACTGGAAGGGCCAGGGTCCGCAGGGCAAACTGTGAGTGACGAGCGAGCGTGCTGTATGCTGAGCAGCTTCTGCCACCAGCAGCGGTGGTGTGTGTGAGCTCCGCTGGGTGACTGCTGACAGCAGCACCATCGATAATGTTACAAAGTCAAGAAGGGGGAGAGTTGGAAGCGCAGGTGGAATTGGATAAGTGAGAAAAAATAACAATGGCAAAATGGTTCAAACTCCTGTGTGTTTGGTTAAAGCTCCTCTGTGCTCCCTCTGCTGTCTAGAAGGACACCCTAATTTAAAAGTATAGATATTTACAAAATTACAGTAGCACATTGTTAAAAAATGAGTGTTCATTTTAACTTAAAGAACAATTAAATCATTCTGTTGCTTCTATGATAAATGAACTTAAATTTCAGTATTGGTGTTACTATATAGCTTAATAGAGATGTTCGAATAATTTAATGAGAAATGCATGTTACTAAGGCTGGATTTTTACTTGCTGTGTCCTGAATAATGATGCATTTTTATTGTTTGCATCTAATGATGCACATTAATTTTCTTCTCTTTAAATCTACCCTTTTTTGTTGAGGCGTATAAATTCTAAGTTTTTAATAAAATAAGGTAAAAATCTGACTATCCAGGTGTTGGGCTTGACAATATCTCAGTTGTGTAATGCTTAGCTTTTTTAACAGACAAAAATTAGGTCTCTACTCTTACTAGAAACAACTTCAGAAGATGTGTGTTTCAGAACATTTTTAAGATTGCATGTAGTTGTTTTGGGGTTTTAATTGCTTTGAATGGTAAAGAATTTTTAAAGTTTCTTTTACAGGAGCAACAGAGGAATTCCCATTTTGTGGTCTAGCAGAGAAAGGATTTGATGTGATACACTTTACAGTTGGCAAAAGTGGTGAAAGTAAAGCATTTGTGTATGGGGAACAGCTATGAGCAGGTGCCTAAATTCACAGCAGGTGGTAGTTTATGTGGCTGAAGTCCATTTTTAGTCAGTTTATACTATATATAACATTTGTGAAGAGTCTCAGTTGCTAAGTGTTTTTGCAGACCGTCACTGTCTGTTGGATTTCCTAAAAAGCTATCAACTAATTAATTTAAATGGTACCACTGTAATTTATTCTCATTAGAAATAGTAAAACTTTCAGAGTCTAGTCCTGTGGTTGTGCAATCCCGTTCTTTGAGGTGAAACTGATAGCACCTATTAATAACTGAAACCGGTGTTGTTCTTTTAGGTAGCGGCTGTTTGATGCTATCAGCGGGATTTGGTTTCTTAAAACATTGTCTGATGTTAACTGTTCATGTTGAAATTTTTTGTGTTTGGTATCTGCCTTAGAGGACTATTTAACTTTTTTTTTCACTTGAAAATCGCAGCTATGAAAACTTGAAAACTGAAACAGGAAGCCGAGTATGGGAAAAATACTGTTCTGCCTCTAGTAACATTTGTCATAGTAATTTTAGGAAATACTCATATTTCACATGCTTTGGAAGAGTAACCTGAAACTCAGAGGTTGGCTTTTGTCATGGTGCATTAAACGATGTGACTTTTTCAAACGGTAGGCCTTTTGAGTATTGCATTTTTGTGCAACATTTGCTAGAATTTTGGTACCCCTCTGCACCTGAATTCTTAAAAAATGTTGCTAAAATGAGTACACTGCAGCCCAGGAATGTAGGGACATTCCTTGCACTTTTGGGTCTGAGTTAATACAGACTGGCTGCAGCTGGGTCTAAGACTTCCCTTGGTTCTTTTAAATATCTTCCCACTTTACACCAACGAATTTAGTGGAAGAAGGTAGAGCATATGAATAAGGATGAGGCTGTATATCCTCTCTGTCTACTGATTAGGTGGCCAGTACAATGGTGTGCGAAGAGTTCAATGCTAATAAAATGAGTCTGAGGGGAAGAAAGGGAATTTTGTCAAAAGAAAGTTGGAAAGCCGGGTCTGGGATATATTGTGCCTGAGGAAGGCAAAATGGAGCTCTGCGGAGGATAATTTAATTTTTTGTCATGTCCCCCCCCCCCCAAATATAGCTGTATGCTCCCGGCATTCGTGGATGCAGTTTTTTAAAAATTGTTGAAATTTAAATCTTAGTTTTGCAAGTAGGTACTTTGCGTATGCCAATACATATGAATTACTTTTTGTGCTACCCCTATACCTGATTTCTTGGCTTAAAAATAACAACTTCCCTTTTTAAAACTCGGTCGATACATACCGCTTTATGTATTTTAGAAATATTGTCTTCTGTGTATGTATGTGTCCCGAGTGGAAGAAAAAACAATTCCTTAAAATTACTCTAAGAAGTAAGCTTTTTTTTTTGTGCTTTGCTTTCTGTTCTAACATTTCCTGTTGTTTTTTCTTTTCCAAAGCAATTGGAAAAAGCTGATAAATCTCAGCCACCTATCTGAACAGTTCATGATGGTAAGAGCGAAACTCGGCCTGGCTGTTTTGGCCTGTAATGGGCAATTACGGGATACTGAAAAATCTGCCTTAGATTTTGCACCTGTGACAGCCAATTGAATGATTTAATTCTGCCCTGTAGGTGTTGGATGCTCTTACATACACAAATCAATTTGTTATAGTACTGCATCAGTAATTAGAAAATATATGATTGTATGCAGTCTTTATAGTAATGTGTTTAAAAGGCACAGCAATTGTATGTTCCTTCGAGAAGCTGAGGGAGGATGTTGCAGTGCCCTACAATACCCAGAGAGCTAGACCCTCTGTTATATTTTTAACGTCTATTTTATCAAACAGATGCTCCCATTATTCTGTGTAGAAAAGTCACTTTAAAAGATAAAACGCAGAAACTCTGGTTGTGTGGGTTTTTTTCTGGAGTCGGGTATACAAATTTCTTCTGATTCATCAGAATCAGAGAAGGCATGAGCTGTGCTTTCCACAGAGTACTTCCCTGAGCAAATCCAAAACCAGTGGAATTTGAGGAATAATCCCTGTTGAAATTTCATTGCTGCCAACGTCAGTATAGAGATCATTGTCTTGGCTTTCCAATATTAAAGCCATGCTGCTGTTTTGTGATATAAGTATTGCCTTGGAAGAAAGGAGATGACTTTTTATTTAAGTAGGTTAATAGGTCCCATGGTTTCCAGAGCTGAATTTGTTGGAGTTTGTGTGGTGAACTTGTAAAGGCTTACTTGTTTCAGCAGCACAGCAGGCTAGACAGGTGTTCCCAATGGCACTGACATTTACTATAACTTGTATGTGTGTATCTATCTTACAACTTTAGTGTTTTGCCCACTAGAGGATTCAGCTCTGCCAAATGAGCCCTCTAGGTTTGATTGGAAGGCTTGGGATGTTGTGAATATAGACCCGCTTGGCTGAAAGTAAAAAGCTAAGGAGATTGTGTATGTAGAAAATTTATATCTGAGCGCTTTTCTACTTTATCTGGGAAAATGTGTTTTTTCTTCAAAGCCCGCAGGAAAACTGTAACTGATTGTTTCATATGCAGAGACTATTGACTGTGTGATCTTGTTCTTTCACAATGAATGGGATACTAGATTTTATTCTAACTCTTACAAACCATGCTCTAATTCCTATGTGTACAGACTTACAAAAAATTTTGTGTGCTAAGCTTTTAAAAACAGTGGGGATAAATGCTCTGCCTTGTGTTTATTACACTCACCAGGTAGGCAGGCAGTGCATGAGAGACATGAGACAAAATTTGTTTTTAGACATATGTATGTGTGTGTACAGATTTATTGATTGTAGGCGTTTTATGTTGCTACAATGTATCTTTATCTTAAACATTGGTATCTGATACCTTTTCATTTTAGTGGTTATGAACCATTTATGTACAAAAAATTCAGCAGAGTTATTAGTGTGGCACATTATTGTAACCGTAATAATAGTATCCTCTATGTGTACTTTCAGAAATAGAATCTCAGGAATGATTTGTAGAAGTATTTTGAAGAGAAACTCTGTTTGTGTGTACAAAGCACACATTACTTGTGACTATTTTTGATACAGTGAGATTTGTTAATGTTAAGAGAAAATGTGGAAACATTATTTTATGAAAAATTGGAATTTCTTATGTCATTTCTGTGGCGACATTGTGATTTTATTGGTTTTGCTCTTTTATGCTCTGGGTAGTTTTAGAACCTTGGCCATGTCCACGTTAAATTCTTTTAAAATAAAACTAAACTTTCAGTTTTCTCTTTAACTATGTTCTAGGATACTTTCTTGATTGAGCAGTTTTTAAAAAATGGAGAGAACTACAGCAGTGTCCAGAAGTGTTTCTGCTTCATTATGGATTTAAGAAAATGCCCTTAATACCATGCTTTAACTTTTGGTCAGCCCTGGTCAGGCAGTTGGACTAGATGACAGCTGTAGGTTCCTTCCAACTAAAATGTTCTTTTCTGTTCTGTTCTCTGCCAGACATTCTGTTTTGCTTATTTTTATTATTATCGCAGATATGAAGCATGCTGTGTAACTTGAACAACAGACTACTCAGCAGCAACCTCAACATCTGACTTACTGCAGAAGAATGTGTTTGCATCTTCACAGTGGTTACGCTGCTTCTTGTTGCAGTTTATCCCATTAACGAACTGTGAATGTTTTTTGGAGCTGAGCTACTTTCAGGTTTTAAAATAAAACCAGACACCTTTGTCTCACTAGCAAAGCAAGGAAAACCAAAATAAATTAGGAAAATAAGTCCTTTATTTTTCTGAAAACAAAGCAACATTTTTTTTTTTACTGTTCTGTAAAGAAGAGTACCATGATCGCTTTCAAAATAAAACAAGTCATGTCTTTAGTATATTTGGGAGCAATTAGCTGAGAGCTCAGAGGTCAAGTGCAAAGGAGTTTGAAGCTTAAAGGAGGAAGTTGTGCAATGGTCACAGGTTCGAAACACTGCCCTGCTGAACTGGTAAACCTTACAGGAGTCTGGTTCCATATGCCTGTTTGTTAAGGATCTCTGACAACAGTAGTGCTGTCACATTTTTCAACTCTCCTTCTGTTCTATCCCTATCAGCATCATATTCAGAAAGCTGTGAGGCAGGTTTAGATCTAAGTCTCCAGATTTCTTGTCAGCCTGTCTGGAAAGCAGCAAAGGTTGAGGGAGCATTTAAAATAATCCATCTCTGGATGACAGGTGAATAAAGAAGAGATTGAATGAGTAGAGAAAGGTGTAGACTAAAGGAGAACAGTAATATGGCACTTAGAAGGAGGAGGGAAAAGGATAGACAGGATGAGAAAGCAAGCAAGGAGAGAATAAAAGCACAACAAAAAAGGATATATCAGATTGAAGAATAGAAAATACTGCAGGAGGACAGAAAATGTTACAGGCAGAATGTACAGAAAGGTATGTTGGGAAAAGTAGTAGGAAGTGTTACAGCTTTCCTCAGATCTCTCTGTTGAAAGAGTGAAAATACTGCAGCATTTCTGTACATGCAAAAAAAGCCTGGTATCTGCTGCAACTGGATTCTATCCTCAACTTTCTCTTTTGGCTGGGTGCTGGGAAGTGAAGAGAATGTAGAAGTGAGGACATTATTTCTCTAATGATGGAGAAAATGGTTTTAGGAAATCTTTACTTCTACCTCATCCTCATGTGTCAAACTTCATATTTCTGCTGTTCTCCAAGGACGTTCCATGGAGTTTTGCTTCTCTTTATTAATTCTAAAAGTTGAACGGTGGAAATTTGAAAATGAGATGATAGGAATAGTATCTTACTTAGTATGTATATTTATACTCTTACTAGTCTTTATTTCTGGAAATAAAGAACACTATTTTCTAAAATTACTGATACCAGTGATCCTTTTTAATAGGGGATATATGTTTGTTTGCCGTGTACTTGGAGTTAAGACTTACAAAGCACAGTATTAAGTTTGGAATCAGATCAGGGAGAGTATTTTCAGTTGTGCTCTAAGTCTTAGGTCACTTGTTCTTTAGATGTCTTATCATTTTGAGTAAGTTGATTTCTTTGTAGTATAGTTTGCAGGGTTTGTGAAGTATTTTGAGGTTCTACAATAAAAGAATAATACTGGAGAATTTGGATTTTTCTCTCCCCTTTAGCAGCAATTCATACATTGACCTCTAATTCCTTGAAAAGGTAACGAAAATACTTGCCTTCAGATTTAGCCTGCATGTTAAAGGCAATGTCTACAGTGTGACAGGGTTAGTATTTTCCAGTAAATTACTTAATATTGCTCACAGCAAGCAAAGGCACTGTTATACCATCGGAAACCCAAATAGCGAAACAGCAGGGATAATGACAGTTGTGTATCTCTTTGTGATGTTAAAGCGTAACGTGTGACTGGGCTGGTTAAGCAAGACCAAGCATCAGTGCTGTGCATCACATTCTTCACACGAGAATTAAAGAAAATCCAAGAGGACAGATGGAAAGATCAACTCCGCAGATCATGTCCCCTACTATATTACTATGTATTACTAAAATCTGATCACAAGCCTTTCCTGAGCAGTAATCTGGTATCTCCACATTAAAGTGTTTCTGAGTATTGGAGATACTCGGGCATCTCTCACATACTTAGGTTTGTGCTTTCTATGTATGTCAGAATTCATTACTTTTTTTAAAAAAAAAAAAATCAGTTTGTCTCTTTCTGCTGGCAGCTTTATGGCTTTGAGATTTACTTGTGAACCTTATTTTTCAACATAGCTGCTCAGAAAACTTAAAATCAAGCCTGCATATTTTTAGCTTGATGGTGTTTTTTTAAAATATGTTAAAAATGTGCAGTTTTTTAAATAATTGCAACAAGTTTCCTATGGTATAACTTGGATGTGCTTGTTTAAAAACAGAGTTATGTAGTCAGACATTGGAATAGGCTGCCCAGGGAGGTGCTTGAGTCACCATCCCTGGATGTATTTAAAGGTTGTTTAGATGTGGTGTTGGGGGATATGGTTTAGGTTGAGCTTTGCAGAGTAGGGTTAATGGTTGGACTCGATGATCCCAAGGGTCTTATCAAACCTAAATGATTCTGTGTATTTTATATATGATAATACTTGCTTATGAAATGTCATGCTGGAATGTACTTGGATTTTAAGTCTGTTCCACACAAGTTTTGTTCTCTTAAAAGACATTAACAAGAAAAAAATACTTTTGTATTTGATTGAGAAATGAAAATATTACCATTCAAGAACACGTATTATGCATTTGGATTTACAGTGGGTAAAGGACGTTTTCTTTTCTTTTTCATAGTTTGAAAAAATAAAATCCCTTGGAATATTTTAAAACATGAACTGTGGTTAAGGGATTAAATCAAGCAAAATGCTTTGCTGTATGTTGAATCAATCAGAATTAAAGTTCTAAGTGACAGGTGTTCTATTCACAGCAACTTTCTTTTCACAGCAACTTTCTTTTAATACTTTTGGTGTAAATGACTCTTCTTTTTAATATGCCGTGTTACCTGTGTTTAATGAAGTGATTTAGGTATTCTGGGTGGGTTGCTTGTGAATTTCAGTTCTAAATAAGATGAAAATTGCTTTTCAGGAGAATGCAGGAGGGCTAGCTTTCCCAAGATGAGCTAGGTGGCAGAATTGACTAAGAAAGTGGTGCTTAGTTATTCCCAGAGCTCTGAATACCAATTTGTTCACTGAATCATGAGTGCAGTTCATTTTAACTTTATACTTTATAAACAGGTAATTCCTTTTTGTATCAAATACATTTTGTAATATTTTATGCAGAATACCTTTAAGCAGGTATATACTAATTTCCAAAAAGCTACAGGCTTTCAGTGAGCTGGGAAAATGCATCTTGTTTTGCAAGTCCAATATGGTTGTTTAACAGTTCTAGCGATACAAGTATTTTTTTGTGTATTACACAATGCAAGTTCTACAGAAGAATTCTGCTGATAGCATATTTCCCTAAGGTTCTCTGCTCTGCCTGCCTAAGTTTGCCTGCTTTATGCTCTCAATTTTTATAGAGAACAAAGGTGAAGAGTGGATAGGAAAACAAGGATGACAGATATTTGTCATTACGGTTTAATGCTTTACCGGACCATTCTTGGATACTAAACTGGAGAGTATGGTGTGAAAACAGAGTTAAGAACAGATTTTCAACATAAGTATTGTTATGTCATTGGCTTCAAATACAAGTATGTAACTAATAAATACAAAATATTGGTTTACTTGTAGTTTTGAACATCAATGAAAGAAGGTGTGTTTCCCATTAAGCATTCCTATTGGCAATTGTTATGCTTTAACCACATCATAACTCCCTTCGGGTCCGTCTGTTTCAAATAGGCTAAAGATGACTTTGGTTTTATTATATTGACAGAAGATCAGTGAAAAAAAGGTTCTGGCTTTTCTTCTTCTTTTTATTTTTTTTTTTTTATTAACCTGACTTGCATCTTTTTTTTCCTTAATCTGTCTGAGGTAGTAACAGGGCTCTGAAGACACAGAGGGATAATGTTGTCTGGAGGACTGAGTATGCATAGCTGGGAATTAGGGACTCCTGAAGTTTTTACCTCTGCTGCTCAATTGTTTAATTTTATTGTATTTGTTGAGTCCCTCAAGTTCTAACTCCATTTTTTTTAACTCATCAGAGAGCTGAAACACCTCTCCTGTGAGGACAGGCTGAGGGAGTTGGGTCTGTTCAGCCGGGAGAGGAGAAGACTCTGGGGAGACCTTATAGTGACCTTCCAGTACCTGAAGAGGGCCTACAGGAAAGCTGGGGAAGGACTTTTTATAAGGATGTGTGCGGATAGGACAAGGGACAATGGTTTTAAACTAGAGCAGGGTAAATTTAGATTAAATGTAAGGAAGAAGTTCTTTACTATGAGGGTGCTAGGACACTGGAGTGCATTGCCCAGAGGAGTTGTGGACACCTCATCCCTCAAAGTATTTAAGATCTAGACTGGATGAGACTCTGAGCAGCCTGGTCTAGTGGGAGGTGTCCCTGCCCGTGGCAGGGGTGTTCAACTCAATGGTCTTTAAGGTCCCTTCCAACTCAAGCCAGTCTATGTTTTTCTTTACATAAAATTAATGATAATAGGTGGTGATGGTGATAGGTGGTGCTAATAGTCATTGTTACTGTACTGTATTAATCTTTTTGTAAGACCCTGTTCTAGCACAAACACTACCTGATGTAGCCTGTGTATGTGTGAGACTCCATACATCAAATGTGTGGTGTGATTCATGACCAGTCTCAGGCCATGACAGCAAACACAGTAAAGTAGAAATAAATACAACAATTAAAAGAAAATGATACTGATAGATGATGGTAGACCAGAATGTGTACTGTTCTGCATCCAGAAGACTTAGAAGGATGTGCCAGGTTGAGTGACTGGGCATGGATTGCTAAGCAAAATAACCTTTGAATGAAATCTGTATGAGAAAGCAGCCTTTTTGTCAACATCTTGTCTTAAAGGACTTATTTAAAAGCAGTCTAACTCTGCATAAGTGGGAAGAGTTTTAGTAGACTACTGTTATGGAATCAGTTACTATACCTAGAACGGAGATTACACAGCAGTTCCATTCTGAATTCCAGTGTTTAAGGTACCTGCTCTAGTCTTTGCATTCATTTGCCAATACGTGTTCTGTTACTGAAGTAATATAGGATGTTTAATGGAATTGGCTTTAAAAAAAAAAAAAAGAAAACTATTGAATTTATTAAACTAAGAGTTATTCCAAGAAAGAACCTTGCTTTAGACAAATGTTCTGCTAGGAAACAATTGTTATCCAGTTCTCTTTTGCTATAATCTTCATTAGTCAATATGTGCTTTTAAGATTAAATTTACAGTTGTACTGTATTGTTTCTATGCTTGAAAAGTCCCAGTGTATTTCTGTTCTTTGTCCTGTACAGTGTACTTATTGAACACAGACCTTCATTCTCTGTGATCATGACCCAGTTATGTTGAGTTTACTAACTTGGTTAATAAGAGTATAAATAATAATTCATAGTCTTTTTTTGCAGTTAGCAGTAGTAGCCTATTATAATTTTGCTTGGCAGCACATATGGTGGGTGATAAACTAACTAATAAAAGTGCCACATGGAGCATAGGTCTGCTTTTATTTTTTTATGACTGTTTGTTTCATCTGATACATAATTAATGTGCAAGGTTCAGAATTGTTTTGTCTGTAGTTTCAGCTTCTGCTGATATATTCTGAACTGTAAATGTTTTGTGAAAACAATGATCCCCTGACTTAATCAGCTGCACTTGTTCAATGACCACTGTATAAAAAGAGTACATGAGGTTGTTGAAATGCTTTTTACAGAATATTTGTATTCACTTTTTGAGTCTTGTTACCAATTCTTTTAACTGAGATTGAAAGTAACTGTAAATGCCATGATAGGTCTTCTAACCAAGCAAATGCATTTTTTTTTCCCCTTTAATTTGCTGTTCAGTAGTTCATGTTCTCTAGTTACCTTTTAAATCCTATCTAGACAAAGTTTGAGATGCATCTTGCAGTCATCTTCTTGTAAGATGGCTTTTCCAGTGTTTGCCTGCTTTTGTAGAAGTAACTGCAGCTCTTCTGTTAGTTTGAGAACTTTAGTGGAGATCCAGGTTGACAAAGATGAGAAAGTGGACATCCATTTTGTATGTCCGATTTTTTTCTCTCTCCTGTCATTGAAAGAAATCTTTAAATGATATTTCTGCATTGATATAACTTCCCCCCACCCCAGCCCTCACCTTGTAAATCTGATACTTTACGGTGCCCCAAGTGAAAAGAGTTGACATAGTACATCCCAGGTTGCCATTGCAGGGTTTCAGCCTTTCATCTTAACCAGAATCAGGAAGTATCTGTAATATAACCAGTATGTTAATACTAGTTTTCTGAGGCTGCTACTCTATCAATTTTGTCCACTTCTGTAGTTAAGTAAATACACATTTCTTGAGTCAAAATTCCCATGTGTGAACCCTTTTATTGTGTAGTTTCAAAAATCTGATACTACAGCCAACCACATAGGTATGTAACCATCATATGAAAGAGAACTCTTCAGCGTCATTGTCAGTACTCATCGCATGTTTGATGAAACATTGAGAGTCTTAATGAACAAAATCTGCCAGGTTCTGACTTGTTTGCTGTCTTCTCAATTACACCTGACTGATTTTAGGTGAATCGCTTGTGAGAGGTTTTTTCCCAGCAAAATTTCTTCTGAAGGAGAAAGTGCATTTCCAGATTTATGCGAAGGCGTTCTTGAACTTTGAATGCTTTCTCTTTTGTCCTTTTGCTTCCAGCCTGTTTGTCCTCCTTAATTTTGGTGCCTAGGCATAGGAGCTTCTGCTTGGAAACTTATATCCAGCCGAATAGATGCCAATGCTTAGAAAAACTTCCATTTCCTAAATGGAAGGAATTCAGGATACTTAGTGAGCAAGTATCTGTAGTGATGCAACAGGTTAGAGAGTCATTGCAGCACATTTTTTTCCCCTCCTTGTGAGTAATTAGGGAATTTATGCGATTATTGACTTCCATTATCTGATAGAGAACAATTTCCCACTGATTTGTCACCACAAGTAAACATTTTCTTTGTATGATGTGGATTTCCATTTTGGAGTTAGAATCCTAGTAATGTGAAACTGTATGTTATTTGTTCTTACTGACTTAAAGGTCTTTTGTCTTTTGTAGTCATGCTTCAAAATATACCATTCCTGGATACTGTAGAACAAAAAAACCTTCCTTAAGAAAATAATTGTCCTGTCTTATGAAGAAGGGAAGAATATTGGATGTCCAATACTTTGATTTTTATCAAGGCAAGACTTTCTACCATAGTATTCTTACAGCCATGTTGATGAGATAATGGCATGGATAAAGGGATAATGCGTCAACTGAAACTGTCTTGGCTGCTGGATCAGGAGAATTATAGGCCTGTCAGGATGACCTAGGTACCCAGAAAAATTATGGAGAGGTTCATCTTGAGTGAGCTCACAGGACAAGTGCAATAATGCCAAGGGATCAGGCCCAGACAGCATGGGATCAGGAAAGGCAGGTCCCGCTTGATCAGCCTGATCTCATTCTATGACCAGGTCACCCACCTAATGAACAATAGAAAGGCTGTGGACATTGTCTACCTGGACCTCAATAAAGCCTTTGACACTGTGTCCTGCAGCATCCTCCTAGAGAAGTTGTCAGCTCGTGGCATAGATGGGTTTACTCTTTGCTGGGTTAAAAACTATCTGGCCAGATGGGCCCAGAGAGTTGTGGTAAATGGAGTCAAATCCAGCTGGTGGCCAGTCACCAGTGGTGTTCCTCCGGGCTCAGTGCTGGGACCAGTCTTGTTCAATGTCTTTATCAGTGGTCTGGATGAGGGGACTGAGTGATTCCTCAGGCAAGTTTGCAGAAGACACCAAGTTGGGTGGGAGCATTGCACTGCTTGAGAGTAGGAAGGCTGTGCAGAAGGATCTGGACAGGTTGAATTGATGGGCCAAGGCCAATGGTAGGAGGTTTAACAAGGCCAAGTGCCAGGTCCTGCATTTCGGTCACAACAACCCCTGGCAATGCTATAGGCCTGGGGGAGTGGCTGGAAAGGGACCTGGGGATGCTGATCAACACCCAGCTGAACATGAGCCAGCAGTGTGCCCAGGTGGCCAAGAAGGCCAGTGGCATCCTGGCCTGTATTAGAAATGACATGGCCAGCGGGAGTAGAGAAGTGATTGTGCCCCAGTACTTGGCACTGGTGAGGCCGCACCTCCAGTACTGTGTTCAGTTCTGGGCCCCTCACCACAGGAAAGACACAGAGTTGCTGGAGTGAGTTCAGAGAAGGGCAGCCAAGCTGCTGAAGGGTCTGGAGAACAAGTCCTATGAAGAGCAGATAGAGGGAATTGGGATTGTTTAGCTTGGAGAAGAGGAGGCTGAGAGGAGACCTTATCACTCTCTAGAGCTAGCTGAAAGGAGGTTGTAGTGAGGTGATGCGGCCTCTTCTCTCAAGTGAAAAATGAGAGGATTAGAGGAAATGGCCTGAAGTTGCACCAGGCGAGGTTTAGATTAGATATTAGGAAGAATGTCTTTACTTAAAGAGTAGTTGGGCACCAGAACAGACTTCCCAGGGAGGTGATGGAGTCACCCGTCCCTGGAGGTATTAAAAAGACATGTAGATGAGACACTTCAGGACGTGCTCTAGTGGAATCATGAGGTGTTTTTTCTGTTTAGTAGCAGGCTTTTTTGTTTGTGGGTTTGTTTGGGTTTTTTTGTGGGTTGATGTTTGGGCACGGTGATCTTAGAGGTCTTTCCGAACTGTGACGATTCTGTGATTTTTGTGATTTAAAGGACTGTGATCAGTGGTTCAAGGTTCGCTTGGTGGCTTATTAGTGGTCATGTGCCTCTGGGTTTGATACAAGAGATAATACTGTTTAATAACAATGTGGAGAGAGAGAGAGATGAAGTGCATTGTCAGGAAATTTGTCCCTTTGGAGGACTTGCATAATTTGGAAAAGCAGGTTTATAGAGTCATAAAATGCTTGTTGTTGGAAGGGAGCTCTGCAAGTCATCTGGTCCAATGCACCTACTCAAGCAGGGACACCTAGAGGCAGCTGCCCAGGACCATGTCCTTTAGAGTATCTCCAAGGTGGGAGACTCCACAACATCTCTGGGCAACTTATGCCAGTGCTCTGTCAGCCTCACAATGAAAAAGCGTTTCCAGATGTTCAGACGATACCTCCTGTGTTGTAAGTTTGTGCCCGTTGCCTCTGGTCCTGTCTCTGGGCACCACTGAAAAAAGCCTGACTCAGTCATCTTTTTACCCTTCCTTCAGGTTTGTAGATACGTTGACAAGATCCCCCTGAACCTTTTTTCCTCTAGGCTGAACAGGTCCAGCTCTCTCAGGCTTTCCTCACATGAGAGATGTGCTAGTCCTTTAATCATCTTAATGACCCTTTGTTAGACTCTCTCCAGGATGTCTGTGTCTCTCTTGTACTGGGTATATTAATCAGTATTGCTAAATATGAGTAGTGTAATTTTTTCCCTTTGATTTCTTCAGAGTATACTGGGCATTTTCAGAGGTTTTTTCAGTGAATGTTTTCAAAAGCATTTTGCTGCAAAACTGTGGATTGAGCTGGGTTTTTTACTTTTCTCCTATTCCCTTCTTTGACAGAGAGCCAGGATATTCGAGGAAAAGATCTAAGTTGATGGAACAGGAGATTGGACCCGAGTTGACCTGAAATATAGGACTGTGCTGTTAGCCATGCAAACTTGTAGCAGGTAGTCCTTAAATGGTAAAGTTTGCAGATACAAAGCACTATGAAGGAAGAAAAAGAAAAAAAAAGACTAGTATTAGGATTGTGAATCTGAAGATTTAGGCATTTCTATACATCATCAGTAAAAGCAATTTCCCCTCCCGGGGGGAAAAAACAGCCAAACAACGAACCTGATGCGCTTTTTGGTTCTTAAGAGATCTTGAAAGATTTTTTTTATTTTTTCAAGTTTTATTGTCTTAATAGCAAAAGGCAACTTCATGGAATGATGACAAATTTAAAAATCTGTTTTATTTCCTTTGGCAATGTAATGCTTCATTGATAAATTACTTGATTCTTTATGTTGTTCAAATGCTTGTGGACACAACATTAACATAAGGAAAATTAAACTGAGAGCAATTTTATGCAGCTTTTTTTTACTATACCCGTGAGCATTTTCTAAGTTTGCATTTAATCACAGAATCTTGGCCATGATATTTCTGACAGGTAATTTCCTTAATGCAGTTGACAGAGATGGATTACATGGAAGCCTATTGGATCCAATGCTTTTGTGTGCAAGTGATAAGACTAGATTAGGGTTATCTTGCTCTGAGTGCCTGGAAAGATACAGCCACCTAATAATTCCCCTGGTAATACGGATGTTTTTTTGGGAACAGAAATTCATGGCTAGATACTGGGCTCCAAAAGTATTTCCAGATTTTATTGTACCTTGAGAACATCTAGGGTGATGTGTATTTTTCTGTTACATGATACCAAAATTATATGCCAAAGAAAGACAAAAGTATTAAATATTTGGCAAATTGGAAAAGTGATAAGGCAAGAGGCAGGCACATATCTCAAAAATATAAATGGGATTAAAAAATATTTTTTTTAACATAGCCATTGATTTTATTTTTATTTTGCAGAGAAATAACAAAGAAGTAGTGTTTAGCTTTTTAGCTGCTCTGAAGGTTCATTTAAGAAAACTGCTGTTGTTTTGCTGCCTTATTAAAAGACCCTAAACCTGAACGTTCCTAACTAGGATGCTTTTTGAAACAGGTTTTAATTGTAAATAGCAATATCTGAATAAATTTGAGATCTCAGTAATACTCTCTTGCAGTCAAGACTCTGAACATTTGAGTAGAAAGAGTATTAAGTGAAATGATAGTCATCAGTGTTTAACATATTTTTATTTACTCATAGCAAGCATTTATATCAGTTGAAACAGGATTTTTTCAGTGAGCTCCAAGATCATGACAATTTCGTAAGTTCTTTAAACTTCAGCTAGACTAAGAAAAAAAATTTAATAAGCTTGTAGCTAGTAATATTTTGGTCAAAGCATCAGTTAATGGTCTCTCATTTGGAAATAGACTTCCTGGAAAGATGAAGGTTGGAGAAAAGAGTGAGTAGCATTCATAGAACACAGACTTCTGACCCTCACTCTGTAATCAGTAAAGAGAGATGTGCCTTGAGGAGGCAATTGAGAGTAAGAGTCTAATTTAGATGGTCTGAGTTGCATCCTGTGGGATCGTCTTCGTATCTCTCGACTGATTACCGAGGGGGCTAAAATAAGCAGCTTTCCTAAGCTAAAATTATCTTTTGTGAATATTTTCCGCAATAGTGAATTGCACAGATTCAAGATACAGAATGATTTCCCAGATTTTCCAGCTTTCTAGGCAATGGAGTTTTGCTTCAGTGGTTATATAACATGTTCAGAGGCTTTTTGGTGAGGACTTGGAGGGGGGATACATGTGCTGTATTTCTTGGCATCATGGCACTTACTTAGCTTCTTTCTAACTAGTGGTGTAAAAACTGTTGTCAAATGTTATTTCTGGAAAACATAGCAAGTGGAAAAGACCACCCCTGTACAGCAATTAAACAGAAAGTAAGAACAAACAAACCCCAGACACCAGAGAATATTTGTTTGGTGTGATGGGGAAGCTTTCTGTCCTTTGTGTCATGAAAGATTCTTTACCGTACATCTTGGCCCAATAAAAATTATTATCCTTTGTTTTCCTTGTTTTATTTCTAAAGGAAAAAGAAAAACCAGCATTTTATGCAGAGACTGTGTCATGAGAAAGAGTCACGTAGGTGTTTAATATATTCTGTGATGAGTAATTTTGGTCATGGTACATCAGAAAGCTACTTTGCCCCACCTTTTTTCTAATAAGACTTTTAATCCATTGATGACAAAACCTCTAAAGTATTTCCTTGCTTCATTGTAATACACTGTGACGAATTATGTCTCAGGAGTTGTAAAATTTTCTCATAGCTTGTAATACCTCATTTAATGAATTGATCATACTGAAAAGTAAAGATGAAGCAGCATTTATTTTGTATGTTATATTGCAAATAATTTTTAGACTTGACATTTATAGCCATGGAAGCTGTTACTTTACGTATCATTTTCAAACCATATCAGCCTTAAACACATTTAAATTTAATAAGCAAGTAGATTAGATTTGCTTTTAAGCTAGGCATATCATTATAGTTTGTGTTGCTTTCAGTAGGGCACATGCTTACTAGTAAATGTTTTTTCAAAGCTACAAATAACAAAAGATGTATTTACGAGAGTAATAGAATATAGAGCTGCTTTCGGGGACAGTGCCCCAGTCGTGAATTTTGTAGGGTGTAAACAATAGGTTTTGTTTCATATTAAAAATTGCCCTGTTTTGAGGAAATGTTAATGTAGGATCTTTATGTGTTTTAGTTATGAAATACCAAATCAGTCCTGGTAACATATGGCCTGATCATCATCTCCTGCAGAAAAATATCCATGGGAGGGGAGAGCTTATTTGGAAACTCTGCACGATTTACCAGGCACATTTCCTAATGCCTCGTCTTTCTCATCAGAATTTGTGGCTGCCAAGAAGGTGGATTCTTACAGCCTTCTAACTATGTAAATGCCATATCAGCCATAAAAAAGACATTGTTAGTAGTGTAAAAAAAGGCAGCCCTTCTTTCTTTGATCCTGGCTTCTTTCACCACTAAAGAAACTCCAGAACATGACATAGAGAAACTCTGCTGTATTCGTATCTGCTTGTGACTCCCACCTTGGAATCTTGGTGGATGTAGAAGCAACTGAGAGAAACTTAATGGAAATCTGAAGTTTATAAAATCCTGGTGGCCTTTTCTCTGGAGGTTATGTTGCTTTTCCTACTGTATCTGCCAAAAGCTTATTGCAGCATTGTACCTGTTACCGTGGGACAAAGTCAAACAGGATGCAAATAGAGGCTTTTCACCTAACCTCAGAGGGAAGAATGTTTTTTCTTCATGTTTTTCGTTCTTTTTTAAAGATTAGTTTGAAAATATAGTACTGAATTTTTCAGACTTTATGAAAGTATTTTTCCCTTTTTATCGAAATAAGACTAATGCCTGTTTTGAAAAGTCTGTTCCCTAACGTGGAAAATTTAAACAGGAAAGTTTGTCTTATAGTCTATCTTTGAAGAATCGAACTTTAAAATTGCTTTGAGGATTGTGTTTTGGGGTTTTTGTTATGGTTTGTCCCCTTTCTCCCCTTAAATACATTGCTTCACATTGCGTTAGTGTTCACAGAGTAGTTCTTTGGGTTGTATGTGGTTTTTTTAGCTTTCTGATCTATCTGCATTCATAGGCCTACTCAGCAAGTTAGTGGTGATCCATCTTTCCGAATCCAAACCTCTTACTATATATTTCTCCAAGGAAGAGTTTTGCCTATGAGGCATGCAAGCCAATATTTGATGAATCGGTGTACACCAGACAAATACGCTGAAATATACAGTCTGGTTCAAGTACAAGTTGCTTCATATAAAACCAGCCCTAAACTCCCTTCTGTTCTTTGTATAGTTGGTTAATGAAAGGGGAATCGGAAATGGATTGCACCAATACTAGGGAAAAAATGTGAGACAAACCAAAGATTGGCGCAAGTTGCTTAGTGCTTAGTTCTTCACATGAAATGTAGCATGCTTCGGCCTAAGACAAACAGTAGTTAGTGCCTGTCAGGCCCTGACATGCTTCTAGAGACGGCAGATGGCAGCAGCTGTTCCGAACAGGCAGGCAGAATGGAGCTGCTGGTTCTGGTGAGGTGGTGTTTTGTTCACAGAGGTGTAGACTGGAGAAGCATAAACCAGGTGCCCATTCTGATTTGTTGCATAGCCATGAAAACCGCCTTTCATAATGGGATGATGGTATAAAATAGGCAGAATCCTTATAACCAAGAAGCAATGTCTGACAGAACTTGAGAGCTGCCAAATCTCATCTTGGCTGTTCCTCTTCTCTTAAGACACTTAAATGTATTTTGTGCTTCATCCATGAAGTTGGAAAAAGGGCTACAGGAACTAGTCACTGCATTGAACTTGAGTGCGTGAGGCAAAGAAGGGGAAAATGTGCTTCTGAAATTAAGCCATCTCCATCAGTTAACTATTACTTACTATTTATTTAATATCCTTGCATATAAACATATGGCTCTCCACCCTGTAAATAGTAAGCTCTAATGAAATCAGACATCACAGCCACGTTGTTAGAAGGTGGACGAGGTAAACACAGAAGGCTAAGAAATAGTTAGCTGATAAGCTTTCAAGGAAGTACAAGGTTTAGTAATCAGCAGAGTAACATAGAAAAGGCATCAGAAGAATTAGTTCTTTGCCATGAGGTTTTTAAGAGTGTTGTTTAAATATTAGGCACATAGTTACTGTTCATACTAACACGTAAAAATCATCATGAATTTCATTCTGTGCATTTCAGTAGATTATATGATCTTTGAACTTTTGTTGATAACTTTTTTAGTATAGAAGATTGGCAATGTACAGTGTCAGCAAAATATGTCACGTTGTCATGAGGCATAACTGAAAAATGGAGTAATTTTATCATGTCTTACAAGGGTAATTAAATGGAATGGCATTTAAGTTGATGGAACTACAGGGTTGACCACTGGCTATAGAACTGTCCCCGAGATTTTTTCAGTAAAATGATAATCAGCATTTTGTTATTTTTTCCCCCTTGTAAATGTGTGTTTTAATATGCTTATTTTTCCTAGTACTTTCAGCAGGAATAGCTTAATTACAGGAAATAGAAAATATTTCTAAAACAAAATCATTTAAATAAGAAAACATTTGTATCTTTCTTTTAAATACAACTTTTTCATTGTTACTATTCAAAGAAAATGTGCTCCATAGTGAAATTACACTTAATAACATCAAAGAGTAGTAAAAGAAAAACCCCCAAATTCAGCCCCACTGGTTTCTGGAGGTTTGTAACAAAGCGTCTTTAACTTTTTACCTCAGCATTGAAGGGGCCATTTAAAAAGATAAGAGCTTAATCCAGACATCAGTGATGATGATGACTTTCAATGTGATAATAAATATACCAAAGTACCCTTTTATGTTTAATAATTCAGGATTCATCGAGCATTTAGAAGTTTTCCTGTTCTGTCATTTAAGGAATCTGTTAGCAATTTGTTAAAAATAATGAGACATGTCTCTACAGTAGACAAAAAAATGTGTAATATGTAAGGGATGCTATTTCCAAATGCAAGTTGATGCTCTCTACAGCATTTGCCTAAAGGTTTAAAGATTTTCACCTTACTTTCTCGACCTTCTGGAAAACTGTAACCATTAGGACATCCCCATAAATGAGTTATTTTACAAGAAACTCGTCAATCCTCCCTTTGAAATTATGTGTGAGAAGTCTACAAAGGAAGCTTTGTACCAAAGCGATATATTGCTATGCTTTATCAGGGGAAAAAAAAAAAATCAGAATTGCTGTTTCTTGACAATAAAGTATTTCTCAAGTAAGATTTACAATATGTACTGCCATCCTTTTCCAAAAGGTGTGCATTTGTGGTTTTAGTATGGAGTTTAACAGAATTGATAATTATGATGTTTGCATGTGGTTGTTCAGTTTCCTCTTTAATGTGAAGGACAGAGTATAATTATTTTATAATTGTAATTTTTTTGTTATTTTTACCCTGAAGGATACACTGTTTAAGCTGAACATTATTTTTCACAGTCAAAACATTCTTAAACAAATTACTCTTACAGATTATTTATTAGTCCTGAGTATCTTCGCTTAAGTTTAGAGACCAGTATGGATACGAGCTATGGGAGCAAAGATGCGTCCTGTAATCTGAGAGCAGAATCTGAAAGGAGATTTCACACTTGTAAGAAAAAAACGAATACATGGCTGAAATGAAATTAATTAAACATGTGTATTTGGTAATTATGATGTTAATTAATGCCAATTAGAGATTGCACAGTGGACTTCCTTTACGAACTCTAGTTGCTGACTAGTAAATAGTATAATATGTGCCTGCAAAACTAAATAATATCGCTTGCAGTGTGCAGTTATTTCTGAGATTTCTTAGGCCTTAGCTTCCGTTTGAGAGGCTTGGTTAGAAATATTCTCAGACTTCCAGGATTTCTGTTTGTGAAAAATAATTTTTTTGCAATAGATGAGCAAAGAGCTATCCACTGGATCCAAGTTATGCATTGCACTGCCCTAAGTTGCTACTGGTTGTCATGGTAACATTTTTAAATGATGGTGGCTGTGACTTGACATCAGAACATTTTCTGTTAAGTGAAGATTTTTCTGAGATTGTAATGGAGTGTTTTAAGTGAGTGGACCTTTACTACTCAATAAAATATTTAGTAGGTTGTAGTAAATATTAATTTGTCCTCCCTTCAAGATAGTACACCGTGTTGTGTATTTACAGTTCTGTGCTGATAGCATGATACTCCTGGAAAAGAGTTAATTCATTCTTAAGAGCCAAACTTGCTAAAAATAAATTTACTATTAATGCTTTAAATAGTATTTGTTGAAGTTGTTTCACTTTATCTTTTCAAAATGCTGTGTGGCAGATAGGTTAAACTTGGCTGCAGCTTTTGTGAATGACTTTAGCAGTCATTTGTGCTTAAAGCATGAACTTCAACACCTTTGCATTGGTATTTTCTTGTTTTGAGTGACTGAAAATAAATGTGTTTACAATAGCTTATATGGGGGGGGCAGTGATAGGGATGGCTTGACTAAAAAGCTGGGAATGGAAAATTCAACAATCCTATGTTAACATATTTTGTTACTGACGGTATTGTATTTGAGATGAAGCAATGTGAATGCTGTCTGTCCCTCACTTAGATAAGCTTTTAAAAGTGATCTCAAAATCATGTCTGCCACAGAGCAAGGATTTGCTGAGAGTGAGAAACATGTGCCCACTACATTTCCCGTATGCTTTTCAATAACTGAATTCCAGGGCTCCTGACAGAAAGGAAATGTCTTAGAAAACTCTCAATAGTATACTTCAATACGGCAGAGTACGTTGAGTGAAAAGCAGAACTGGTTTTGCAAGTCAGGATTTATAAACTTTAATAATACACTTATCAGGAAGAAATGGAAATTCAGTTTAGAGTGTTTGGAGAAATCATCTTGACGGGTAATACTGATTCATTTTGCCTTGCTATTGCACTACTTCATTGATAGTTCACACGGTTTGATGGCCTTTTGGAGCCAATTTAGCCCTTTGTGACTCATCATAATCTCATCCTTCATCCCTGCGATTTCAGAGGCTTTATGGAAATACCATGCAGATGTGTATGTGCTTTAGCACAGCTGATAACAGTGTCTTGATGACTCCATCAATCTTAATGACATTTTTTACTAATCAGCAAGAGGCTTACAATGTATTTCTCTTTTTACCTTCTTCATTACCTTTTCCTCTTACCTATCTATAAAAAAAATAATCAAACAGTGCTTTAGCCTTACTATGCTAAACTGAGTCTTCTATATACCCACAAAGTATTTTCCAGTTATGTGCAGTTTGGCTTCTTCACGGTCACTTGGCTGTTTTTCTCATAGTTATTCTTTGCTGATTTAATTACTTTGTCCGTACTTTTTCTCTACACAAGGTTAATGCACGCAGGATTGCCTTGCAGCCACCTTATAGATCTAAAAGTTGCAAGACCCTAAGAGTGTGTCTACCTAGTAGGTTTTCTCCTTATATTCAGCTTTGTGTATATACTTTCGTGTTGCATCATGCTGTAGTTTTTGTTTTCTTACTTTATTTGCATCTCAGGTAGTTCGTCTCAGGGCCAATATGTTCTGGCACAGCATACCAGCTTGCCTATGCGTTCTCTTGGAGTCCTTGCGTGTTTAATCTTTCTTCATAAAGCTAGTCTTTGTTTACTCAGGGTATAGTTTTGATGCATCTACCCTTAAATTAAAGATTACTTCTGTTCTTTGGAGATGTAGATGCCATTCTGTCAAATGACAGGCTTTTATTTTACCTGAGCCAGTGAGGGTAAAGATTTCCCCTTCTTTTTTCACTTAGGACATACATTTCAGTTGGTTTTTAATTATTTATTTTTTTAAAAGCCCATGCTATTGTATGTACTTGGTCAAACATACCCATTACTGACAGCTAAGACTGAATAATACAGTTAGCTCATTATTGTTCTTCGTTGAGAAAAGCATTAAGCAACCATTCTGGGGTAAAAATGAGCTTATGGAATAGGCACAGACCCCACTCCCATCCTCCATGTCTAATTTTGAAGTATACTGTGAAAGATGCATGTAACTTTTTTTGCAATTCCTTCATTCTAACAGAAGGACTTACTGGATCAAATACAGCACTGTGCTAGTCTGCTTCCTATTTTAGATCTGTTTTGGAGTTTGGCACAGTAAGCTCAGATCTGCCTATAAAACTCAGTGTAGAGGTATTTCAGCAGCAAGAGTCTGCCTTGCAAGATCCAATAAGCAAGTGTGGTGTTCCTCCTTCAGAAACATAGCTCAGATTAGTCTACTGTACATGTACATAAAATTACTTGTTAAAAAAAGAGACAAACCCCAAATGCAGAATGGTGTACTCCAAGAATAGCTGTAAATAGCTTTCCATCAAAGTAGGTAAATGTTTTAGGAATACTACTGCATGTTTTCATTATTGACATGAATGATGGAATACAAAATACATCTTTTTTTTTTTTTAATTCCCTAAAAATGTCAATCTGAAAGGACCTGCAAGCATACCTTGGAATCAAAAATGACCTTGATGAGTTGGAGACTGAACAGGATGCAGCTTAGGAAGGGCAAATTAAATGTCTACACTTAAAAATACTCATCTCTGAAAATATAAATGCATAATGACTGCATAGGTAAGTAATTTGCAGTACAGCAGTTTTAGCCTCTAGTAAATCAGAAATAGAGCGTATTAAAGATATGCTGTTGCAAAAAAGACACCCCCCACACACACTCCCCCCATACTATTTATGTAAAACCAGGATAAATATAATAAGTATCCTACTCCTGCAGAGGGGTTCAACTCGAGGATCTCCAGAAGTCTCTTCCAACTCCTATCATTCTATGATTCTAAATGCACAACAGAATAACAGTAAGGGCTGTGAAACGGTACTCTTGAAAAGTTTGGCATTTGTAAAGCTTCAGCTGCAAGGCGTTATTCTGGCAACAGTGCTTTAAGAAGAAGGTGGCTTAATCAGTGGAACTGTTGAGGAGAGCAATATGAAGCATGTGAGCTCTGGAAGATATGAACAGTGGAGAAAAGAAACCTAAGCAAGAACTTGACAATAATCCTCACATACAAAGAAAGTGTCTGCAAATAAGGAGGTAATCAACTTTTCCTCTGTATTCAGAGTGCAGGCCAGCTTGGGATCAGCAGCAGGATGAGCTTTATAAAGAAAGAACAGGTGAAACTGGACAAAGTTGCTTTAGAAAGGCAGTGAAATCAGTAGTGCTAAAAGCTTACAGAAGCAATTTAGACCGAAGTTGTGTAGATATAGCTCATCCTGGGAATGGGGGTAGGGAAACACATTGAGGAGTGAGAGGGGCAACCAAATGGTCTGTCTAGATGGGTTTGCTTATTATTTGCTTACCTAGCTCTCTCACACTGAGGACAGTGATGATTTTTAAGTGAGAACACTTGAGAAAGTGTTTTACTTGTGCTTGATAATCTTGCTTTATTTTGTCTGTTGCTAACACCTTTTAGAATAAATAAAATAACTTGATCTCTTTTCAAATATAGTAGTAAATATTTGCTTTATTGCATGTATTTCTTTAAATGTAGAAACTAGATGGTAAAAAGTTTATTTAGACATCTGGTTATTTATTACAGTATATTAATTTATTAATAACAGTTGAAGCAAGAAGGATATGTGAATTCTTGGCATCAGAATCCCAGCTTGGAAGCAGTGTGTTGTAGGCATGAACTGTTTAGTCTCAAGGGCACACTTGCAGATGGTCTTTTATTCATTTAGCACTTCCTGTTAGCTCATTCCCAAAATCCAGAGCACTCTGTTCTCTTTCCCTCCAAGTTGAAAATAAATTTTTATGGTGATTGTTGAGGAGGGAGTATGGCACGGGAGAAATAGGCACAACTTAGTGTGCATACATACAAATAGAGGGTATTGCTTTAGGCTTTCAGATGTACAGAGTCTTAACAGACAGTGCCAGATGCATCTCACGTATGTGCCGTTGAAGACATCCTTTGGAAAGAAAACAGGAATGGAGGTGAGAGGTAATTGTCCAAATTAAAATGTGTGATCTTAGCACAATAATTAAATGTACTAGAAATAACATTCTTTTTGTAGTGCTGTTATCTTTGTAGCACTTTCACATACATTGAACAGAATACATATCCCTGTTTAAACCTTTTTATATCTCTGTAGGAAGGAAAATTGCTTAGGCATATTGTATATGAATGACATCAGTCTGAATGACTGCATGTGTAATACTGAGACTTTGCTTTCGGTCGGCCTTGGTGACCAGATAGATCTGCAGCTATGTGCGAACTTTAATTCCAGTCCACTGCTTGCTAGCACAATGAATATGAACTAGCTTTGAATCCTTTCCAGTCTGTACAGTACCATAGCTAATACTAACTTTGACTATTCTAGGACTGAGAAGTGTAGTGTCTGCGTGCTTACTGCCCACAGTCCAGTGTTGGACTGTGGAATTGGGTTAGTAGGGAATGCTTTTTGTCACTAAACATTTCACAGACTGAAGTTTGTAGGTGATAAAAAGAGCAGAGAAGGGAAAATACTGGAGAAGTGACTGAGTCATAACAAACTGATCACTCGATAAACTAGCTGCAAGTATCCTTTAGTCGTTTGTGTAGCAAAACAAGACTATAACCCATCAATGGAGACTTTTACCATTTCAGTAGAGCTTTGGAATATGAGTTCCATGTAACATGGTCCCGAAGGGATAAGACAGGTCTTGGATGTATGTGTAAGCAACTGATTTCTTAGAGGTGTTTTATTCGGACTGCTTGACTTTTGTTGGGAAGTGTGTCCAGTTGTCATGTGAGTTCAAGAAGAAAGTTCATAAATGGCAAAGTTAGATAAACTCCATGAAAACGACTGGGAGGTTGGGAAATATACATGGCGGTGTACATTGACAGTGAAAGATGTAGAGACATCGTATTCAGAGACTTTGCAGAGACACTGAAAGAAGAGCAAGCTATTAGATTGATTGACTGGAGTTGATAAGTAGTGATTTGTTCCCATTAATACATATTGACCAAGGAGCTTAACTGTGATAATAGAGGTTTCTTTAGGTGAACCAACAAAAGTGTAACAACAGCCAATACCCAGATGTCAAAACTAGACACATTAAGGTTACAATATTTTGATACTAAGAGAAATTAAGGATTAGTGGAACTTTCTGGAGAATGACTTCTGTCTTTCTGAGAATTCAAGGAGGTTGTATTTCCCAAAGCATATGCTCTATTTTGAACAATAGTTGATTCAGAAATGTCTTACATTTTGTATTAGATTTTAAATCAAAGGATCATTTTGGTCTTACAAGCTCTGGAGTACACAATTGTGGATGTTTAGCATAATTATGTTATTCAAAAATTTAATAAGGCTGATAGTACAGGGTAATAGATAAGCTCCATTGAGGGTGTGGGTTTTTTGGGATGTTTTTGGTTTTTTTTTAAGTTGTGATAGAACATAAGGAAACAGTCTGACCCTGTAGAATTCAAAAGTGTAGAAATCTAGTAACTTCATGAAGATACCTATGTGCCAGCTGCTGAACATAAAACATTCTTCACTGAAGTATAAAATCTGACAGGGAAGTGTAGCTGCTGACAAAGAACATTTTATCTGTGTGACAGAGAAAAAATTATCCATATGGAAGAGAAAAAATTATCCTTCAGCTACCTTTGGGATATAGGCTTTCAGTTTTGATGAATTCTGGCTAAAATGACCATAAATCTATTTTTTTTTAAAGAATTTCCCTTCTCTCCCTCATACATGCTTTCTGTTCGGTATGCAATTCTTCTTTATAGTATTTTCTTTATAGTATTCTTCCTTATAGTATTTTTTTGCAGCTTCTAATTAATACCAACATAGTCAAATTTCCAAGAAATTGTACAGACCCATTTCTTAATTCAAAGTCAGTATTTTATGTAGAAATAACAAGTAAGAACTGCACAGGAAATTCAAGGGAAATAGCTAACCACCGTACAATACACACTTGATGTGTCAAGTGCCTCATGATAGGAGCAAGTGTATCAATTGGAGACTTGTTTTCAAAACTTCTTCCTAAAATGATACTGCTGCAGCAGCCAGCTACCACAGTTCTATAGAAGAAATGCACATAGGGTGCACATTTTTCCAGAGTATTTCTTTTATTCCTAAGTCTTGTTTCAGTTATAGAATAGTAGATGTGGGTGTTCAATCGTGTTCTTACTCTCCCAAGTATAATTTCTGTGTGTCTTTGCAAAACTACTTCCTAATAAAGATAAGGAGTAACAACATAGAAAATGCTTCGTGATGCACGCTTGTTGTAGCTTTCCCAAACAGACCGGAAGCAAGTTATGAGCAAAGAAACGCAATGTTTACAAATTACTTTGGAGCTTGCAAAGGAAGGGGACTTAACCAGACGGGAAGGGAGGAAGCAGTGCTTAGCGACAAGGTTGGTGGGAACAGAGGAGACCATAGACCCGCCCGGCAGTGAAGCATCTGTCAGATAATCAGAGGGTTAAAAGCATTTTTGTAGCACTGAGCAGGAGTCTAAAAACGGTGCCTTAAGTCCCAAGTGAGAAGTCAAGGAGAATCCTGAGAGGACTGACTTGAAGAATTGAAACTAGGAATGGGTTTGAGTTCACAAAAGTGTACGGGTATGGGGGAAGTCAGTTAAAACTTTATGGGAGAGGAAAAAGGGAAGCAAAAGATTAAGAGAAACTATTTGAGGAGAAGACAAGGGCAGCAGGGAGCTAGTGATGCTTGGAGAGTGTTTTTACAAGAAGGAAAGTTGGAGAGGTCAAATATATAAAGAAGGAGAAAATGGAGAATAGGAAAGCCTAAGTACAAGAAGTCAATCTTAGTTCTGCTAGGCTACACAATTTCATTCCTACAAGCAAATGTGGGTTACTTTTTCATGTTTCATAGTATTTCTGAGGAGCCTTGAGTATGGAAGGAGGTACATAAAGAACTTTATTAGAAGTATGAATATACTGTGGTTTGGGAGTATCATGTTGGTCCTGCTTTTGGGCCATGTAGACTGTGTACTAGCAAACTCAAAGCCTAAGAGAAAGAACATTCTAGTGTAATAGATACTGGGAAAGGAGAAGAGGAAAGTAGAAACAAAACTGGCAGAGAGAGAGAGATGTTCTAAGGCTCAACAGGATGTCTGAATTCAGAGTTAAACAGGCAAGGCAATTTGGCACCTGCAGTTCTTCCACACCTGTCTCACTGGGTGGTAGATCTTCTGACAAGCGGTTAGCTTTTGTCATTGGGTGCAAAAGCATTTGACAGGAAATAGATATATTTATTCCAGTTTTGTGAACTCACCATAAGGTGTATGCTCCCCTAGAGTGAATGTCCCTCTCATCTCATCCTTGTTATTACCCTGGCTAGAATCATTTGGAGGATGACTGCTTTCAACAGACAGATACATTTATTTTTTTCTTTGTTGTTTTAGGTTTTAAGCCTACTGTAGGAAACATTTTTCATTAGTTTTTTCTCTTGTTATTACTTGGTCTCACTGCAAAGAGCTAGTTAAAGGGTATCCCAAATAATTGATAGGGAGAGAAGCATAGAAGGTAAGGGGCTAGATCTTAGATTCCAATGTAAATTGAGTTGTTTATGGCTGGGTTTTTTGTGTTGTGGTTTTTTTTGGTTGTGGTGGTGTTTTTTTCTAAATCCTTCAAATTTCAGATATTAGCAATTTGAGTCTTTTTATCAGTCAGAAGGGATCTGGGGTGAGAAACAAGCACCTATGCTGCTGTCTTTTGTCTGTAGCATTTACAGCCTCAGTGGCAACTTGAGAGATTCTCTAGTTGTGATTTGTAAGACTGTAAGATGTAATTCCAAGATTGTAAGATGGGAAATTCTTAATGTATTTAATTTGTTTTACATCTCTTGAAATGGGGAATTGTGGTTAGTATTTCAGAATTCCCGGAAAAACATTGTGGATTATCATATACCCTATTTGCTTCTTAAATCTCCATCTCCCAGCAGTCTCCCCAGTGTAGTTAAATTCTGTGTAATGTATCTGAAGTCATTGAGATCTGATTGATTTTTTTTTTTGAATTTTTTTTTTTGAAGGCGAAAAGGTAGGTGTCACTCTTTGACCAGCCTTTGTAGTTAGGAAGCAGAAACAAACTGAAAGCATCCAGAAGAATTTCATGTGGGTAGTGTCTTGTTTTGTTATAGTAGCGGTAGTTTTGTCTTTAAACAAAAAAAAATGTTTAGTGAGCTATCAAGCAGTGAGTGATTTCTATATACAGGTGTTGGAATGAGATCAGTAGTTTATCTGAAAATGGTCTTAGGATCAAAAGCATTTTAGCTGGACTAGAGGTCTTTCTCTGATGGTTTGTGTCCTGTGAAGTTACTGTGTTTCTAGAGCCATTATCTGTGCATTATATGGAGTTTTACTTACTTTCAACAGCAAAGTTGATCTGATTTCAGTAAGTGCTTGTTTTAGATGGTGTCTGAAAGGGATAAGGAGGGAAAAAAAGCTGCATTTTGAAATAAATAATATATTCTGACCATTGCTAGCCTTCATTATCCACTTTTTATAAACTGGAGGTTGCTGGCTTTTTGTCAGCCTCGCTGCAAAGCTTTGTTAATACGCCACCAGGAAAATGCAAGTTTTGTACACATTGACATAATTAATGAAGAGGCAGGCAGCATGCTCTACCAATTAACACCACAGGGAAAAGTAAAATTGGCTTCCTTTTTGCATGTTGTGCCAAAGTTAAGAACTGTAACACACAGCAAATAAATAGAGATCCTTTTAATGAGCTGCGAGATCAAGCTGAATAAGTCTGAAAGGATGTCGTGTAAACATTGCCAACTATTTAGGGTGTTAAGAGTAATTGATGAGCTTAGCTGAAACTTGAAATTTTTTGGAGGGGGGGTGGAGGTGGAGGTGGGGAGCCTGTCGAACAATGGAAATAGGGCTTGTTAATTTTTTTTATTTTCGATCTATTAGGCATCTTAGGGAATATAACAAGCATTTTAGAACAGATATAGAAAAATCCGTTTACTGCTTGCTACTCAAAACAATGAGTTTGTCAGAATTCATTTTTTCTTTCAACTGAACATTTCTGTATTTAGTATTTACTCATAATGAAAACTTGACTAATTGCTCTCTGGTGCTGGTTCTCAGTAGCTCAACCATCTGGCAACAGAAGACATCACTCAACCTTGATTTTTTTCTAACTGTCCTAGAAGCCCTAATATTAACAATTACAGGGAAGTAAACAGGCGAAGTTTCTCTGTGCTTTATGTTGATATATATGCATAGAAAATTCAGAGCAGTTAAAGGTAAAATGGTTTTCAAAAAAATATTTTCATTATACAGAATTGTCCTAAAGACCTTATTAATAAGATTGAATTTTCAAAACATACAAAAATCAAAACCTGTAATTACTGTTGTTTGGTGGAAAAAATTAATGGGCATTGAAATTTAGAAGACCTGATTCAGAGTCTGCATCGTTTAGTTAATAACAAGACAGTGTGTATATGTAATAACAGAAATGTAATTTGGATTGCTCGGTGGCAATATCTAACTTAATCTGTCTTTTTTAAGCAAATGAAACATCTCCTTCCCTTCTTATTGAGTCTAAATAATTCAAGTTTTGACAATTAGTTTGTACAATTTTACTGTAGCCCAAATATTGTATTAGTTCAGATACAGCTTCTCCCTTCATGTTGCATACAAGCAAATGATCAAGATCGGTAACGTGTGAGCGTCTGCACCGTGGCATATTAAATAAATCTTAAAGTATGCCAGAATTGTAGTTAGGGAAGCAAAATATGATAAAGCTAAAAGTAATAATTAGAAGCATATAAAGACTATGCTAGTCTTGCTAAACAATTGACCTTTTAAATGATCGTGTCTGCTGTTAATGTCCACAACAATTACACGTCCCTCCACTCGGTACGTTAAAGGTGATGCCAAAAGCATCCAATAACTGTACAACTAAGAACAATAATATGCAAATACAACTGGAGATGATTAATTGTCATTGTGGTAAAGTCCTTCTACAGAATGTTCAGAAACATGTATTGCTGAGTAGTTAGTTAACTTCTATTTCCAAAAGGAAGGTTAGAAGACATAATAAATGTCAGAGTATTGTAAGACTAAAATATGATGTTGAACTTCCAAAATATATTTACAGAGTTAAGAATGGTAATAAAAATTATTCCTTCCCATGGAGATTTCTCACCAAATCTTGAGTCTTCAGCTGCTGGAAGACTGATTGTCTACTGGCTAATCACTTGTCTAGCAAGGAGGATGTATTTCTGAGTTGTTTCTTTTTTTCTTTCAGTAATGTTTTTTTTGTTTCATTTCCTCATTAAGTAGTCAGCCTTATTTCAAACTTAAAAATCAGGTTTTTATTTTTTTCTTTTTCTGTCCTTTTACTGCTTCAGCTCTGCGTCTCCTCTTTTTGTTTTCTCTTTAGCTTCTCACATACCTGTTTCTAGACATTCTTGTGTATTGTCCTTATATATCTATGTTATCTAATCTTTTTCTAACCTAGATTCCTATCTTAACCTCCCATCTTCTCCTCCTCTGCCCTCTAAATTTTAGTTACTTTATTTTTCCCCACTTTAACGGTTGTCCTGCTTATGTCCTTCAAGATGTTAATGGACTCTGTTCTGTCCTTAGTGATGGGCCAAGTCTCTGTTGTGGTGGTGCTCAGGACTTCCCGTCTGTTCTCAGTTACTCTGATGGCTGTCATCCTTTCTTCTCAGCCAGCTGGCTGAAACTCTGTCTCCATTCTGGCTATTGCTACCACTAGCACACCAGTGCCTCTTTTCCCAAGCGTCTGAATATTCTGCTTCCTCTCTCTTGACATCACGTACTCTCTTTCTGCCTTTCTAACACTCTCTGTAGTCCTATTGCCTTCTTCTGCAACCCAGTAGAATAACTTCTAGAAGGTCTATAAACCACAGTGACAGTCACTGAGTTGCAGCATGGGAGATGAGCATGGAGTAGGAGAGAGATCGAAAGGACAAATGCCTTCACAGGGATTTATAAGAGGAAGATACTTTATTGGTTTATTTTTGTGTGATTTCTGTGTATAATTCAATCTTCTATAATTGACTTCTGCTTTTATCTTTAATGCTTCATTTTTCTGTATTTGTAAAGAGACAACAAGTTAATTCATTAGTCCTCAGGTTGTACGTAGTTCATTTGTTGAACCTGGCCATGGTTAGCATATAATTAATAACTCATTAACTGTTGTCACTAAAGCTTAAAGTGCAACAAGCATGTTAAAGACTGGTGATGATCATTTCTGTGATTGAAAACCGGAATGCTGAAATCCTTCGTGCATTCACATCTTGTATAGAAGTATATTTCTGGCCACCAATACGTCCAATAGGTAGAAACAGATAAGGTACTGAGGCAGAAGATGGTGAGAAGTACAAAATAGCTTCTATTGGATGAAAACTTAATTAGATAAGGATTCTTGAGCTTGAAATAGTGACAACTAAGTGAAACGAGAAGCCTATACAATCAGTAGTGCTTCGAAGAAGATGGAATGCTTTTGCAGTACAAGAATTAGCGCTCGGTGATATTGTCGGTCAGCAGGCTCAGCATTTGCAAAACAAAGCACTTTTTTTTCACATGGACCATAATTGCGGAACTTAAAAGTTCTTTGGGCTCAAACAGGATGGATCGAGTAGTGGCTGGTATGTACAGTGATCTGTATACAAGTTCTAGCTCAGGAGGCTCAGAAGCCACTGACTGCAGCACTGTACTTTGAGAACAAGTGCTGTGCTTCACATAACATTTCTTAGGTTTCTTCCCTAACTGTTTGCTGCTACGATGTTGGACTAGATGAGCCTTTTCTCTTAGGCAGTATGACAATTCTTATTTATTAAAAATACATATGCAGTAGGCATTGTTGTTACAAAGCTGTCATAATCGATAAGGGCTAATTAAACCATTGTCAAGTTCAAAATCCAATGAAGGAGCATCTTTGTGTGTTTTACATTTGTATGCCATGAATTAAGTTTGTGCAAATAAATATGAGGTACTCTGGGGTGGACGGGTTAGAGCTTATTAATTACCTAGCTTTGTATGTATAAGCAATATATATGCCAGCTCCAATCACTAATAAATCCATCATCTTTGAGGGTTTTCCTGTTCATTTCTAGTGAACTGTTAGTGTATGTGACAGGCCACGGTTCTGTCAGAACGAATTGTCCCCCTTGAAAAGCTGGCAGTGCAGGGAAGTGACAACTTAATGGAAGCTAAAGCAGTCTAATGGCAGTGCCTGGTGAAAGCCAGGGAAAGTCATCCATAGCATTTGCCCTGGCTCTTGAAAATGTCTCTTTGTATTTCTGGTTGCATGCAAGATAGTGGAGCTTTACTGGAGTCACATTTTCAGGTATTATTAAATGAAATACGATTCAGTAAAACCCTTGTTTGTTGATAGACTTTATTCCACAGAGGTCAGCCCGTCTAACGTTGTGATCATATTACCTATGCTCCAAAGTACTGCAGTATTACTCACGTTAAGTAAGTTCCTTCATTTTAGACCTCAAATAAAACCATTTCAAATACACACAATTATTAGAAATGTAAACATTTTATCCTGCTGTTCATAGGAGTGCATAAATATTTTTATTTAGATATGAATGGAGTATGTATTTAACCAAATGGATGAAAACATAATGCACTCTATTTAAGTCTACTTGTTTAAAAGTGAAGAATAACTGGGTTTTTTCTAGTGCATTTTATTAGTACTGTGAGCTAAAAGTTGTGTTGAGTCAATGGATTAAAATTACTGTACCAAGATTATTTTATGCTGGTTTAATCTATTTTTGGATGACATTGGTGTATGCTAACATATTTATTTATAAATAAATAAAAAGACAGCCATTTGCATACATTACATTTGTGAACTGTATTATAAATACCAAATTAGTATATATAAATATTTTAATGTTACTTTTAATATTTAAATAACATTTTATATATTAATCAGTGGCTATTCCATTTAGATTATTGCCTTCTTACAAAGGCTACTTACAAGTAATTCCCTTGTCTCTGGTTTTCTTGGTGCGATAGTGGCTTTTGGGCAAAACCAGAATAGTGATCGCTTTCAGTAGAACAGTATTTCTTTGCCTTTTAATAAAAAACATGTATGTTTTTACAGATTGTGATTATCAAGGTAGATTTTTTTAAAAGAAAATGATGCCTATTAATAGCATTAAGTTTACTGACTCTTAGTAATGCTATACCATTTATACAAGTTTGTAGGAAGAGAACAGGAGAGAGCAGACCAAAGAGGACTTCAGAATTAGAAAAAGAGAAAGCCAAATGAGTAATTTAAATTAAGGAAAAAAAAATAGAAGGAAAAAAAAGGCAAAACAAGCAAATGTGTTCTGTATGGTTATTTTCATGATAATTTGCTTTACATTTGGGATATTCACGTTGTTTAACATGTAACAATTATTTTTGTGAAGAAAAAATGATTGACAAACAGACGCTATTTCTTTAATGTTGTTCTTAACACCAATCTGTTTGTCCTTCCCTTCTTTTCAGCCATCTTAGGAGACACACACTGGCCTTAAAGCTCTGCATTCCATGTGGAATGATAGGATTTGGGGTTTGCTGCACATTTTTAACTACTTAATGATATTAATGCACAAAAAAAATGAAGTTCTAAAACTTTTTTAAATTGCTTACATATCGTTCCTGAAGTATACCTTGAGCAGCTCTGTGAGTATGGAAGATAGATAGCTGAGTTACCATTCCTTCATTTGTAAGCACAAGTATCCAAAAGTGAAGTTACTGATAACGGCATTTCTTGTAGCTTTATTGCGGACAAATATGTTAAATTATTTGCTTATATCTTAAATAAGTTTATGCTCCACAATGCAATTGGAGCACGAAGAGTCCAGTGTTACAATTTGTGGTCCTGAAGAGGGGAAAAATATGTAGGTATTATCATGTGATATTTTGCATACAGAAACATTTACACATGGTGACATGTTTAGATGACATGCTTGCTTAATTCATAGTTGTCAGTGAGATTGTAGGATATAGCAACCACTGGTGTATCTAACCAAGTTTAAAGGCGAGAAGACAAATGTGGCATTGAACGAATTTCAGAATTGGAAAAGGTCAATAGAGCAAGAAGGAGAGAGAGGGATACGAGAACATAAAGGAGAAAAAATAGGGGGATTATCAAAATCTACAATATAGATAGATACTGAGTATGGAAATCAAGAAAGACAGATGTGTTTTAAGGTGTCACAAGTAGATCCTGCTGTCACAGAATGCCTTGAACTGCATCCAGTGCCTATAAGTTACGTACATTTTCTTCATACCTCAGAGGAGTTATCTAGCTTTTTAAAGGCAATTATATTTAAAACATTCCTCCTTTTAATAGAATTACTTTTCTTTTTCTATGGTGAGATACTCTATCTGATTTGCCTTCTGTAAATTAATGCTTCAGCTCAGATGAATAGACAAACAAAAAATTGTTTCTTTTTTAATAATCTTCCTGATGCTTTTTTAATCTTTAATGGTCATCCAAATTTTCTCAGTATTGCACTTTTCTTTCATTAGGAGATAAATTGGAAACAGACATTTACTTCTTTGACTTTCTCCTGTTTATTAACAAAACAGGAGAAAGTCGTATTTTGATGAAAACAAGAGGAATCAAAAATTATCAAACGATAATTTCTTTCTTCAAAGACAGTAGCTCCTCATAGGCAGCGCTCCACCCTCTCTTCACCTTTTTCTGAAGATAACATTTCCAAAATGGACTTTTATTTTTGGCATTTCCTTGCCTGCTTCTCTTGCGGGTTCTCTGTGAGTTTTGCCTTTTTGGCCTCTGATACCACACTGTAACACAACAGTTGTAGCAGAACCCGTTTGCTTACCTTTGCTTTTGGTTGTGACAACTGCTTGTCTTTGAGTTCGGACTGCTCTTACTTTGGGTCTGTTTTCATTAACGAGTTTTGATATTTTTAAGGATTTTCTTGAGTTAAGTGTGAAACTGTGGTTTGTAACTCTCAAGCAGATAGTTTATAATAACTGATATTAACATATTAACATATTTTTGCTATGAAGTGATTTTCAAAATGGCTTATTCTCACTTAGATATTCTCATGGAGTAAGTCCCACTAAATGTAATATAGGTAGAGAAGCTGCAGTTCTCTCTCTATTCAGGGATTGTGGGTTTTATACTTTTAAAAGTTTGTATTTTTTAGATTTACTAATTTTTGTACTATGTTTTCATAATATATATTTATAAATTTATATTATTTTTATATTACATTGTTTTTCAGTTTAACAGAGATATTCTCTATTAGGAACTGTTTCCTTAACGCACAGAATCAATGAGAGCTCACAATCTTTGCTTCACTTGGAATTTTCAAGTCTGTTGTACTTTGCAGTACATCTCTCTGTTGCCAGTTCATGCATCTTTCATCTTTAATGGTGACCACAGGATCTGCATAATGCACATAGCTTTTGAACAGTTTTGCATTTATTGTTTTCAAACATTAAGGAACATCCTCAAGGTTGATGGTCCAAAGCTAAAACTTTCTTTTAGAAAAAAATGAACTAGATGTCTTTTACACTGTCATTAAAGAAATTCTTTGATTTAATGAAATGCTAATCAGCTCAAACAGGGCAACATTGGATTGCCAGCATTTCAGGTGATGGTATGGCATCACCAAACCCGCTGCATCTTCCCCCATAAGGAGGAGGAAGTTACTTTTCGACTTTAGTTGTGAGTGTGCATATGCATGCATGGCCTTTTCCCTCACGTGCCATGCTTGCTTCTCAGCAGAGAGCAAGCTATTGGAAGAGAGACTTGTCTAGTTCAAGCACACCATTTCACGCAGAACGTGAGTGTTGTGCGCCAGTTCCCAAAATAGAGCTGATGACAGAGGAGGACAATAGCATGAGCGCACTTACTAGCAGTTGCAGTGAGTTTGTTGCTCTTATACTGGTGACAGGTCACCTTATGTAAGAAAGAATTGTTCTAATAAAATAGTACCACCTAGTTTTATACACATCAAGTTTTTTCAAGAGGTGTTGGAGACTGGAGTAATTTCATAACAGAGGATATGTTTTAACAGCTTCTTTTGTTTTGAAATGATCAGATTCTCAATACTGAGTGAGGTATTACCACCACTGGTAAATTAATTGAGCACAAATTTTCCATCGATGGAGAATTTCATCTTCCAGTATGATGGATGTCTTCCATCTAACACTGGGTGCACCTTTAAGAGACACTGGATGTCTCCTTTAAGAGCTAGAGGTTCAAAAGCTCTGTTTTGCCACTTTTGTTTTGCAGTTGCTTGAAATATTCAGTTTCCTCCTCCTTTTAAGTACAGCTTTGACTGAGTTAGTAGTATTAGAGAAAATACAGGTTGAATTTAACTTTTTCTTCCCCTAAACTTAACCAGACTTAATTGTGCATTTACAGAATTCTATATATCGCAGGATCACAGAATGTTAGGGATTGGAAGGGGCCTCAAAAGATCGAGTCCAACTCCCCAGCCAGAGCAGGATCACCTAGATTAGATCAGATAGGAATGCATCCAGGTGGCTTTTGAATGTCTCTGGAGAAGGAGACTCTGCAACCTCTCTGGGCAGCCTGTTCCAGTGCTCTGTCACCATGAAAACATTTTTTCTTATGTTTACCTGGAACCTCCTATGCTCCAGCTTGCATTCATTGCCCCTTGTCCTATCATTGGACATCTCTGAGAAGAGCCTGGCTCCGTCCTCCTGACACTCACTCTTTGCATAATTATAAACATTGAGAAGATCATCCCTCAGTCTCCTCTTCTCCAAGCCAAAGAGACCCAGCTCCTTCAGCTCTTCCTCATAAGGGAGATGTTCCACTCCCTTACTCATCTTTATGGCTCTGCACTGGACTCTTTCAAGCAGTTCCCTGTCCTTCTGGAACTGAAGGGCCCAAAACTGGACACAATATTCCAGATGTGGCTTCACCAGGGCAGGGTAGAGGGGGAGGAGAACCTCTCTCCACCCACTAATCACACTCCTTCTAATACACCCCAGGATGCCAAAGGCATCCTTGGCCACAAGGGCCCATTGCTGGCTCATATTCATCCTGCTGCCCACCAGGACCCCCAGGTCCCTTTCCCCTACACTGCTCTCCAACAGGTCAGTCCCCAGCCTATAGTGGTACCTGGGGTTGTTCTTTCCCAGCTGCAAGACTCCACACTTGCCCTTGTTGTATTTCATTAAATTTCTCCCCGCCCCACTCTCCAGCCTGTCAAGNTGCAAGACTCCACACTTGCCCTTGTTGTATTTCATTAAATTTCTCCCCGCCCCACTCTCCAGCCTGTCAAGGTCTTGCTGGATGGCAGCACAGCCTTCTGGTGTGTCAGCCACTCCTCCCAATTTTGTGTCATCAGCAAACTTGCTGACAGTGCACTCTGTCCCCTCATCCAGGTCATTGTTGAATCTATTTAATGGTACTGGTCCCAGTACTGATCCCTGAGAGACTCCACTAACCGCAGGCCTCCAACTAGACTTTGTCTATATATATGTGTGTGTGTGTGTATATATATATATAAAGTGTATATATATGTGTATATATATACCCACACATATATATTTATTTGCGTATATGCATACATGTATTTTTTTTTCTTTTTAATGGACAATTCACTGTATGGATGAGCTTTATCTTGTCAGCTGAAGATTAATTCTTGCATTTTAATGACATTTTATTTTCATTTCTTTTGACTGACTAAAGGCAGTAAACCATGATCTTCACAGTTTCTCTTTCCAGAATGCCACTGATTGATGGAAGGGGTTTTTATGCATACATGTATGCATACATATATGCAAATTAATCTGCAAATCCATGTCCAAAATAATGAATTTGACATATTTTTAATTGACAAAATTTATATTCTGTGAAACAGTGCTTGTCTGCATGCTGTGATTCAAGAGAGAAGAGGATTTTTCTGTTCACATCTACAGCTGTTTCCCTCACACCTACATTGTTTTACCTTTAGAAGCTTGTTTTTAATTCATACAGTATAAATACTATGTCTCATGCATGGAATATATTGGCAGGTGTAGAAGAGGCTCTTTTTTTAATTTGGGTGAAGTGTATAATATATATATATGTTTGCTAAGTTCTAAGAATTTTAGACCCCTTTCTTCACAAAAAATGTGGATTCTGAATAGGTATAAAATTTTGTTGGAACTGGGACAAAAGTGAAGTGTGCACAATAATTATTTAGTTCATCTCTGGGCTGCTTTTTAGGTGTTGTGAAGGAAAAAACCAAGAGGAAGTGTAGTTGCAGTCAGAGGTCAATGTAAAGAAGTCCAGGTAAATCAAAATTCTTCTACACTGTAACTAACTTGCTCTTCTCCTTTTGCCTTGTCCTTTTTTTTCATTTTCCCCTGCCCTACTACTAACCTTTTCATACCTTCTTCTTCGCTTATTCCTAGTGTTGTTAATCCAGTGTAACCAAATGTAGTTTAGCGTGTGTAAATACAAGTCATAAATGTTTAAGCTAGAAAAGTCTGCTGGAAGTTTACAGTGTTGTACAGCTTTTTTCTTGCCTTCGAAATTCTGAAAGGCAGATAAAACATCAGAAGTCTCTTGGTGAGGGTTGTACGCGGTCTGTAAGAACCTCTGTAACGATTGCAAAGGTGATGTGATTTCAACCTAACTTGCAGGCGTAACCAGGAGACTGTTTGGACAGGAACCTACCGGTATCAATAATATGCCTCATTCTGTTTACATGAAACAAATTTGGAATTTACACAGAAAACTAATGGAGTCTCTGGTGTCTTGCAGATTTCCTTGGCTTTATCTCCTATGTATAATTAATGTAACCAAGTGAGTGAATGAGCACTTTTCTGTAGGAGTCAATAGGCAAGTATGTTTGGAACATGAATGAACTGCTAAGATTAATTGCAAGGCTACCTGCCTGAATATCCTGTTGAGAGACTCAGGAGATGCCAACCCTTTTATATGCAAAGGATTGCTTTATTAAAAGTTGTTCATGATCTAAATAACATTAGATATCAGATTGGAATGAAGATAAGACTTTCTTGTGACTCTACTCATCTTACAATTAAAAGCTATTAATTAATGTAAGAGAACAATTCATATGAATATTGATCTTAATCTACTCAGCTAGCTTCTTAGTATTCTGCATAATGATGGCCAATTCCAATACTAATTATAAAAATATATTCTCTAAAACGTGCATGTTCTAAAATGTAGTCTGTTGACTAGTCAGCAGAAAGATTGAAGTGAAAATTTGATGAGAACTACTTTTTAGGAAAAGAAAACCAACCCAGGCTCTCAGATCGGAACGTGATTCAGTTAAGGGCTTTTGATTTTGCTTTGCATTTTTCTAGTCATCTTAGAAATCATATGTATTTTCAGTCTAGACTTTTTATTTCTGTTTATTTTAGTGAAGTGCTGCTTATCAATATTTTACCAGTATTTTAAAATTAATTTCCTGAAGGGAAGAAATAATATATACTGGAGGGTTTTTTCTGGCTAAGTTTTGGGAATATTTTGAATCCATTAGTTAATTTTATCTGCAGACCTCTGGTGTTGTTTTGACTGACACTAATGTAACACCTGACAGTACTGATCAAAAATATTACTCCAGTCTTATGAATGGTAGATAGGAACAAGGAAATGCAAGGAGGAGGAAAGCCCTGAGTACTCAAAGGAAATAACTTGTCAGCATGTACTGTGTTCAAGTTCAGACAGAGGTTTGTTTTCTTTACCATTTTAGCATGAAATCAATGCATAAATTTTTAGATGTGTCTGAGATTGCACAACAAATGGTCACCAATAAGATTCTCAGCTGCCACACAATCTGGCATAGCTCCTTTCTACTCCACAGCTCCCAGTTGCATTCAGCCCATTGTTGACGTGATGCCATTTTTGGCTCCTTGCCCATCTGTTGTAGTAATTACTGTCATATAAACTGGTATTTCTAAACTAGAAACCATGCTACTGTGAGATAAACCCATTGGAGTTACCTTTTCTGTTGAGTTAAAGCAGCTTATTGCCTTGTTACTTTAAAGAATAAACATTCCATTTCCTACACTATGTAGACAGGGATACTATGATGTGGGTTTTTTTTTTTTAACACAAGACAAGGGATTATAATGAAATATAACCAAATTTTGAAAATGCTCGCTTTTTGTCATTGTAACGGTACTTTCAGAGTTTTAGGGTTCTTTTTTTTTTTTAAGACATAAAAGAAAACAGTGTCCTTGAATAAAGTATTTGTATTAGTTTTGGCAGGCATCATTTTTTAAGTGCAAAATATACAAAGGAGTGGTTTGCCCTATCCAAATTATCCATTAGCACAACAGGACTATCCTAAATTACATAATTACATATGTCAGTTAAAGCACAAAAATTTTCAGGAGCATGAAGGGCAGCTTTATTCTTAGAGAAATTGAATAGAATCAAAGGTGAGTTAAAAGAAATGTGGCATCTAGGATCAGACAACATCCTATCATCAACTTAACCCATTAACAAACCCAGAGGCAATGGCAAAGAAAGCAAAGGCAAATGTCAGTGGAGTGTGCCAAAGAGCCAGATGCCGTCACTGGAAAATAACTTCCACAGCTTAGCATCTGTGCCTTCTGCCTGTCATCCAGAGAGGAAGAAAAGATGGGCAAGCGGGATTATTTTGGGGTGTGTATAGAGCATGTTTCTCTCTCTTGCCTTCACCTCTCTTGATCGCAGTGTTCTTGGCTAACTTGCATCAGACATATTAGTAGAGGACTAATATGAGAAAGGACACAGACATTTCTGTACACATTTACATGCATGGGTAAAAATGCATATCTGTTTGCATTTTAGCAGGATGGAACAGAAAAAGAGGGAGGCCGGGGAAGGAGGCAGAATAATATAAAGCAAAGTAAAACCAAAGCAACACATGTTTACCTTTCATACTTCTTACAGTGTCTGTTTATTTTAGTGTTTTAAATAGCGAAACTTCAATAAGTTCTCATAACTTTTCCTAAGTCAAATCTCCTCTGTAAATCAAACAAATTTGTTACATGGTCTCTTTGCAATGACATTCCTCATGGCAGGTTCAAGGAAGTAACATTTGGCCAATTTATTTTTTACAATTTAAACTGAACTCTTTCATGTGTTTATTCATATCATTCTATTATATCCGAGTAATATATCTGTATATGCATCCAAATATTTTAAGATTGCTTCTTTTTAAATTGTAGAAATAGTTTTGGTCCATGTTATTAGTAGACTTTTCTTAGTAGGCCTACCCATTCTGAACTATTAGAACTACTTCCTGCAATAATTTGAGTGGCCTCCAGTGATGTTGGGGCCCCTGGCAACTGTATACTGTAACTAGTGACAGGTAGTCTGTTATGGCTACCTCTATACGTAATAAAAGGTGTGTTATCATATTCAAATGGCTATGTGTGCCTGCATTGGGTGAGGAGATAAACACTGTGTCTTCGGATAATTTTCACATCTGTTTCAAGTCTGTGTGTTCTGTGGAAACATTCGTGGGAAATAGATCTTGTGAACAGTCAAAATTCTTTTTTTAAAAGTGAAAATACAACAGTAGTAAAGATGAAATAAAAGTGCTAATTAATTCAGGGAAAACTCTTTAACGATACATTGATTAGAAAGAGAGAGACAATTTGAGGTGAACTGTAGACTTAAAATATTGCTTTCCAAAGCTTAAACAAAATTCAGAGAAGATTGTTTTTATGATTCAGCTGTCAAACATGCTTGCAAAGACCCAATTTAAAGCAGACAATAAAGGGGTTTGATGAACGCTCGCTCAATATTCTACCCTATTCACAGAGCGAGCCTTCTTTTTTTTGTATGATAGTGCTGGATTCTGAAATGAAACACAGGAGGTAGGAGGAAGTTGAAAAGACTTCAGAATCTGTCATCTCTCTTGGAACTAAAGAATTTTTTCCCTCACTTTGTTTCATGCATTCAATATGTATTAAAGCTCTTAAAAAGATATCAGTGTCATAGCGTGAGGAATTACGAGTAAGAGCAAAGTTGTGGTTAGAGTTGGTCAGGACAAAAAGGGATTATTGCTTTCTGAGTTCTTATTTAAAACCTTCAGGTCCGGTTTTTTTTAGGTTCAGTAATTATTGCTGAGGACAAGAACTGACAAGAAGTATTCATCAGTATCATTTACATTTTAGCAACAGTGGAGTTGTACGATTTTTAGTAAATGATGAAGATTTTGACAGGGTGATAGAATTAGCACTGCAATTTAAGATGTTTCTATGATAAGAGATCCATATGCACAGATCTTTAGAGTTCTTTTGGAGTTAAATCTTCAGGTAACTTATCCTAGAATAAAGTCTTTATCATATGGATTTGAAATTCCAAGTGTGTCATCACTTAAGTATTTTAGCTTGCCAGTGGGCTATTCCTCCCTGGATGCAGGATGTAGCATTACTCAGTGTACTGTTTACATCATCTCTGTTACCAGATTTCATTACTTTGCATTTGTAGTAGTAGTAGTAGATTTTGCATTGCTTTGAGTGATGGATAAAATCTGATTTTCTGATTTTCCTTCTTCCATTCCCTAGAACTGTACTCTGCAAGTGATGAGTCTTCTCTGTATTTTGCTGTTTGCAGTTTACAGTTTACATAACAAATTATTCAAATATCTTATTACTGCTTCATTAAAGCCTTGTGTTAATGCACCATCACAAAAATGTTTTGAATTTTAAGTTACCATAGGCACTGGTGGTTTACGGTGTTCATGCTGAACTCCACCTATGTTATTTAAATGTTTTTATATTTTCTTTTGCTTTTCATTTTTCTCTTACCTGAGATTTAATATCCTGAGATTTTTTTTTTTTGTTACTGACTATTTGGAAACCAACTCATATGAGTTGTTGTCACTGATGTAGTCACAGCTACAGTTACAGCAATTAAAGGTGAGCTTTTAGAGAATTACTGAGAACTCAATGCCCTAAATTTCAGTGACAGTTAAGTTGCCTTTTTCTTTGAAAACTCCAATACAAAATCTTTAGGTGTTACATTTTAATTATTTATGTTAATGAGTTGGAGGAGGATGAACCAAAGCAGAAGCAAAGCCTCTGGGTCACAAAAAAAGGTTAAAGTACTTTAAATTAGGGAAAGGTTAGTGATTTTTTTGGGATTTTTTTTTTTTTTAATTTGCAGTGCTCTATTTCTGTGACTGTAGGTTAGAAACAGATTGGATGTCAGACTGATTGTCAGCATTTGCGGTAGTGATTTTGTATGTGAGTGGTTTCTCAACTAAAGAATTGTGCAGTTATTGTAAAAGCTGGTAAGACAACTTTGCTGTAGCTAGGTAGGGATTAAGATACATAAGATGCCATTAATGTATAACAAGAATTTGAAAACTTACCTTCTGTTTCAAAGAAAAGGGATTTCTGAAACTTAGTTCACAGAGTATTAACATTTGAACAAACAAACTGAAAATAGAATGTTTGGGATGTCGTGAAAGGATTTGACACTAGAAGTTTTAAGTAGCTTCAGACTTTCTGTTACAATAAAGACTAATTTCTGTGTGCTTGAATAATCAGCTACTGAATCAATATGTGTGCAATTTACATCTACTCTATCATCATAGTTTAGAATATTACTCAAAAATCTGAGTTCTTGCTCACTAGAATGTTTTGAGCATGTAATTTACCACTTCACAAAAAGTAGAATGGAAATGGCTCTTTCATTTCAGACAATAAAGACCTCTGTTGGAACACTTCTGTGAATTCCAGTACCAGGAAAACAGTCCAGTGTTTTCAGTATTATAATCTATGTGCTACAGGTCCGTGGGGATGCTTTATCCCCTCCATACTCCCTGCCCCATTCTTTGTTGTCTGAAACCCTTTTCCCATGAGTAGGACAACTTGTTAAATGCCTAAACATCATATGAAATCATACTAAGAGGTGTGTGACTGCTACCAGGAAACACCATTCCCCTCTGCCTTAGTGCCAGAAACTCCTTGAATACCACACAGAAAAAGTTTACAAGTGTTCTAATCATTCTGATTTGTTCTGTATGTTGAATCAGTCCTATTATTTGTTTACACACAACTTACAATATAATTTATATCTCTCTACCAACAAATATGCTTTTAAATCATGGGAGCTTTGTGAATAGATGTTTATTTGGTTAGAGATTTTGTTTGATTTTTTTGCTTAATATATTTAAATGGAAGAAGAAAATCAAATCATGGTTCGCTACATAGGTTTATACTACATTAACAAATGCAGCTATAAAGTAAAAGTTGGTTTTGTTAAATTGGTACACAGATTAGCGTGACAGGAGGAAGACTTGATTGGAGCTGTTCATTCTGTGACATTTTGAATGCTTGGTATGTTTTAGCTGCTCACAAGCAAATTAACAAAGGTTACTGTGAGAAATATGTGATGACTATACTCAGAATAGTTGGCAGACAAGAGAGCAAGAATTGGGGACAAGTGGAAAATTTCAAGAGGCACGAAAAATACTTTTGACTTGGTAGATGCAGTAATGGCTGACAGCAGCATTTTAATGTTAATGCTGAAGAAACCCCTAAACTATGTAAGAAACCTGTAGAGAGAGGAATTGCCCTGCTTAAGGCATGAGATAAGCACAGTGTAGCCTGTGTTTTAACAGTTAGATCAAAGAACAAGTTTTGGTTACAATAGTGTCATTTACACAGTTTTCTGAAAAACAAGAAAATACGTTTTTGTACGTGTTTGTTTGTATGGTGAGGGATTATGTAGATGTATAAAGGAAGAGTATTGAGACAATATTTTGAAAGGCAGTATATGTTTTACTTTGTAAGAACCTCCTTTTTACTACTATTGGCTTCTAGTTGTGTTCTGTAGCGTGGTTAATTCAGATGAGCATTGGAGGTATGTAAAGATATTTTTGTCTAAATAGTATGAAACTGAGCTTTTCTACTGCATTTCTTCAGGTCCTATTTTTGTTTAGTTTGATGATCCTGTGAGGGTAAGTTTTCTCAGGTGTAGCCAGTTCTGTGTGAATTCAGATTGCTCATCAGTTGATATGGAATGAAATAAATGTGCCACACAGTGTGAAGCTGTAGCGAAAAAAAATACAGTTGAAATTGAGAGAAATATAGAGATAGGGTAAAATATGAACTCATAAATCCTGTATGAAAGCATCTAAATACTTAATTTTACTTGTGTAAAGCTTTTGTTTTACCATGAAAGACCTGAAATATATAGCACTTTTGTACGTCTAGAATATAAATAATCTGACGACAGCATCATTCTAAAGTTCATGCATGTTTTTAAAGTGATTTAGTGTTCTCCTATAGTTCTCAATTTTATCCAGATGCCTTATTCAGTCACACCAAAAGCACATTACTGAACATTTTATTTATCATTGTATAAGGCTTAATTCACTTGCGAGTTAGAACTGCACTATTTTTAGTTGAGCTGCATTTCACACCTGTTTGGAAGAAGATAAAGATTGAGATGTTATTGTGTTTCAGTGCAAGATTTCTGAGGATGTTTTTTCTTGAAATAGACCGGCCAAAACAGAAAGAGTAGGCTTCCGCCACAAACTCTGCACACTATATGCGATCAATGATTATTTTTTCCTCTGTCAACTGGTTTACTGATATTAGCATATCTACTGCTCTGATCTATTGATATCAAGGGAATTTGCTTCTAAATTTCATTTGTTTAAACAAAATCTGAAAATGCTCCCAAAATTTGTAACAGATTTGTATTTTCTGTGTAGAAGAGTCAGTTATCCTGCTTTAGAAAATCCTTTTGCTTCAAAATTTACTTTTGTTGACATGAGAACTTCTTTCAAGGATTTAATAAGTAACCGGTAAGTGGGACACATTGAATGGCACGGCATGGCAGACAGTGAGTGTATGGGTACCGGATTTGAAAGAATGCTCCCAGTTTCTGACGAGTTTCTTTCTTAGAAAGTTTCCTTAGAATTGATTATCTCTAGTAAACTTGGGCAAGGTCCTGCTTGAATAATTAAAATATTTTCATCGTAGATATTTGTTTGAAATAAGATTTTTATTTTTCTTTCATAGTTTTAGAATTCGTGGCTAATTATTGTTTACATTTTTGAAATTGCAAGGGGCCACCATTTCAGTGGAAGAAGAAATTCTCTTTGGGTGTATTTTCAAGTGTATTAAAACTTTGAAGTGCTTTAAGATGAACACAAGGGCTAAGATTACATATTTAATTTAAGCATATCACATTCTTTACATAATTTGTAATTGGACGTAGCTGCTATTTTTTACTTCTATTTACTTCTAATTTCCTAGCAGAATGATCAAAAGCTGTCATTGACAAACACATTTATTTCTTTCTAGTGAATCTGAATGCAAGTGTCAATGCCACAGCTGTTCTACCAGCAGAAGATTCTATTCTAGGATCACCATTGAATGAATTTTTAGGACTGCACACACTGAGACACAGCAGGTGCCTGTCCCTTTGATGATTTCACTTGGGCTAAAGTGGACTTGCCTGTTATTTCATAACCCTTCAGGTATCTGCCTGAAGAGGAAATGGCCAAGTGCTATTTTTGCAATTTTTCTATAATGAATTGCTCAAAACCAAAATGTAGGCAAGATACAAATGGTGTTTTTTGCACTCTCTGTAGCTCCTTGTATCCCTTCAGATTCACAGCAAATTAGTTAGCTTAAGATATGTGGCTTCCATGTGCAATTATTTTGAGTTGGTATCTCCTATCTTTGTTTTCATTCACGTAATCATTATCAAAGCTAGAAGGTGTTGCTTTTAGTTACATGATGCATGAAGCAATGTTTCACGGTTTGCATTTAGAAAGAAACTATCGTGGTTTTTTTTCTCCAAATTCACCTTTGTAATCAAGGCAGCATAACTTGCTTCACACAGACAAGCTACCACTTGGAGTTTAGTATTTTACAGAAATAGCAGGTTTTTGTAGTGTCTTTTCCAACCTCTTATGTGTTTATATCAAATCAAATCTTGGTTCCTGTAACTTGCTGCTGTATTCTTTAATCAAATGTCATTTCATAACCTCTGCAAGATTTCTTAAGATTTTATAGTTTCCCTATGATAATCTGTTAATGAAAGATGACTGTTTGGGATTTGTTGTACAAAATCAACTCAAGTTGTGAGCACTGACACATTATTTAGCTTAACTGTTTTTTTTTTTTCCTTCAGTCTTTTCTTATGTCAAGAGGAAAAATACTGTAGTATGTTATAAAATACTGTGCTACATGCACATAAAAATCTATCATAGTTGGCACACCTGTAGTTTAGTTGTACGTATGAAATTCCTATTAGGAATCTATATATCATATTAGCAAAACAGAATCCATCTAGTACTATATTATTTTGGTAACATGATAGCTAGATTTGAAATGAAATCCAAAGGTCATAGTTGGCATCATATTGAGAATTACTTCATCATTTTTTCCTTCCTGTCACTGACCTCATCTCTCTTCTGGCCTAACTACAACTGTCTCCTTTGCAGCAGTATAGAAACCCTCTTACATATTTGTGAAATTTCATTTTTTAAACCCACAGTCAAGAAAACAGCTTTCACACTGCGTATCAGCTTTTTTGTGGGGATGGCACTAAAATAATTGTTCAATTATTTAGGATCAGAAAATTCATTATATTAAAAGTATTTGTCATTTTTGTTGTTGAGATTGTATCACAATTATTGAAATTATATTAGCAAATACTAAATTTACAGTAACAACAACAGATCAAGACAACAATAAATTACAATGTTCATCCCCGACAAGAGCCCATTATTCCCTTCTATTGGGTTTGGGTGAGCTGGAGTTAATGTTTCCCAGAGCAGCTCTTATGGTGCTGGGCTTTGATTGGGAGGCAGATAAGACGCCGGTGTTGTGGCTGCTGCTGAGCAGCGCTCGCACAGCACCAAGGCTGGCTTTCCAACATCTTGCCCCCTCCCCGCCCAGTGAGATGCGGTGGGCAAGATCTTGGGAGGAGACACAGTCAGGACAGCTGACCCAAACTGACCAAAGAGATATTCTACACCGTCTGATATCAGCTCAAGTATAAAAAGGGAAAAAAAGGAGGAGGGGGTGGGGGTCATCCGTTTGAGAAGATGCTTGTCCTCTGAGCCACTGCTACATGTACCAGAGCCCTGCTTCCCGAGAAAGGCCAGACATCGCCTGCTAATGGGAAGTAGAGAATACGATCTTGTTTTGCTTCACTTTGCGTGGGTGCGGCTTGTTTTTTTCTTTTTCTTCCCCTATTAAACTGCCTTTATTGTACTCCATGGGCTCTTTCCATCTTATTCTCTCCCTCCTTGTTGTGCTGAGGGAAGTGGCGAGGGAGTGATAGAATGACTTGGCTGGGTACCTGGTGCTCAGCCAAGGTCAACCCACCACATCCCTGCATTGCACTTCCTCACTGCCAGCAGCAAACTTGTGTTTGCAAACTTACTTTGAGTAAGTTACAGAGTCATGATCTGTTTAACAACAAAGCAACATTAAAATCGTGTAAGGTTCAGAACTATTGAGTATTTTAATCTTTCTTGTGCTGAAAATCAGAAATTCCTAAGTTTAAACTGAACTACTGTTTTTCTCCAAGCATCTGATTTAGACTTATTACTGGAGTAAAAGTTAAAATTACCAACCCCAACCCCCCAATTTTTTTTTCTCTGTAATATTATGCTTAACAGAATTTTCTGTCAAAATGTCAATGTTATTGTGAGGAATGAGAACTAGTTTGCCTATAAGTTGGTACTTAATTTTGATCCCTGCTGCTGCTTTTTGAGCTCTTTCTTCCTAGTTGTATTCTTGGTTTGGAGTGGCAGCTTCGATCTGAACTTCAGCCATCCTTTTGTTGTGACTTAAACCATTAAGAACACCATCAAAAGAGAGGAAAGCACAAACTTGGAACTATCACTCACCTTTTATACTTATTACCAGTTTTATAGTTGTAATTACCAGTCCAGGCTAACCCTTGAGATGTGCGGCAGATTTTAGAAGTAGGTAAAACTTCTTGGGAGACAGGATACCTGAGAAAGGAAAAAAAACCAACACTCTTTTATTCCAGGTGGACTTCCAGCCAACAGAGGCCCATAATCTGAAGTTTTCTTACGATCATTGATAGACAAAATAGAAGAGAGTCACAGAGTGTATTGACAATACTGCATGATGTTTACTTTATGTAATGTTTAATAATTATAAACATATATATGTATGCATCTACTAGGATCATTTTTAAAAAATATATATTGTGTATATGTGTATACATATATATACAAACGCAAAAGTGATTTGACAACTGATATTTGATTAATTTCTAAATAGAATCATAGAATTGTTGGGGTAGGAAGGGACCTTAAAGATCATCTAGTTCCAACCCCCCTGCCATGGGCAGGGACACCTCCCACTAGATCAGGTTGCTCAGAGCCCCATCTAACCTGACCTTAAAAACTTCCAGGGATGAGGCTTCCACCACCTCTCTGGGCAACCTGTTCCAGTGTCTCATCACCCTTATGGGGAAGAACTTCTTCCTAATGTCTAATTTAAATCTATCCTCCTCTATTTGGATCCATTCCCTCTTATCCTATCACTACCCGACATCCTAAAAAGTCCCTCACCAGCTTTCTCATAGGCCCCCTTCAAATCCTGAAAGGCCACAATAAGGTCTCATCGCAGCCTTCTCTTCTCCAGACTGAACAACTCCAATTCTCTCAGCCTGTCTTCGTAGGACGGATGCTCCAGCCCTCTGATGCTGTTAAGGGTGTTGGTGCTGTGTAACTTCTGGGAATAATAATACAAAGGAAAATAATTTCAGATCACCTTTTGGTTCAGTGCCATGTTCTAAAACTCATGAAGAGGTTTTTTGGTGCCATGCAATAAGGCAATACATAATGCTTTCCCTAGCCTATCTGTCACGGTACTAAATGTATGTTAGGAAAAAAAAATACTGAGATTTTTTTATTTAAAAGCTATAAAAGGAATATAGCTACTGGTATTGTAGAAACTGGGTATAAAGTTTCTCCTATGTGATCCTTTTGGTTGATTTCCATGTAAAAAGAAATTTTGCATCATAAAGATTAAAGTTCAATGCTTCTTACTTGGCAGCAAGGACTGTCAACAAGAAAGGCATTCATTATTAATAATGAAAAAAAGTCATACCATTTTTCATCTTACCCAGGAAGAAAAAGGACAAAGAGACATTAACACATTAAACTGCATGGCTAACCCATTCTGTCCTCCCTAAGCCACAGTAATGAAAGTGATCTATGCAGGCAGAGACAACGTGCACTGCCAGATCATGTATATTTGTCATGCAATACAGCTTTTCTTTTTGGTTATTCTAGTGAGAGGCAATATTTGTTTAAACAGGAAAATGAATGTATTTTCCAGCTGTGAATTCTGTGTCAGGGCACCCATTTTCAATGAGTTTTGTTTCAGTTTCTCAATGTTTTCTTGGTAATTATGTGGATAATGTGTCATTTTTGCATTTGAGGTTAGATAATCTGGACTTGGAGTTCCTATATAGATCGGTTATTTTAGTCCAGGTTAAGTATCTGGGTTTGTAGTTAATAAATATAATTCAAATACCTCACCTCTGTTCTGAACTGTGTAACATACATGCTTTTTCTTTTTTCTGTTTTTGCTTGTTTGAGTTTGGTTTTTTGGTTTGTTTTTTTTTTAACTTAGCAGCTTTTATTTAATTACATGTAAATTATCTAAGGAGATTCCCAAGTATATAGGGAGTATTTAGGGGAAACATTATTATGCTTCCCAGAAACTTTTCTAGGAGATACAATCAAAAGCAAATTGTATATTGCAGACTCCAAAATATACATTCCAGATATTTTGAAATGAAATAAAAATTCTTACAGTTCTGAAAGGCAACAATGTTACATAGTTAACATGTTTAAGAAAAAAATAATTTACATTTATGGTACTTTACCACTGTTGCTTGTCTGTAGAATTTCTTAAGGGAGACAACCATCAATGTTTTCTAAAAAAAAGGTAACTATTATGAAGCAAAAAGCAAAACATTCTAGTGAAATTAAACCTGAAGTGCAAGAATAACATGTTCAACTAATATTAAAAAAGCAACCAACCAACCATTAATATTCATTAATGTTGAGCTTTATAAAGCATACATTATTCAGGAAACTTTCGTTTCATGCACTGGTCTTCACTTTGCACAATGTTCTAAAGTACTTTTGTTAAATGCTATTTGACTGTACAGGCAAAGAAAGCAAGCGGTTACAATGACATTAAGTGGGAGTGGTATGTTCACACACAAAGTTCGTTTGATGAAACTGTAATGAGGAATGAGAAGCTGTTTGGAGTGCAGGTGAAGGATGTGTCCCCAGTGGTGTCACAGAAGGAATAACAAGAATCATCAAGGGCTGAGTATAGATTCAGGACTGCCGCTTCACTCTGTGAGGAGGTGTCTGCTGCAGTTTTTTTGAAGCCTAAAGCCTGCGAGTTCTTAATCTGTTTCATACTGGTGCTTGCCTATGACTAAGGGTCTATCAGCGTAATACCATATCTTTATCTCTACGGAATGACCTTTGGTCATCCAGTCACACAGATTTGTTGCCTGTTGGGACAAAAACCTCTTGCTACAAAGAAAGCTGATGTCTTTTTCAGTGTTATTTTCTTTTGTTTATATGTTATGAATGAATGGTAGATCCTTATGTGCTGATGATTCCTTTGACTCTCAAAACCAAGCGAGCCTCATGAAATCCACTGCATGTTTTGATGCAAGAGAGGTATGATAAACAATGGCAATGGGGCAAGCAAGAGACCATAGCTGGACAGAGCTGAGCTAGGGGTAGTCTAGCTGTCTCTCTTTCACACCAATTAAATAATCAGGAGTTTGCAACCCTCGTGTCCAGAAATGTGAAATTCATCCTCTAGGTTAACTTGATAAATTGAAACTCATTGGAATGAAATATTTGAGTTTATGCAATTGCCCTATACTGTCTTTCTAAGAAGAATGAAACAGCTGTTCAGTTATGTGAGAAAACAGCTAAAGAAATGCAATATTTGTGTTGTGATTTTTCTAATTAAGAAAAAGGAAAAGAAGAAAAGTCTTAACAGATGCTAGCAGTATTTGAGAGGTGACCAGGGAAGGATGGGACTTTTTTCATTAATGTGACTTTGGTCCTTTAAAATCAGTCTGAATGATTGCTCAGATTTGACTAACACCTATTAAGTAACTCTTAGAAGTTAACAGTTAAAATCTGAGGATTTTGCCCCTTCTGAGTATCTCGCCCATCCTGGCACAAATCAAGCCATATGCAAGTCCTGTAAGAACAGCTGACTGTTCTGCCCCTGGTTCCTAGTTTCAGGGCATCTGACAGAACTGTACTTGGGCTATCCTCAGTGGATCTGATCAAGTCCTCTGGCCTTCCTTCTTGTTTATGGAAGGGATTTTGGGCAAGACTGGAGCAGGGCACTGAAGCACAGAAGAGCTTGCTCTCTGGTTCCCTCCAGCTGTCATCAAACCTTTGTAGATTTTGTCTGATTTTGTTGGGACAGGGATGAATGCTAGACTAGAGAACAAAAGAGGATGGATGAAGACAAGGAACCAAAGGGGTTTTTTTTTATTTTGTGAGTCAGCCATTCTAGTGGGGCGTGCTATGGGTTTTGGCTCTACATATTCAACATTGACGGTCATCATGTGTGCGTGTGTGTGGGGGAGATATATGTAGTAAAATAGTCAGGATGTATGAATTCATATTACACAGATAAACTTAGTTCTGATGTTTCATAGGCCTTGAGTATTTAGTTTACAATCTTAGTAATGTCTGTAATATACTTTTGAACATTATTTATATGGCATTCTGTACATTATTTATATGGGGACGTGTCAGTATATAAAATCATTTGGGAGTAGGTATGTATGCAAAAAAGTATAAACAATAAGAAATTAAAGTTTCTCCAGTAATTAGGACTAACACTGTATGTGCAACTCCAATTTGTTGATCAGATTTTTTGTTTAGCTTGAATGGAATAAATGTGATACGGAACAATCTGAGTTGAGCAAATTCTTCCTTGCATGTGAAATTTTTCAATGGAGTAAACACTCAGAACAACTTATTAACTGAGATCAGTTTTCCAGGTAAATTATTAACATTTGCACTTTATGATTTCACAGGATCACAGAATATTAGGGGCTGGAAGGGACCTTGAAAGATCGAGTCCACCCCCCCTGCCAGAGCAGGAACTTAGAGTAGATCATGCAGGAATGCGTCCAGGGGAGTTTTGAATGTCTCCAGAGAAGGAGACTCCACAACCTCCCTGAGCAGCCTGTTCCAGGCTCTGTCACCCTCACTGTGAAAAAGTGTTTCCTTGTGTTTAAACAGAACCTCCTCTGCTCCAGTTTGCACCCATTGCCCCTTGTCCTGTCATTGGGTGCCACCGAGAAGAGCCTGGCTCCATCCTCCTGACACTCACCTTTTACATATTTATAAACATTAATGAGGTCACCCCTCAGTCTCCTCCAAGCTAAAGAGCCCCAGCTCCCTCAGCCTCTCCTCATAAGGGAGAAGTGTAGGTTTTCAGGGGAGAAGTATAGGTTTTCTTTGTATTAATATCATATGCCATTACAGAGGCCATAGGATGGATTTTGCTTTATTGTTTTATCTATTAGTAATACATCTCATAAATCCCTAACTAGCAATGATTTTTCTTAAGCATTCTTTAAAAGCTTTCTGTAGAGAACTTGATACTCATAAACAGGATTAAAATGGCTGATGAATTATGCAGCAAGGCTGTCTTGTTCTTTGACTAAGTCTATTATATGGCAATCGAATTATTTTTGCACGATTTAGATAAATAAGATTGTTAAAGTTCAGGTTTTTTCAAATGTGTTTCCTTTATATTGATTTCAGTCTGGAAAATCATGTTGGCTTTTCAGGAAAACATTCTGAAATGGTTAAATAAGGCTGATGAGTAAATGGAAACACACAAATTTTTGAGGCTTGATGGTGTGAATCAGGTGTAAATGATGATCCAGTCCTGGTATTGCCCCTTATTTTAGTAACATTTTATTGCAGAAAGTAATGAAATGACTTTTTTTTCATTTATTTTAACTTGGAAAAGATCACCATATCCTTGAGAAAAATGTTCCTGCTAACCTCTCTGCAGCACTGCGGGTGTTTTGTGTTCAAGTGCCTGGGACTGCATTCACTGAGTGTCAGACTCCTACTAGTTTCAGGGAGTTTGGATCACAATAAATGGAGGATGGAACAATACTACAAATATTTTGCTATTTGTTATTTGTAGTCTAGCTGTTTCTTTTCGTTAATCTTGCTTTTGTATTTCTTCCGTTTTCTTTATCTGTGAGTTCTTGAAGTTGACGTGCCTGGAGATTACTAGTGAGTCCTTGCATCTACTTTTCTTCTTAACTATTCTATATTCTAGTGGAAATAGATTAGATATTGATATTTTACCTTGTTATTGATATGTCAGATTCCTACACCCCAGTAATGTTTCTTACCAGAATCAGGAAATGCAATTTTGGTATCAGTAATATTGACTTCTAGTAAAAATTCAAGATTCATTCTTAAAACTGCATCTATTATACACACAATGCAGCTGATACAGTAAGATATGTGCTACATCTTGATAAGGGTTGAAGTTGTCTCTGGAACAGGAAGGTTATTATGTACACAGTGAGGTACGGTCCGTCTCTTTAGAGTTCACTTTCGGGTAACTGGATGGCACTAAGCACTTGTAATTAGATGTGAAACCCTTTGTGTGTAGGTCACCTGGCTTATGTTGACTGAGCCCTGGTGTTAGCGCTTGATGACTGTTTAGTGGCCTGGATGAAATTCCCGGCTGCTCTCAATTAGTCTCCTGCAGCAGAGGTAACTTCATCACAATCGGTACCTGGGATGGCAGGCTCAGGAGGGAGGCCAAAGGTTTGAACAGATGTGTGGAATGATCAGAGGAGGCCTTTTGAGAGGCCAAAGCTGATACAAATGCATGGAAGCATTCGAACTTGCACTGTGCTGTGCTCGGTTATAAGGAAGAACAGCTATGGTTGTATTCGATGTGAATAATTTGACAACTTTAATTTAGTTCATTTTAAATTTTAACATTACCTCTGTAATAATGCACAGACATATACACGATGGTGCTTTTTATTCACTATATGTTTTGTGGCTATAGTAACATAAAGGACAAGCAGGTTACTTGTACAGTCTTGGCTTTGTGTTGCTTTGAATGACCGCTTCAAAAACATGTTAGTATCTATTCTAGTCAGTCCCCCATCCCTTCGTTTAAATACAGTATTTGCTAATTAATAGGGCTTTCTGTTTGATGTATTATTTTCTGCCTTGTTTGAGCAGAAATGGAGCATGTGTTTCGGAAAAGATCACTAATCTGCTGTCTCCCCACTATTTATGGAAACATGTCCATCCTGTTGATAGCAGGCATCACTGTCAGCACCACTGAGAGGAAGACACAAGCTTACCCATGCTAGCTTTAACTTAGCTGTCTGGCCTAATAACGGTAATATTAGTTTCTGCTTCTTTTGTGCTCTTGGAATTTAGACGTAGAGACTCTTCATAGCAGAGAAATTTGGTGTGGTGGGTGAAGCTATAAAATGCTAGGTTGGAGATTTAAGTTAGGACAAAATGCCTTCTCTGTATATATGAGCAATTAGATTCATTACTGGAAAGCACTACAAGTCATAAGACGATAGCGTATGTGCTTTCCTATTGGGTTTGAGAGTGCATTTAGCATCTTATGTCAGGGCACTTTATAAATATGTGTTAGCTAACCTCTCTTTTAAACCTTTTAAGTAGCTGAATTTCATGTGTCATTCAGGATTACAAAAAAAAAAGAGCGTATTCAAATGAAAACAGTTGCTCGTAACCACATGTTAATATAAATCATGCTGCATTGATACTGTATTAAGATGTGACAAAGCAAGGTATACTTACCTGATAAAAGATAAAAGCTATGAGAGGATACATTCTTATGCTTTTATATGGTCAGAATTAAGCCAAAAACTAACCTCTTTGGTTAGTGTCTGTCAGATACATGATTTAATCTGTCTTTGGAGGTAAAAAAAACTAGAAACAGCAAAACCAATTCAGAGCCACTAAAAAAGAGTTAAATTTTAGGAGTAATTTATTTTAATTTTTCTATGATATCTTCTTTAATTCAGATATAGGTTATTTATTAGTTGTGGGTTTTTTTTATTTTAGTGTTAAAAATTTGATGTATTTGGTTTATTGTGAAATTATTCTGATTTTTTTGTTGCCAAATTATAAAACAGGAATAAATACACCCACAGTGTCATCTTAACTGTAGAACTAGTTTCACTAGGTCTAATACAATTTAAGAAAATCAATGAGAAAGTGTTATTTATATGCATAAAATCATTTCAAAGAGAATTTTGCTAAAATGTTATTTTTTTCTTCACAGTACATGAATATGAATGGTTTTGTGGGGTGGGGAATCTTTCTGAGGATCAGCTGGAAAGGAAAAAAAATGAACTGAGGTCTCGGAGGTTTCGTTACTAGTGATTTGAGGCAAATGTTCTCTCATTTAAAAAAAATCAAACTGTTTAAGGCTGACATAAGCATAGTTAGAATGAATAAACTTTAATATGTATTTCCTTTCTATTTATTAAGGATATTTGTGTCTTTCATGACTGAAAGATTCTTGGGAGTAAGAGAAAAGTTGGATAATGTGTAAGCACTGCTTGTTGTGCTTGTGGTTGACGTTTAACAGCAAATGTAGAATACCTGCTTCTTTTACGTGTGTCCAGTCTGTCTGATACAAAATGCTGAATGTACATTATATTCTGCGCATGCAACATGACTTTGATGTTTTGCTCTATCCTTCTTGGAAATGTTTGTATTTCAAATGGGGCGAAGGAGGTGCAGGTCCTATCCAAAGTGAAAAGTTGTTTGATGCACAAGTAGAGCGTAGGGGAGTCTGGTTGTAGATGTGTGAGAGAGAATATTGAGAGGGGTCTTACAGAAAGTAAGGAATATCAGGTAATCCATGTGTAAATGTTCAACAGGAGTAGATTTTAATGCAAAGTCTTGACTGGTCTGAATCCCAGAGGATGAGAAACTTGAACTTTATGCAGAAAGAAAAGAAGTGCTGATAATGCCAAAAAGCAGCAGAAGAAAGAGGAGCGAATTCAGTGTTACCAGTGTGGGTTTCATTGAATAAAATATCAGAGAGGTAGTAGGAGAGGTGAAGGATGGCCACCATAACAAGAGAGTTGATTAGTGTTGATGAAAGCAACAACTTGTAGAGAATATTATAAGAGAATTTGCAGACTCTAGTTATTAGCTGAGAAAAAGGAAGACTCAGAGATGTTGAATGTGACACCTTATCAATTGAAGTAGGAAAGGATAAAAAAATACCAATTAGAGAGTGAAGAGAGGAGGGAGCTGATGCTGGACTCATGAACAGTCCTGATAGAGGTTACACTAATGAAGCGATTGGAAAGGTAGTATGGAGGCGACAGGATCCCTGAAGGATTCAGGGGGAAAAAAAATGATTAGAAAAAGCAACTGCTTCTTTCAAAACCAGCTGATAAACTGGAAAAAAATATGACAGACAATATTGACTCTGTGTATAAAATTGAACTTTCTCACACAATACTTCTGTCTCTATTTCAAGGCTTCACAGGCAGGCTTATATAGGCAGCTTTGTATCAATTCCATATGCAAAGCTGCCTTTATGCTAAAGCGTGTGGTACTGAAAGGGTTATATAGAGCCAACAATTCCTAAGTTAAAAACCAACAAACCAAACAACCCTTCTCTGCCAATAGATTCTGGCACAGGTGCGAGGTTGGGTCATGTCATCTGACATCTTTCTGCTGGAGTGTATAGCTGGATACGATACTGCGGAAAGCCTTGGTGGTGCTTCAGTATAAACTGAAGCTCAAGGCTACAAACCCCTCTATTTGGATTCTCCTGAGCTGCATCTTTGTCTCTTTGGATGAAGATGGGTTCTTTACTAGAACCCTTTGGGCTTGGCCATAAGAATTTCAAGATGTTTTAGTTGAAAGATTGAAAGACACGAGAAAGAATTAGAGATGATGGCCTAGATTTTGAAGAGTCATTAAGCTAAGTTTAAAACTGATTTAGTCCACCTTATGGGGTAGTGTCAAAATGGTGAGTAATACTTTGAGGTTTACTGGTAGGTGATGATCAGGTCAGTCCTCAAGGGAGCTGTGAATGTATTGTTCGCTGCAGCAGGGGGATCACATACTCATGGGAGATGAGCAGACTGTAAACTAAACAAAGAACAGAAGTGGAGACCTAGAGATTCAGGTGCAGTTAATGGAGGATTTTGTTGGTTTCATACATGAGCATGTTAATATTTAGCTGTTATACAGTAAAATGAGCTGCTGCATTGTGGACTAAGTCTGGTGGATTTTGATTCAGACATAATATATGAGAGAGATTCAGCTGTAGACAGAATAATAAAAGGGGAAGTGGTTTCAGTTGTAGAAGGAAACTGTGCTGATGTCCAGTTAATTTAATTCCTACAGAGAAAAGATAAAACCTTTACATAATAGTAGAATTAATCTATCATTTATTTTCCTTCAGAGTTTTGACATTCTTTTAATTTTTTTTTGTTAAGAGATTAATAATCTTTCACAAAAACCGTAGAACTTCAGCAAGATGTGTTTATGCTGCCCTACTGTGTATACTTCTATGCTCATCTGAAATTTTGGAAAGAATTTCAAACAAAAAAAGGGCAACACTCCACATAACACTCTGATGTTTTCTTGCTAACATTATAATATTAAGTAATAACCTAAATGGAAATTAATATAACTGGACACTTCTGTCAAAGTGGTTCTTTTGTGAAGCAGGCTTGTACCCGTGTGTTAGAGCTAAAGAATCTGTCTATATGTCTGTTTGGAAAAGTTTATTTGGTGTTGTGACAGTAGTGCATAGTGGGTGAGGGCACCCAGTGCTTCTGAAAATGAAATGTTGAAGTGCCCCTTCTACCTCGTGCTGGGTGAGGTGGGAGTGGGATGAACAGAAGAGTTGGCTGCACTGATTTCTATTTCATCTTCTGGTTCTATCTGTTTCCCTACTTCTTGAGCCTGTACTCCAAACATAACAGTTTAGATAAAGCTATTTGTTTGTTTCCTAAAAATGTAATTGCACATCTCTTTAAACTTTCCTTAAATACCCCTTGCTCCTGCTCTGTGTGGTGCTATCCTTCCTTTGTTCTGGCGATGATGCGTGTGCTGTTGGGTGACAAGCATTTTCTAAAAGCTTTAACTACTTAATTTATCAGCCATACTGTCTTTCCAGTTGTCTGGCACCGAGTCAGTTGTGCCCATGCTCGTGTAAAAGGCAGATGGAACATGTAGACAAAAGAGAGCAAGGCCGCTGGTGATCCCAAAGTACTGTACCGTGCAGGGGAAGCTCATCCTGCGCCTTCAGCACACTGCTGTGGCGAGGCACAGCCATATGTTTTTGAGACACAAGCACGCTGACAAAATTCTTTCTCCTATCCTTTATTCACTATGCAAATCGCGGAGGAGATTCAGTTCTACCACCCAAACTGGGGCACAGCTGACTGTATCCCAGTGCCTGGGTCACGCTGAGGGTGAGATGAGCGGCGTCTCCACTAGATGGAGTTCCTGGTATAGCAGCGGTGGCGGGAGCGCCGCCGGAGAAACCCGCGGGCGGCGAGAGGGAAAAGGAGGGCTCCTCGCCTGCCCAGAGAACCGGGCTCCCTGCCCTCAGCAGCCACGAGGAGATCTCACCATTTGTTTCGGGAGATACAACGGTGTAAACTCGCACAAAACTGAACCAGAATCAGGTTGCTGATCTTCTTTCCAGTGTCCTGACAC
>VWZK01014350.1:2234-19611 GCA_013396935.1 Baryphthengus martii
TGGAGAGAGTCCAGCACAGAGCCACTAAGCTTATTAAGGGAGTGGAGCATCTCCCTTATGAGGAGAGGCTGAGGGAGCTGAGTCTCTTTAGCTTGGAGAAGAGAAGACTGAGGGGTGACCTCATTAATGTTTATAAATATATAAAGGGCAAGTGTCGGGAGGACGGAGCCAGGCTCTTCTTGGTGGCACCCAGTGACAGGACAAGGGGTGATGGGTGCAAACTGGAGCATAGGAGGTTCTGTTTAAACACAAGGAAACACTTTTTCACAGTGAGGGTGACAGAGCGCTGGAACAGGCTGCCCAGGGAGGTTGTGGAGTCTCCTTCTCTGGAGACATTCAAAACCTGCCTGGACACGTTCCTGCGTGATCTACTCTAGGTTCCTGCTCTGGCAGGGAGGTTGGACTCGATGATCTTTTGAGGTCCCTTCCAGCCCCCAACATTCTGTGATTCAGTGTGAACATTGGAGGCAGAGAATGATATTAATTTACAATATCTGCATTTCACTAGTCCTTTTTCAAAATATGTAAGGCCACAAGGTAGCTTGAGACATTCACTAAGAACCTAGCTTTTTTGGACCATCCATACCACTGTTTCCCATACGTAAAGATTTTGTGTTGGAAACCCTTGTATCCAATTTTGTGGGGGTAAAGACTGTAGGAAGACAGATTAAATGACAGCTCACAGGGTCATGATCATCCTGCAGGGTTGAGTTGAAGGCCTGTAGCCAGTGATGTTTCCCAGGGGTCAGTACTGGATCTAGTCTTACTTAACATACTCATCAATGACCTCAGCAAGTTTGCTGATGATACACAACTGGGAGGTATGACTGACGCACTAGAGCTCTGTGTTACCGTTCAGCATGACCTGGATAGGCTGAAATGTTGGGCAGAGCAGAACTTGATGAGATTCAACAAGGGCAAGTGTAGGGTCCTGCACCTGCGGTGGAACAACCCCAGGCATCAACAGAGGTTAGGGGCAGACCTGCTGGAAAGCAGTCTTGCAGAGAAGGATCTTGGAATCCTGGTAGACAATAAGTTAACCACAAGCCAACAAAGTGCCTTTGTGGCCAAGAAGGCCAATTGTATCCTGGGGTGCATTAAAAAGAATGTGGCCAGTAGGTCAAGGGAGATCTTTCTCCCCCTCTATTCTGCCCTGATGAGGCCACATCAGGAATACTGTGTCCAGTTCTGGGCTCCCCAGTTCAAGAGAGACAGGGAACTACTGGAGAGAGTCCAGCGGAGGGCAACGAGGATGACTGGGGGACTGGAGCACCTCTCTTATGAGGAAAGGTTAAGAGAGCTGGGACTATTTAGCCTGGAGGAGAGAAGACTGAGAGGAGACCTTGTCAATGTTTATAAATACCTAAAGGGTGAGTGCAAGGAGGATGGACCTGGATTCTTCTCAGGAGTGATCAGTGACAAGACAAGAGATAATGAGCACAAGCTGAAACACAGGAGGTTCCATCTAAATATTAGAAAAAACTTTTCTGTGAGGGTGACAAACCACAGGAACAGGCTGCCCAGGGAGGTTGTGGAGTCTCATTCTCTGGAGATACTCAAAATCCACCTGGATGCGATCCTGTAGAAAGTGCTCTAGGCAAACCTGCTTTGGTCGGGGGTTAGATTAGATGATCTCTAGAGGTCCCTTCCATCTCCAACAATTCTGTGAAGGTATGTATTTTATAAATTTTTAAAGCCCCTGATAGGGCACTGCCAATTTCAAAGGATATCTTCAACATAAACAAGCTTACTACACTGAACTCTTTCTTACCTTTCTTTTCAGGCTGGTAATGAATCCTGTAAAGTTAGTTCTACTTTCAAAGCATAGGAAAGAAAATAAAAATATCCCATAAATAAGAATTAAAAATGCTAGTGCCCAATCCTATTGATTTCACTTAGAGATGAGGGCACTCAGCACCTTGCAGGAGGCTCTTGCAACATCAGATGATCAGGCCCTTATGCAGAAGGAAATATTTCATTGATTGCTCTTAACTAGAAAAGGTGTCATTTCAGAGGAAGTTGTGCAGAATGTCAAATGCTTTACACTTTAGGCCCACTCTTGCAAACATTGCACAGGAGAGCTTTTACAGGGGCCAATTTTGTGAGGCTTGCCGGGTGCAGGGAGGCAGGAGCCGCTCTCCTCTGCCTGCCTATGCAGAACTGTATTGCCAGCAGGCAGATTTTCTCTGTTCCCTCGTTTTCCATCACAAGCCGCTTTGAAGGCGCATGAACTGGGTGCACAAATTTACTCCCTTACAAGCACTCTCAGAAATGTTTCTTCTCCCTCACTAAGTCATTTCATACACTTTATTTCCTTCTAGTAGCATGAACTTTCCAGTATGCCCAGCACCTGTCCCTTTACTATAGCACACAAGGTTCTTTCCCTCCATACTGTACATTATCCTCATTAACACATATCAGTCAAAAGCACTGTTAATTAAACTGGCAAGATGATTACACACGCCTCCATGTGCCCCCTCAGAGCATTTGCTTGCCAAGATTTTTTCCTCCCTCATCTAAAGTGGGTGGAGAAGGCCCTGAGTAAACCAGAATTTAATACTTAAAAAAATATCCCAGTGCATTGTTCTCTTGGAACAAAATGGCTTACACATCACCACCACCATCCCAAATAAATAAATGCAGCAGTGACACCAGTCTGTAAAAGTAACACATGCATATTTGATCCATAGAGGCACTGCATATAATGGTATTTCATTTCAAGGCTCCTCTCCAGATAGAAGACTCAATACACTGACCTTGAAGTCTGGATTAATGAGGACATCATAAAGAATTGATAAAAGCTGGGTGAAACCTAACAGGTTGGGGGGTTGGGGTGTCTAATTTCCCTCCCCCCCTTTTTTTTCTGTCTTTGTAAAACTGAATGATTTCCCAGATTTTTTTGTTCACTTCCACTCGTTTGTGACATTTTTGCAAGGAAAATCATTGGCTTCCAGCAAACATTTCCACAGCATTTCAAAAGTTATAACCATTTTTGCCACATTGCCACAAAACTCTTAAGAGAGTTTGCAATTCTGTAATGTGCTTTGGATCAAGCTCTCTTCAAGAATGCTATTGGAATGACAGGGCTGGAGGGTACAGTAGTGGAGTATAAATAAAGGCAGGCAGTGGTGATCCCTGAAGCAAAGATAATGTACTTTTCTAGTACACATACACGGGCCTGATAGCTGCAGCATAAACCATCCAACGATCTTGCTAGCAGAATACAGTTCTAAGAAGCTGTTAGAAAATACTGTCTTGCAAGGAAGGAGATGAATTTGCAGAAATTCATCATTGAGACAAAAAATGTTTACTCCATTGCAGAACGTGAGCGCCTATGCTTCTGGGGAGTGGGGCTGCTATTCAGCTGACTACTAATACCCAATTCTCCAGCACAAGAGATGTCCTTGAATGCTGAAGAGACAAACTAGGTGTAGATCAAGATAGAGTGTCTTTCTTATCCTATGGGAATTTTTCATGTAATTTTTTCCCCTCCTATATCAGAACAAGTCAAAATTTTGAAAACGTTTGTGAGCTGAAGAAAAATTAAGGGAAAGGGAAGCACGAGTGAGAAACCTGAGATTTGCTGAAATTACTTTTTATTCCTTTGTTCCAAACTGTCTTTTAGAAGCTATTAAAAAAAAAAAAATAAAATTCATTTTTAATTACCATCTTCAACAATTATTTCCTAGCTTGACTAGTCCGTAGTTTCCAGTAGAAATGGTCATAAAAATTCTTGCCTATTGTGATGGAAGTATTGATATCTGACTCAAGAATACTAGACTTGCTTTGACAGAAGGGAAAACATAACGCTTTCTGTAATAGTTTTTTGTGGTGACCATATATAGATCAGTAAATGGTCTCTTCTCTGAACTTCAGGCACATTTGGTTGAAAAGAACAAGATAGTCCTCATTTAACATAGACCATTTTTCCCACCAATAGTCCCAACACACATAGTCCAGAGAGGTGGCATTCTATGTGTTGTCTCAAACTCTAACAGAAATACCTTTGTATCTGTTGTTGTCTCGTGATAGTTCAGCTACTATAAATATCTGATTATCAATTAAAATAGAAGATGATCAATAAAAAATTAACTTGAATGTCTAATGCATTATTAAAATTAAATTGCTAATTAATTTTCTACAAAATTTAGTTATGATGATTTAATTTTGAGTTTGGCTGCTAGCACTATTTTCAAGCTGTGTTCCAAGCTCTGGAATTCAGCTACATTTGAGTAATCCAGTCTAGGGAGGATTGTTATATGCCCACAAAGACATACACATGCACTCACACACAGGTATTGAAAGGTCTCATCATATACAAGGAAGATAATGGGAATTGTGCATTTCCACAAGATAGATTACAGCTTTGCAACAGCACAAAATTTACAGCTTGCTTTTTCTACTACCTTAAATCTAGATGGCTGACTCAAAGGCTCAGTCATACTGGACACAACTTCTCAAAGTGACCTTGGGATATTTTTGGAGTGCAGGCAGAGTTTGCTAACCATCCCTTGCAGTATTGTCCTTGAAGTCCCAGTCTTGATATGTTTAGCCTGTCTGCAAGCAGTGAGCACATACTGCAAGCACTGCTGGACCCAGTTCTATCTCCTTTGAAGTCAACTGTGGTTTTGGCATTGAATTCAACAGACACTTATGATGGAAGGTGGTCTGATATTGCAGTTTAGTCAGCGTGGCAACTTTTTGCAGTATCTGGACTAATATTCACCTCCTGAACTTCACACCTCTCCAGTATGATACTTGCGTATCATTTCTAAAATATATGTGTTGCATTTATTACTGTGTGGACCACTGTAAATATGTACAATTATCAAGAAATCATATGTCACTAGCATAATTTTTTGAGGACCTACTAGCCATGAAGAAGATAATTTTTTCCTTGGAAATTAGATAAAGTAATGTGCTAAATATTGAAAGGCCTATTGTGATGAAGCATCTTTGTGCTAACCAGCTTGTACAAAAGGAACCAGTTGTGGCCCATAATAAGTAGAAAATTCATGAAAACAGGTGCAATTCTCTTTTCTATGACTTGTTTTTTTTTTTTGTCTTATGTGCCAAATGTTCCAATATTAATTTTTTGACCCAAGACTGGGAAAGAAACTCCTTTGATTTTTACTGTTAGGTAATGGTTATGTGTGTAGTGGTTATGTTAGTCAGTGGTCTAGGTTGATGTCAGTACACCACAGTTTCAAAACACGTAACGTGAGTAGGAAAAAAAAAATAAGCTGTGTGGTGATAGCTCATGGGAAGTAATGGGAGCAGTAACTTTGATATAAACCCAAATCTCACTGAAAGTGATTCATAGCTCCCTGAAGTATGCTGCAGGAGATACAAGTCTTAGCCTGATCAATTATTCTTCACTCAAAATCTACTATAAATATATGTTTACATGACAACAAAAGCCTTTTAATTCTTCTGAAATACAGCTGGGGGTAAAAAAAAAAAAAAGGGGTTGGTGGTGTAGAGAGAAATGTAATAATCCAACCCAACAGGAATATTCCAATGACTTCCAAGGGAGAGCACATTGGAAAGTAGTTCTGGAAACACAACAGAGTGATATGAAAGGACTTCAAGCATATAGGCCATATCTACCATCTGTTAGATTTTCCAATTTTACAGGGCTTGAAAAAGGCACTCGCCCACTTGCAGTAATGAGTGAGAAACAGTCTCTAAGGAGTACTGGCAGGAGCAGGCTGAACTTCACAAGACTGTGTCTGCTTCCTTGAAATGCTCTGAGGCTACTGCTGAAGAAATAGATCAAGTCTGGGTTGGTGGAAGAGACCTCCCACCACTTTAGGTATGAAGATGGTTTTACTGGTAGAAAATGACTGTGCAAATAAACCAATAGATGGAGTTTAAGTAAGAATACTCTCTATTATTTTTTCTGAAACATCTTATCCCATGAGACGTTAAAGGCAAGATGCTAGGATTGCTGGGTCACTACTTCGATATATTACAGCAGTCACTTTACTCCAAATGATTTGAAGACTTGTTGATAGCACAGTCACTGCAATAATGACTACATTCAGATTCTGAATAAGACAGCAGCAAACAAGATTTTTCTAGAAACCTAGGGACATGGAGTGAGCTGAATTCCTTCATAGTCAAAAAGTAATGGAAAAGAAGTGCTTTTCTCTCATTTTTAAGAATGTGACAAACTCCTGCAAAGTTGATCACAAACCCTAGGCCAGAATTTAGTCACAGAATCATATCACTCCAAGACAGGAGATATGCCCACTGTTTGCTTCCCCAGCTAATTTCTATTCAGACACTGACTAAACAGTGCCAAACTAGAACTGTGTGATACCTTCCCTATAATAACAATATTGGCAGGGAGGGAAAGCAGAGACTGAAAGATTTCTCAAAGAACTGAAAACTTGCGATATACGGTACTAATTTTCATTGAACTTTCTATTGATGATCAGTTGGTTGAATTTGAAATACGCAAGCTCTACACTTCAAGTGTTTATGATCTTTTCAGCCTCATGCAGGCTCATGGTTTCAACAGTGAATGTAACTAACCATTGGAAACTGGGAGATGGAGCAGATTTGTCATCACATGAACTTCCTCCATCAGTGTAGTCAGTGTTTCCCCTGCCTCCTACTCAGTCAAAAAATAAGGTTTCATGCAGAATAACCCTTCCAGTGAAATTCTTTGGCTTATGTAAGGTCTTAGCAGTTATTCTTGTCTTGCAGCCCATGCCTTGTCTTGCACACTGAACTGCTTGCTAGAGGGTACACTGAGCTTTAACAGGCTCTATACATAGCACTGCTCACACCTTTATCTCATTTTTTATGAACAATTATTTGCTACAATGTATTAGAACTGAAAAGGACCTGTGCACAGTCAGTCCAGGGGGAATACATGAAAACAGAATGGTCGGAAATTCATGGAAAAAGGCTAGTTTTATAAAACACCCCAAATTTTCATAAACAAGAGATTCAGAAGAGCAGGTGAGTTTTGGCCTCTGCAAGACTTGAAGTTATGACCATTATTGGTTCTGCCAATATACATCCTCCCTATCGAAGAGCCATAGGAAATTATGCAGAACCAGCAGGTAGTCCTATAATGAGTAATAGTCATCTTCTGCCTGTCTTCAAGTGAAGTGTTTTATTCCCTGTTCTCCTGATTGTCCTTATCATTCTTAAAAATAATCAGCATGTGATGTCATAATTCTGAATTAATTTATATGCAGTTTAGGTGGCTGAACTACACTGGGTGCACTGGTTAGGGAAAGTCACTCTTTCCTGAACCTGCAAATCTTATGCAATTATCTGTTATGAATACAGAGGCACCTATAGACACAGATTTTTTTTTTTTCCAATGTATGCATGCAGACAATTTTACTGTAGAGTGACTAATATGACTAATATCTCTGGATCATTAAAATATTTTTCAGTCAGTATATTCATAACTATAACTAAATTTGTGCATTAAATTACATTGGGTTGTTCCAGAAAGCAGCCTAGCAGTTTTCATGACAGACAGAAATAAAAGGCAATGAAATTATGCTGATTTTTAAACATAATTTTCCAGTAGTTTAAGAAGAATAAGTTTTTCATTTAAAAAAGCCAGCAGGATCAGCAGGCAACTAAGTTCTGTTTTAGTTGAAAATCAGTGGGAGGGAATATAAAGCCATATTTTTTTTTCCTAAACGGAACTGGAGCAGCAGCAAAGCTAACAAGTTGTAATCAGCCAAGATTTTTTTTTTTTTAACATATCGCAAAAAAATACTTTTTAAAAAATCCATAGCGCCTCAGTGCTATATTACAAAGCACATTTGCTTCAAGTAGTTATTCGTGCAGTAGAAAGTACAAAGAAAGAACTATCTCAGGGGAAGTAGGAGAGGAGATTGTTGTATTTATAAGTATAATTTACATTATTTGTTTATATACCCTCACTAACTATCTTTTGCTGCATCCATCTCAAAATATAAATTTTTTTAAAATGTCCTTCTGATGATAGGTAAATACACATCAGCCTAATGCCAAGAAAACAAACAAAACTTCCTTCCAGTTCTCATCCTAGCCTTTCTCAGCAGAGTGGAAATAGAGAAGTGGGTTTTTCAGCTTGCAAGAAAGGTTAAAATATCCGATCAATGGTAAACCAACTGTAAGAGAGAGCTCTGGAGAAATCATTACTAAAGATTATCCTGTTAACCTCCTTTCCACAAATGTCTCCGTTGACTTTACTAGGCTTTGGATCACACCCAGAGTGATTTGTTGCTTACTGCTCTGTCAGCTGAAGAGAGAAAAATCTCTCAAATCCTAGGCCACTAGGGCTCAGAGGACTAACACCAACAAAGTGAGCTACCCAGAAATTTGCTTCCTGCCAGGACACATCCACTGAAAAGCCATGTTTAGGCAGACACCAAAATTCTGCACTGAACATCTTCTTGAATTTCCAAATGGTTTCTAAGGCCTATATAACTTTCATCTACAAGAAGTAAGAGCTACACTACCTGATACAGGCATCAGAAACCAGAGAGGGTGGTTCGCTTAGGGTAAGGGTTGAGGCATTGCTATTCACTAGGCCGTACTGTCTTTCTAAAGGGTAGGGTTTGGATATAATGATGGAAAGGTGGACAATCCTGCAATGAAAAATAATGTCAATATAAGGGCACAGTTATATGAGAGTTATATATGACCACAAAACAAATGGCCACATATTTCTTTAAAAATACATTGGATCGCAACAAATTGTAGGCTGAAGCCACGTCCTGTGAGCTCCGGGATGAGAAGGAGGACGAAAAATGAGTATTTTAGCAGAAAAATTAAAGGGTTACAAATCTCAAATATTAGCATGATATTAAGCTAGAAGGTAATGAACAGTTGTTTAAAGCTCTTGAAAAATTCCCTGGAAAACCTGTTCACAAGGTTTAATTGTGGATTATACTACATACTGCTTAGAGCACTCTCCATGGTACAAAATGGGAGCAATTCCTGAAAAATGTTTAATTTATATATATCAGTATTTTCATCCGCGGTACCAACACACTACATGGTTGATACATTAACCTTCATTCCACCATTGGCACTACCATACCGTCACCGGTCATATTCTGATCAGGACCCAAATTTTACTATCTCTGACCACTTTTTTTTTGAAAAACTGACCCATTTGTTTCTAAAACCAATATATATCAAACCTGAGAATCTCTCAGATGAAGTATTTCTGCTCAAGTCCATTTTGAATGTAAACTGGTCTCTTTTCGTTCTGTTCTCACATTTATCTCTAGCAAAAAATGGCACCAAAATTTTTGGGACACCACCCATATATTTTAGTATAGAATTTCTTTCACAAGAAAGGCAAGATTATCAACTATTTCTATCGTTATGTTTCAGCCATAGAGAGTTCAGGAAAAAGACAGATGACCTCCAGATTTGATATTTAATTGACTGTAGTTCTTCTATAATCTGGGGAATAATTGGCATGTAAAAGAGCACTAAACGATTGGCACTCTGATTCCCTCACCCTGACAATGAAATTTCACATCATTAAGGTGGAAGAATGACCTGTACGGCTGACCAAGCAGGCCTCAGGTCACTTCCATAATTAAAAAGATAGTCAAGATCAATAACAGCAAACGGTAGCACTTTACAACACAATAACTGGTTACATGTAGTATAACTGGCAGTAATAACCTCATATTTATCAAGGTGGGTGAAATTACGAAGAGGAAGAGAAAAAACAGTGAAGTGCAATTGTACACATTTCTTTTCTGGTCATCAATATTTAGCTTGTTATAGAATTTCAGTGACTCATTGATTGAATGTGGAGATGTATAATCAGCACACAGATTTTATTTAAGCATTGATCTTTCAGTCCAAAGCTCCGTAACCAATCTTCTCAGGAATTTCTGACTTGTCAAGGCCAGGCAAGAAATGCTACAACAGCTGACGCAGACTGTGCTCTGTTCTACACACATGTAGATGATTGTGCAGACATCAAGACACTTCTTCAGGCAAAACTTCCAAAAGCAAGATAGAGGTCTAGTATTCAAGTAGCAACAATATGCACACTTCTGATTTTATTTTTTATTTTTTTTTGGAGGGGAGGAAATCAAATAAGGTTTAAAAGAGTGCACCTCTATTTGTTGTAAAACTGTCTTGTCACCTAAAGTATCATGTAGCAACCTGATCATTGACACAGTGCTGTATTGATGTAAAACTTATAAAAAATCAGCTGATTCTTCTCAACTATGAAAAAATGCAGTCATCCTAATGGGATGGAGGGCACCTCTCATCACATAAATGCATTTAAAAATAAATGTCTAATTTAAAATCTCTTCGGTATTACTTTTAATCTTAAAATTAGATTTTTGAAAAAAAGAAAAAGAAAAAAGAAAATCACAAAAGGACTCTTCTGACAATGTTTAGAATGTACATGCATTAAAAAACAAGCTCTAAACCTGACAGTTGGCTCTCCTAGGTTTACATCCGCTGGTAATGTGTAGTATTTAATTTACATCATTTGGCATAGATTCCAATACTGTGACTATTACGATTTTTACCAGCTGAATCTCTTCTTCCATGTTTGTAGACGGCAGTTTAGTGGGAAGTACTAGGAAACTAGAGTCAGTGGGAGACCCAGAAACCTGCTTGTCCTGGGGGAAGATTTCTACCTTTTACCCTGTTTCCAGAGCCTGTGTTTAACCTGTTGGAGTTGTCATGACAATAACCTTTTGCCATCAATTTAAACTGGATTCTAACTTGCTTGTTGTTGAGGAAAAAAAAAAATCATTGTAGACCTGTAACTGATACCCCTCAAACTTTAGCCTTTGTTGGCTGACAGACCTCTTGAAACACAGTACACAGCAAAACTGCATCAAGATTAGAAAGCGTAACTGGTGATAACTTTCAGTGTTATTATCTTAATAAACTTTCTGTACTTGATTAGCCTGGATAAGGAAGATATAGATCAGTCATGATAACTGGAGAACTACAGATAAGCTGGTCATCTTTTCAAGATAAAAATGCCCATCTCTTCTAAGATTGTAATCAAGAACCCTGTGCTGATATTTAGTCTATTCCTACATGGCCTCTAGCTAATTAAACACTAAGATGAAATCCATTGTTAATGCTTTCCCTTTTAACTCACTTCATTGTATCTGCACAGTGCTTTTTTACAGATCACTGCATACTAAAAAAACCTTACGGAGGGTTATAAAAGCCACTTACACCTAATTGTCTCATACATTTGAAGTGTTCAGGAGCAGCAGGGTTTATAACTCACTTCAGTGAGAGCAAGAAATGCAACTGTACTGCAAATCCAAATTTAGGTAACTCTGCATTTCAAGGGCCTGTAGGATATCTGGGTCTGCACCAAAAGAAGTGTGGCCAGCAGGTCAAGGGAGGCGATTCTGCTGCTCTACTCTGCTCTGGTCAAACCTCACCTGCAGTACAAGGAAGACATGAACTTGTTGCAAGGAATCCAGAGGAGGGCCACAAAAATGATCAGAGGGCTGGAACACTTCTTCTATGACAAAAGGCAGAGAGAGCTGGGCTTGTTGAGCCTGGAGAGGAGAAGGCTCTGGCGAGACTTCACTGTGGCTTTTCAGTGTTTAAAGGGAGCCTTTAACAAGGAAAGAGACAGACTTTTAGCAGGACAAGGGCAACTGGTTTTAAACTAAAAGAAGGTAGATTTAGACTAGGTATAAGGAATAATTTTGTTACAATGGGGGCAGTGAACCATTGGAACAGGTTGCCCAGAGAGGTGGTAGATGCCCCACCCCTGAAAACATTCGAGGTCAGGTTGGATGGGGCTTTGATGTAATTAAAGATATACCTGCTCACTGCAGGGGTGTTGAACTAGATGACCTTCGAATATCTCTTCCAACCCAAAACATTCTATGACTATAGTGCACAAATTTCCTTTTTCTTCCCCTCACCAATACTACGCTCATTCCCACTGTGGGGTCTTTCCTGGTTTTGTTTTAGAAATTCACAGTTTGTAGGGTTTGATTGCTTATTTGAAAAGTTCAGAGATAGAGATTACCAGCACATTACTCATTCAGGAGTGTGAATAAATAGGAGTTAGAACTGAGCAGGATTAGGTGTGGAGGTGATTCTCTGCCAATGTTCTCTACTTTGCAGAAGTGTAATTGTTGGGATTATGGAAAAGCAATAACCTTTCCTAATTAAGGTTGTTGTTAATATTACTATAGTACTCCTCAGCTCGTCTGTCATGGAGTTACTTCTAACCACGTCTCAATACATAATTTTTTCCCTGTTATTTTTTTTAGAATACAAACTGTCTTCTTGATTACCTGAAGTAACTTCTCAACCTGTAGCACACAAAGCTATTTTCAGCCTGTATGCCTCTGTCTGATCAAATAGAATGTGTAGTGCTTTGAACTCAGAAATATTGTGAAGCATATATTTATTATATCAACTGTTAGGGAAGTATCTTCTTGTAGTCTTTATTCATACGAGTGCTCCATGTTGACTGTTTAACCATGTATTAATAGACTCCCTCCAGTCTACTTTTAGCCTTAAAATATTTGGCCCACAAGGCATTTCTGTGTTCCAATAAATAGATTAAACCCTCATTTTTCTGTGGAAGAAAACTAATATCAAGCGTATTTAATATACTACTTATGTTGTTTACTTGTTTTACCATTACCACCTCTCGTAGTTCTCTTCAGCTGGAATTTGACTATTCTGCATTGTGTTATATCTCCCATTTCTGGATTATCAGCTGACTTTTTTGTGTGATAATTTTGATAAAGCTTTCCTGAGTGATCAAAGACCCCTGACATTGCAATGCTCTGCCACTTCTTACCTCTCTATGTTAACCTAAATATCCTTCCTTCAAGATATATTCCATTAATTTATTTTCCTAAAATTATACTAGGAACTTCAGTGTTTGCCGCACTAGGTTTATGCCAACCTCTAATGTCATCGCAAGAAAATTTCATATCCTTTTTAGCACCCGTCATTACAGTTGTTTATCAGGTCACACTTTCAAACAGCTGTCTCTACCATGTATTCTAACTTAACTTCTAGCTGTGCTTTACTACACTATTTCTCTGTCTCTCTCTTTTCCAGTTCCTGTGGCCCTTCTTTATCTTAGCCCCTGCTATGCCAGGTGTCCTCTCCACATTAGTTCCAGACCTTCTAGGCATACATGTTTCTGTGTCCCCATCTTCCTTTGGGGAGGAGAAAGAAAAAAAAAAGCAAAAAAAAAAAAAAGCAATTTTCATACAAGCCTTTGTACCCTATTTTATCTTAGCCCTACAGGCAAGCAGACTTCTAACATAGCTTTAGGAGCTTCTTGTATGCACCTTCTCTCTAGAACTTCTCCCGCTTCCTCAGCAGTGAACCCGAGTCTAAGATAAGCATGCCTCCTTTGTTCAAATCCTGATTTCCCCCACTGCATTTTTTTCTTTCATGTCTTTTTTTTTCTTCTTGTACCAATTTTCCTTCTAATTTTAATCCACTGTCTCAAACCCACCAACAAATTTCACACAACACTTCAGATTAGTTCATTAGCATCTGTGCAAGCATACTAACACAAATTCATCTTAAAACATCCGAACTTTCTATAATATAGAAATCTTTGTCATTTCTGAGTTCTAATATAGCCTTATGATCACAGTATTCATGAGGTTTATCTTGACATAAAACAAAGAGTGAAACTATGACTGTAAAGTGCTCTGGTTTAGTAGAGCTAGATTTTATAAGTGTCAAGACATACACATGGAAACCGGAAATCCAGACAGGATGTAGCAGTATTTCAAGTACCTAATGAGCAAATCCTACTATCAGATGTGTCCAGTTGCCACTGAGCAGCTTAGTTTGTTTGAAGCAATAGATGTTAGGTCTGATATTAGAGCACTGAAAACAAATGAGACCTTCTATTTTTATTCCTCTGTGTATTCAGTCACTCCCACTGTTACTCTGAAATCAGCGTACAAGTATCCCTCAATAGACTTTTTTTCTGCAAAGACCAAAAGCCATCCCTCCTTTCCTAAACATGTTTACATACAGCTCTTTTCCATTGCCTGACAACAGCCACTTCTGGCACCAGTGCAAGCGGTTGTGAATAATCCTGTCTGCAGATACCCACTGTACAAATTCATACTTCTGCTTTTTATAAACACTGCTTCAGCTACACCATCTGAGCATAAGAAGTTAGTTCAATGTAACAGTGCATGTTGTTCAGTTGGACATATATTCACCAAATCTTTTCAAGATTCTTATCTCTATTTTTCTAATGGTTTTCTTGAGCAAGGAGGTGGATGGAGGGAAGAGTGGGTACAAATTGTTCTCACCCTAGAGTTAGGATCCTGAGGAAAACGTATGCTGTCCTATGTAACTTAATGTTTGCTTTCCACAAATGCACTGGTAAGGTGCAGATGACATGCTGTTCTCATTCATCTTAAGGTGTCAGGCCAACCAATTCTATTACTGCTGATGAAACTTTCAGCAGCAGCTTTTCTGTCATTCCTTGAATGTCGTAGTCTGATTTACTTTTGAACACAGATTCTTGTTGGGTGTTTTTTAGGGGTTTTTTGTGGGCTTTTTTATGACAGCCTGCACTCACTCTGAGGGTAGCTTCTAGAGAATACTTTCTTCTTGCAATCACCACAACTACCTTTTGTTTATAAAGTAATTCTGAGTGCTTTAAAGTACAGATAAGAAGCAGAACTCCAGAAAATGCGTGTAAACACTGATACCATGATTTCTCTGACCTAGTTTTAATTCTGCAATGCTAGAGGTTGGTATAATCTCTGTTCAGGCTGCTCTGTAGCTGGTGAGAGAGAGTGGCAATTTGTCCTACTGTAAAGTGGTATGTGAAGAGACTGGTTAAATGCATCACATTTTGGAGCTGACACAGGCTCTCCACTGACATGGGAGTGAAGCCAGAAAATATCTAACTTTTCACTGCTGAATTAACACTTCAAGTATAACTTACCTTATACATGCACATCTGTTCTAAAACTTGCAGAAAGCACACAGTTGTCCTGAAACCTCATTCTGTCTATCTACACACAGTTTTGAAGAAGCTTTTTCTGCAAATAGCTTCTAGTTAGAAATAATAGGGAAAAGAACAAACACTCTGACTGCTGGCAGCAGCATCTCGCTCAAAAGCTATTTACATATATAAATTAACAGTGCAAATATTTCTTTCAAGACTTGCACACTAAGGAAAAGAACATAATTATTCTTGTTGAAAGATGGTGCTACAGGTTAATACTTCCCATAACTATGCATGTTAGTTTTCATTCATGTGGTGCTAAATTGTTATGCCCAGTAACAGATTGAGTAAGGGGCACTTCAAAACCATGCTGTTCCTTGGAGACGTCAATGAGTTTCCAAGGCAAAACCAGGACACATCACCTAAACGACCTGTGCCTGAGTCCTGTGGGCTCCTGATGAGCCTTTGAGTAGATTCCCATCTAGTGCAAACAGGACAGGATCATGTGCAGGGTACACAAATTGGAGGGCACCTCGCACCAGACTCTATGCAATGTGGCCTTTTTTGGTTTTAGAAAAGAAATAGCTTAGCTTTAAATGATGAAAGAGTAAAATGTTGGGTAATGAGAAAAAAAAAACCAGTAATATTGTAGAGATTGGAGTTATAAGGCACAGAGACAATCAGAAAATATGAATGAATGAGATGTGAGGCCTGGTATTACTGGGACAGTACAGAGGGCAGGCAAAGAGGTATGGGATTGACAATTCTAAGCCATAAAGGTGTTTTTTAGATACCAGACTGTAGAAGCTAATCAAAGGTTTATTCATGCCGGAGTAGCCTTCAGCCCTGCCTAGTCTATTGTGCTACATCTGTCAGTGCCCAAATTTAAGATGATTAAGTTATTTTAAAATATAATTTTAGTCACTGTGCACTTTTTTTTTGTGTGACAAAAGGTAAAATTCCTTCCTGACCGTTGCCAGCACTATAATCAGCTTATGTGCTGAAACATATGATTTGATTATCCTTATTATTTTAGCTTTCATAGCTATAAAAATGTTATTAGTGATCATAAACTTATCTGCCCCTTTTCACTCAAGTCAAATTATTTTACTTGGCTACCTCCTGTGGCAATGTACTCAGCAGGTCAAATATATATTGCATATCTGAGCTAGCATAGAACTTTATGGTCCACAAATGAGGTTTAAAATTTTACAAATCTTATGCGAGCAAGTGATTTGTTAAGTACTTCCTACTCACTTGAGAATGATAAGGGTAGTGCGAGGATGCTTCATGATGCTATATTTATTTCACTGTGAATTTTAGGTGAATCCTTGAGATTCTGAGGTCATATATTTATTAAAGCTATTGGAGAGTAAGACCAAAAAATTAAGTTATCCTCAAGGAATTGATCTTCATTTTCCAAGCCTGTAACTATAAAGGCGTGTTATACCTGTAGGCAAATATCACTCCTGACACCCTGTGGAGTGAGCTCACTGATTTGGGCCATTTTGGATGTCAAACTGGACAACCTGAACTTGACTTTCATAAGAATTTACAGCCTTTTCTGACTTCAGAAATTTCTGCCAACCACAAGGACTGCCTCCTATTTTCTCTTGATTGGAAAGAAAACAGTTAATATCTGGAAAAGGAACAGTAATTGCAAAACAGGACTTCTATAAACGTTGGTTCGCAAGAAGGTATCCCTTCCCAATGTGACTGGGCCCATCTGAGCCTGTGCAGGGGCAGATGGGGAAGGGTTAACACGGCAACGGAGGAGAATTAATGGTCAGTGTCAGAAACAGCAAAACAGCATCTGAGAGGCCAATACCCCGCTGGGCATAAACTTGACCTTGCTCCGACCTGCAGCTGCCAGGCAGCCTGAAGAGCCGTGGCCAGGTCCAAGGCGAAGCTACGCGACCCGGGGGCGCCGAGCTGCCGTGGCACTGACCTCCGGCTATGATTTATTGACTGGCGTCTCTGCATGCTTGACTAGGGCTCCGGTCGTCGGTAAAAGATGTATTGATTACACATTAGTCTGTGAGGACGGGCTGGCATTGCCAGCTCCAGAGAAATGTGGACCAACTCTCACATGTTATTAGGTTTGGAATAATTCTAAGAGGACACATAGGATGGTTTTATTTTACCTGGCAGCCATGACATTCACTGATATAAAGGATATAATCACAGAAACTGAGTAAGATATTAATGTGGAATTTTGTACAATAACTCTGGGAGTTCCAGGCTGGAAATATATACAGTGGTTTTTAGCATGTCACCATTTAATTTAACATCCGAAACACTCTATCCATGCGTATTTTCTCAATTTCTGTCAGCTAAAACACTGAAATAAGGGCTTTAAGAAGTTCTGGATAGAATGACCAAAAATAGCAGAAGGAAGTATGATACCTTAACTGTTTAGTTAACTTTGCTTTCTGT
>VWZK01014350.1:19676-37413 GCA_013396935.1 Baryphthengus martii
TACAGGGACCAATGTAGTTTAATTATCCTTAATCCATAATGTTTATTGTGACTCTGCCTTATTTACATATTTCCTTTCAGTTGTAAAGACATTAGTTTAAAGAGACTTGTTAAGTGTCTACAAAATTGAGTGTGGGTAAATGTTAACAGTGACAATCTTCTGCATACTCGTTGAGTTCCAGAAAAAAATGTGGGGTTAGAAATAAAATATATGATCTCTGTTACAAATCACAACTCCCCTGGCATCAGTTTAGGTCTTAATATCAGCCTGAACTCCTACATGATTTTAGAGAAACACCATTTCGGTGAAAAATCATTTAAAAAATTGCTATCATTATTTGAGAACAGCAATAAACATCACTCATGCTGTTTATCACTCACTTCTCAGTACAGTTTGTCAGTGCTGGCCAAGGCAACAAAAACATTTAGTTAAAGAAAGAGAAGATGATTTTAGAAGCTTTGTTAACACAAGCAAAGGGCACACATGCTAAAAAGCTTCTGATGAAGGCTGGCCAAACCATGGCCCTCGCTCTCACCCATTTATGAGTTGTCCCAACATTCTCCATGCCATTCTCCATGCTGGGGCAGAGACACACGCCTCAGTGACACCCCACTTGGCAGTCCAACTCTTCTGCTGGGGCAGGGAGGGCACCCCCAGGGACCGCCAAAGCCAATATATCCAAAAATTTGCTGTGTATTCTGCCCCACCTCACTCTAAAATACCTCTCCACATTTCAGAGCTGGTCCTCTAGCTTCCTGAGTTGGGAGGCCACAGGTATGACTGCCAGCCAGACCAGGGCTGCAGTTGGTAGGCTGAGAAGAGGTACCTTTTATGTATTTTTTTTTGTTTGTTCTATTTCACAAGTTACAGGATAAGCGGAAACCATTTGGAGGTGGACAAAATAATACCAGATTTAAATAGTCTGATCTGATTCTGTCTTACCTTGTAGTTGCTCTTTAGTGATTTAATGCAAACAGTAAATAGGGGACCAGCTTTGCAGAAAGTTTGAATGATAGCTAATTGTGTTAAGTTAATTTTGGCCTTATTGAGCCCAAAGCACACTTTATTGATTGTAAACAGAGTAAATTTAAAAGCCAAACCATAAAAGCCTCAAGTCTACAGAAAGAAACATGATATGTATGCTCTCTAGTAGCATATCACTCATTCTAATTAAAACAAAAGTACTGTGCTAATGGCACAGGGGCCTGAAAAGGTTTTGTTCAGAGATGGTGAGATGTTTGCTTTTGACTAAATAGCACATCTGAACCACGTCAGCAAATGTTAAGAGAAATCTTGATTTGCCAGAAGGAGCATCCAGTTGCGGCTTGTAAGGATCGGAGCCATGATAACATAAGCATGAAGGAAAGGCTCCCCACAATATGTTCCTTCACAGTGCAGGAGTTAATACTGCACTACATTCTGCTTTTCAATGATAAATCCTATCACTGACTTGAATTTTCCTACATGTTTCAAGGCAACAATTCACTTATAGTTAGTATTTATGCCAAAAACATTTTTGATTTGTGCTTAAGAACACAGAACAGAAAATTTTTTACACAAAAAGGAGACAACTCTTCTCATCTTCAATGTGACAGTAGTTATTGCAGAGCCTAATTTTTCAGGGACATATCATTTTCACTGTGTAACCCAAGCAGCACTGAATCTGATTTTATGGAGTACTCAGAGATGACAATCATGTGACTGAGGATGAGCAAATCAGGTTCAGATTGCAGCAGATAAACTGGCCTAATGCACAGCAGGACAGTTCAACATCTGCTGATAAAATTGCATATGTTACGCTGTATAAAACTACTAAAAAGAAAGCAGGAATCACTTTTGCCAGTACATACAAAACATTTTACTTTTATAAAAAAGACATAGAAAAGCGTCATCAAGCACTTCATATTAGGGTGTTAAATATCACGTAAGTGGAATATACATACAAATTTCAAAGATAATATCAGTGTCAGGAGATGCTCTTTTTTAATTAAAAAAACCCACAACTGTGGCATACAAGGAAAAGTACTTACGTGAAGATGAAAACTGACAATGTATTTTGTATAACATCCGGAATACACTAAACTTCTCTCTCATTCCTGTGTTGCAGGAATCACCTTGATTCAGACAAATGGCACAAAAAATCTCATCAATCAAGGGAAAAGTTCTGTTTCTGAGACAGACAAAGAGCTCCTTCTCTGAGGGAGAAGACTGCTGAAGCACACACACAGCAGCTATCTACCTAGGCCATTTTTTCTTGCTGGTGGGAGAATGGAACATATTTGTGAAAGCTTGCACCGAAGCAAAACATATTGAAATGATACTATAATGATCAAGCTAATGGCACCAGAGAACTCAAATTTCAATGAAAATTTCCCCTTGTAAAAATAGGAAACACATATGAAAGGCATAACATAAATGAGCCGATCCTCCCAGCCTCCAAAAAGTAAATAGACTGCAGCAAATAATGACAAACCAAGCTGATGTCTGCCCCTCACTTCTACCCGAGCCATAAAATAAGAAAATTGCTTATATAAAAATTTCTTCACACGAATCAAAATTATACTAGAAGTTGCTAATGTGCACAAAGCAGCAGGAAAGCACTGGCTACAGTGTTTGCTCTGCTAGACTGAGAAGCACGCAGTCTAGCCCTGTACAACAGTGCAATACCCTGGGTAGAATCACCTGTTGTCCCATTCATGGGATAGACACATGCAGGACACTCACCAGAACACAAAAAAAAAGACTATATCCACAACTTGATCAATCCCACCAAGACAGTCTGAGCTCAAGAAAAGTGAGGAGAAGACATCTAAGAAGATTTGAGTGTCCAACAAGCAGATTTACTGACTTGAAAAATTAAATCCCCAGTAGAATTCTGTACAGGCAAGCAAAGTGTGACTCAGCTGCCTCCAGTTGTCAAGCACATCTTTGAACTGAATCAGAGTTAAGTTTGGGTCCTTCTGCAGTCTATATTTTTAAAAAAGCAAACTTTGTGAGGCCTAGATAACATGGAAATTAGTCCATGAAATTAACACGGTTCTTCTACGTCTCTCACACTAAGATACATGTAGCATTTGGTCAAAAACTAGCCATAATTAAAATACTTACAAGCATGCATTATATGATTTTATATATATAACTTTTACAGTAGAGAGAGAGACATGAGCAGGTTGCCCAGAAAAGTTGTGAATGCCCCCTCCCTGGAAGTGTTCAAGGCCAGGTTGGATGGGGCTTTGGCACAACCTGGTCTAGTGGAAGTTGTCCCTGCTCATGGCATGATCTTTAAAGATTCCTTCCAACCCAAACCATTCTATGATTCTGTGACTCTATGATGTATATATGTATATATCCCAAGAATGAAACGCCCTGTGAGCTACAGCTTGTATCCACATTGCTGCTACGTTATAAAGTGATTTTAGGAACAGGTTAGAAATATGAATCATTCAGAAAGTTTTTATTATGCTGTATCTATACATTTGATCATAATATTGTAGAATTTTTAAACAAGTTTTGAGCCACAGGTGAAAAAGAAACTGAGAGACACAGAGGGACTTTGGAGAGTGAGTGGGTGAATTGTGTCCATAGAAGACAGAGGCATACTGCCAAGCGTGCTGCTTTTGAGAATGCTGAAGGAACAGCAGTCAGCAGCGTTTTCAGACAAGACCGTACTCTCCATGGTACCAGGGTACTAAAAATTACATCAAGGAAAAAAAAAAATGAAAAAGAAATAAATTTCTGCATGGCAAATAACTGCACACTGTATTAAAATTTCTAGTTGTGTGTTACGAAACTAAAAATTTTTATTAGAGTGCTACTGGGAGCTCTGTATTTAACTCTTTCAGATGGTAAGTGCAGTTCACATTGTTTAAGACATAAATGTCACTAGCTAACCTGAAGGCTTGCTGTAAATCAAGCCTGCACTGTATAAAAACTGTTATTTGTGTCCTAATGGGTCAACTAGAAGAGATGCCCTCTCTATAAGAGCTGGATACCAGATTCCCCTTTCATTGATCGAGGTTTTGACTCAGGGTGCTTGAGTTTATGACAAAAGAGTTCACAACACCACTGGCAGGAAGTCGATAGTTTGATAGATACCCTTTGCAGTTGGTCATGTCTCTAGCACTTTAACCACACTTTCGCTCTGACAGTTATTACTGCTGCAATAAATTCTTCAGTAAAACAAATAGGTTCTCTGAAAATGTGTTAGCCCAGGAACACTATTTTACTTAATATAACTGCAAGTCTTAAACAGGTAACTACTGTAGTAAATAGGCCAATATATTTAGAATCATGTGTGTGTATGTGTATTTAAAGTTACCTAAAGCTCCCTTCAGATCATGTTGCACAGTATTTATTACACCTTCAGGATATACCTTCTAAAAATTCACAAAGTAACTGACAACTAGCAAAGGATTTAAAAGTTTATTTTATATAATGCTGTAAGAATTCTTCCACAGTTTTCAAAATTGTCTGGATGAGTTTGCAGCCTAAATCTTTACAGTGACCCTTAGATCCTTTAGTGTTATTGAAAAACTCTTCCCATTTTACTCATACTTGCCCTCAATTGCTGATTATGTTCCAAGGAATCTCAGTGCTATTGCCATTTTCTTACAGGATGGTTAATAACGATTAACAACAGGTTCTGGCTGAATCAGGCAGGGATAGTGATGGTGTCCAGAAGGCCTTGTTGGGTCCATAGGCAGCAGCAATTCACCCACTCTCGCTCTCCCTTAGGCCATCTCTTTCAGGAGTGTTAGTCCTAAAGAAAATTTCTGTAGACATTGAGTTCTCTGTGCTCATCAGCTATATTGCATGGCTTAATCAAAACAGTATCGAAACAAATCTACAAACATTTGTGCTATGCCCTTAACCATAACATGCAAAATGAGAAAAGAGAGTTTTCTTTATCATGTTACTGATATTCTTCTATGTTGTTGGGTGTCGCTTTTTTCTTCATGCAATCAGTAGCCATTTTCATTAGATATTAAGGACTAGATTAATACTAAAGCTAATTCTCTCCACTTACCCCACTTTCAGAGAGAAACTGTTTACATAAAGAACCCTTCAGCACTCCTTCCTACATCCAGGGACTTTGTGTCACTTAAGGGAGATGTCTTGAGACATCTATCCTTCAAGATTAAATGCAACCCTTCTGAGTGGCAGTTGCCACAATCGAAGTAAGCATTTACTGCTAATGCTCAGCCATGCAGCTAACTGCTCTGTAGCTGGCTGCGGCCTCTCAAGGTGTAGGACATTCATGGGGGGAACACTGGCAATTTTGTTTTACCCTGCAGGCATGCAGTTTCTGGCTACATTGTGAGGAAATATCTTTGAGTACATGCTGAGATTGCTGTTCCTGCTGCTCAGAGATCTCATGAAAAGAGCTAAAAGCATGAGCTCTCTTGACCATTAAAGTCCACTTATTTGAGGTGAGGTATCTCCCAAATATTTGTCAAAAAAAAAAAAATAAAAAGGAGAAAGAAACAAACCAATTCCATTAAAATGCAAGTGATGATAGGCTGAAAAGTATGATCAAAATTTAGCCTGTCAGGACAAAGAGAAGATCTGTGTTTTAGGAAAAGTAGAAGTGGGTTGGCAACTAAAATTCATTTACAGAACCTTATCAATAAAGGCTCCTAAGGGTCTCCTATTTCTACCCATTCTACTCCTGCCACAACAAAAAAGTTGTGTTCATTTCTTTGATCTCCATTCTGGTTTGTTGTTTTACAACCAACCTGTGCTTCTTACTAGGGATCAAATCAGCCAAAACATTGGCTTGTGTAGTGTAAACAAGTGAAAAGATGCAGAAAAAAAAACAGATTCAGTCAAGCTCAGATATAATTCCTGTGACAATCTTTAATACCAGAAATCAAAGCAGAATATTATCAAGGGGAAAAAAATAAGTGGGGGGAAATAATAAAACATCTCAATATCAAGGGTTCAATCTGGTAATCAGATCCAGATTGACTAGATGATTTCCTAAACTCAAGGTTAATTCTCCAAATACTGTCTCCCTCTGTCTCACAGACTTTTTTATCATTTTTCCACACCCTACATCTGCTCAAGAAGATCCACCTTCCATGCAGTTAACTTCTTACTTACCAAAGCGGAAGAATGTCTTTAGCCAGTATAACATCATCAACCATGTGAATACACTTAATGTCTGAGTTACTGAAGTATTTGCCAGTTTAACCACTTCCGCAAGTGGTTAAACTGACTCAAACACTAAATTGGTTTGTGGAAGGCTTTGAAGGAGCTGAAACTGTTAAAAACTTTACCAGAATACAATGCAAGTCTAGTTGGACATCTTGTTCTTGACAGAGATTTCCAGTGAGGAACAAAAGTTATATGGCCCTAAAGGGAAAAGAAATGGCAAATTCTTCTTAAAATGTATTGATCAAACAGAAGAAAATAGTATCTACCATAGCAGCATGGAAAGGTTTGCAACACTAATCTATTTAATCTTTCTAACAGCAGCAATTTCAGTTACTGCATTTCACAACTGGTAGTCCATTTGGATTTAACAAGGTAGGATTTAGATCTTTAAATCTTGACATAGGATAGTACAGGCCTGAACAGAACCACAAAATACTTTGTCCCCTTTTACTTTGTCCCCTTTATAATAAGGGGGCTCCTCTTCTCAGTCCAGCTCTGAATTAATCCAAAGGATAACAGAATGACACACAACAGAATCTGGTGAAAAAAACATCCAAGACAGAAGTTATAGAGCCCATTAGATGAGAAGAAAGGAAAAAAAAAAAGAAGCCTGATGGTAGTGAACTGGGAACAAGGGTCTTCCCTATTGAACCACAGGGTCAAAACTATAGTAGGGGTTGAGCCTCTTCCAGCACTGATAAATCTCTAATCCATGGCAGAATCAGAGAAAGACTGAGACAATCTCCACCACCTTCAAGACACCATTTATGAAGAGCATGTTCCTGTGCAGTCTGTGATGCTGTCTTCTGGTGTGAAAAAAAATGGGGTCTAGAATAACATCAAAAATATCTGGTTTATGGGAACAGAAGGAATGTGACTTTTTCTGTAACACAAATGAAAGGGTGTCTGAATCACCCACAACCTCACTATGAAAAAAAAATTTAAAAACTCTAGTCTTTACTAGATGGCTAAGGAAGACGAAGAGTACAGCATATAAACATATGTGATACTTCCATCTAATACGTTCTCAGACACCAACTGTTTTCAGTACAGGGACTTCCACAGTTGGATGTGTTTTTCTACATGTTTAGCAATCTTCAGAGTATTTATCTTTCATAAACTTGTCCAGTCTCTGAACTCATCTCGACTTTTACCATTCAGGAAAAGATACAGGGAACAAAGGACAATTGCTCATGTGCCTAAGATTAAGGCAAAGGAGATGTGGGTTTGACTTCAGATTCTTCCTTTGATTTATCTGTGGTTTAGGCACTGAAATCCAAATTCGTCTCACCTATGATAAGGACCGCAGTAACCCTAGGCATGGTGGAGAGGCAAACCTACAGTCAAAACTGGTTTGGACCTTGAAGACGAATGCACGCAACAACTTGCTGCATAACTCTTAGAATTGCATCCAAATGTTCTCTCCCATCTCTTTACACTTCAACTACCTATCAAACAGACATCTATACAGGAATCAATTATTTCCTTCCTTTGTCCTCTGTGGTGAAATCACTGCCAGAATTCTGTGGCAAGCTGTGATTCAGGGGATTCAGAAAAAGTAACTGAGAAAGCAGAAAACCTCAGAAGAACTCTAGGTAAGGGCAAAAGGTGAACTTCCCTATCCAGGTGAATAACAGTGGCACATACCTCAGGGCTGAAGACACACCATAGTACGGGAGTCCCAGACACATCTCAGACCCTCTTCAGTGCACCAATATGCTCTCCCACAATTCTTTCTCCAGGAAAGAAGGTGCTCCTAAAGTACCCTGGACCACACTAGACAGCAAGGGCAACTCGAATTTGAGCTGAAGAGATGCAGCAATGAATCTATGTGCTTTACTTCTCCATCAGTAAAGATGTAAAAGTAAGTCTCCAGTAACATCACCGCTGTTTAGCTTGTGCATTTAGATGTATGATTTGCCAAGATTTAGACACAACTCTAGTTTCACATGCTAAGACAAAGTTCCTTGGAAGGGTGTACTCTGTGTAGGAGAGAGCATGAATAGTCTTACGTTTTTAGCTAAATGAATGCAAGATCCATACCTTAGATTGTCAGCCCTTTTGGACCAAGTCCATAATTTGTTTTTATGTATGCATTTTGTATGAAAAATGGGTTCCTACAGTCTGTTTGGATTCTTAAAATATGTCAAAAAGGAGATACTGCATCAGAGAGACTAGTAGCTGCGAAGTAATAGTGATGGAATTTGAATCAAATCATATGAAGGAATACATTCTTCATACAATGGGCATGGTTTCCTTATGTATCCAAAAAAACCTCACTTCATAACACTGAGCAATACTTGGAATCATCCTTCTCATAATAATTTCTTATGCTTAGTATTTGAACTTGAAGCTGTTTCTGATGGATTCATTCTGGAGTACTTGAAATACAGATTTAGTATTTTTCCTCATTCAGCTCTCTTTCTTCGCATGTGCGAGTTAAGTTGGAAGAAACCAAGAGAACAATTAATGAACAGATTTCCCCCTGTCACTAATAATTTCTCTTGTTCTTTGTCTTGTCCTTCTTCTAGAAGGCTCGTACTCCTCTTCATGCATTTGCTCAGCCTTCTCAGAAGAAGACAGATTTTGCTGTTCACATCAAAAATCAGCTTATTGATTTTTCTTCTATTTCTATGGAGATTTCTATATTCAGTTACTTTGCTGCGGAAAACCGGACCTTGGCTCTTTCCCTAGCCACACTGGACACATATTTGCTGACATGTCGTTTCAATTAGACTACCTCAGAGCTGCACAGAAACAGGAAACCACTCTCAACCTCAAACCAATCCAGACACCGGAAACCCAGGGTAGACGTAAGCGAGCTACAGCTTCATTAAGAACAGTCAGAGAAGCAAAAAGCAGTACCTGAAGAAGGACAACAGATCTTCTGTTGAGATATGCTGTCCTGAAAGGCATTAGTTAAACCTCTTAGTTATCCTTCCCACTTTGCTGTCCCAGAGGCATTTCAACTCAGGCAGGTAGCACTAGCCATCAGTGAGCTAGGAGTACTTCACTGAAGTCACGCGCAGTGTGCTATTTACTGCAATGGAAGGACATGTGAAGATATTCAGGTCTTCCTGGCAGCATAACCAGGGCATTAGGGAGCTCAGTGTGGAAAATACAATATCCAGCCACTGAGGAATACACAGCTGTGGCTAGGCAGGCAGCTGTCTTGTAAACTAGAATGTCTTGTACCTGAGTTGGCTTAGAAGTAGCAGGAGTGCTACATTACACTGCCTCCTGGTAGGTAGACAATTCTGAGAGATGAACAGAAATACTTGGGGGGAAATCTCTTCTCACATAATCATCTATAATGGGTTCTTCAATCCAGAAACTAAATTTGGCAAAATACTCTATTTTTCAAAATAGCCAACTTCCAAATTGAGAAACCGCCTCACAGAAAAATTTGCCAAAAATCACTACATTGCTAATTCCTGCTGAACCAGCATTTTTAGGAAAAATAAACAAATAGTATATATATGTGCAAATAAATTCTAACTGGTGTTTCTGGTGGACTTCAGATCTGTCAAGACTGTGTTGCAACCTAAAAAGAACAGTTGTCAGTGATGATACTACAAGTAGCAGAGCACAGGAGACAAGTTTTTAAGTATTGCTTAAGAAAAGCAAAATCTCTGTAATGGGAGTAATGTCATCATTAACAACATCCTTCCGCTTGACAGTTTTCACACCCGTTGCAAACAATTGTGATCTATCAAGACATCAGGCGTGGCACAGCACAGCAAGCCCCTGTGTCTGGCTTTGGACTTCGAAAGTCTGGTCCCTGATTGCCTTTCTATCTATGCTGCTCTGAAAGATAAAAAGCAGCCATTCTCTTACTCACAAATATCCAGTCAAACAACAAGTACTTTTTCTAACCATAAAGTAGTGAATACTGTCCTTTGCTTGTCGATAGGTGCTCTTTTAGTAATACAATGCAAGTCTGATACACAAAGCGGAGAAGGGTGGAAGAATATCTTCTTCTTGACTGACAGCCATCAGTTCTGTGATATATCCTCTGTAAGGCAACTCAAAAGACATACGTATCTCCCAGAAGCCCCCAACACCCTGCAATAAAGATTACTCTGTCATTAGCAGCTATGGGAAGCTTTAGCTGCACAGTAGGATCTGGATCCAGGCCTAATTCCATAGTTTGGATCAAGATCCAACAGGTATTAGAGATTATAGGCCATTCTCAAGGACCATATTTTTTTCTGAGATATGTAGTCAGACTGGCATCTAGTGGGATTTTGAAATGTGCCTAGGAGCCTAACTGGGTTTCTGAAACCCCCTTTCAACACTGATCAACAGGTTTTGGTGGCTAAAAACTTCCAGGCTGGCACATGGTTTTGATTTGTATTCAGTCTTCTGCTAGCAGAGCAATTCAAATCTAAAGATTCAGTTCTTGTTTCTCTCTCGACTTGACTTGGATTTTTATCTGGGAAAAAAAAATTTAAAAAAGGCTGCTTTCTCTTGGAGAGAGCTAGGAGTGGCAGCTGAATGTGGTAAACAGGAGACAAATGCACCAGCTAGCAGGGGTTTTTTTTTAGAAATTTCAAGTATCACTTGAGAGAAGATTTGGCATGACATGTTTTTATACAAGTACCACGTGTTGGATAGTTTGGTGTGAATATGTTCTCAGCAGACATAAAGAGTGACAATACTTGCTTTACCTCTCATTTCACTGAGAAAGTATCCCCTCAGATGACACAACAGCACTTACATTGTTGATCGTCTGACACCAGAATGATAATTTCCAGAGACTTTTGTTGAGCTAACCTGTGTCAGAAAATGACATTAAAGCCTGTTGGTTATCACTGTTTCAACGAAAAGACAGCCTTCAGTGTGCCAGGTTTATTGACTTTAGGTAAAAATATTGAATATTTTGATGATGGTTCATCTTCACTTGCAAACTGAATGGGAAAGAAGAATCATGGTCATAACTAGAAGCACAGACAGAAAAGAGCATGGATGTTAGAAGCGTACCCAGATAACATCCATTTGCAGATTACATATTTCTTCTATGTTCTTTATTCAGTTAAACGTCTTTCAATTACCAGGAGACAGTCTTCATAAGATTCTTACACTGAGAAATAAAAACAGTTAAATAGTTTTCTTTTAATTTTATTTTTATTCATAACATTTTAAGTTGCTTCTGATTAGGAAAAAAACTTTGTTCGATGGCTTTTTTTTTTTAAGTATTAATTTGTGTTTGCATCTCTTGATGTGGGATGTTATATTAAATTATTCATTTTTACAGAATGGAAATTAATTATTGTGTATGAAATCCCAAACACATATGGTCACAGTGCTGGTTAGATCTGCCTCCTGCTATGCTTTAGAGATTCAAATTTGGAGGTAGCATGTTATTTTCTATGCCAAGACCACCTATGGTTTTCAAGATATAAGTATCTGAAAATTAGCATTTTCACACCGAGCACTTGTTCCAGCTTTAGTATACATTGACGGCTACCGTCATGTAACTACATGTACTAGAGAGGATGTTAGCAATCTATAAATGTAATTTAAGTTCTTCTGAAATTTACTGACTGACTGCATTTTCCACATCTACCTTTAGCTCTATGTAACATCAATCTCTTCTTTTGAAATCCCTCCGAATGTTTCTTGACTGATAGCAGTGATTGGCATTAATTAATTTCAAGGGTCAGTTGTGAATGATTGGTTTGTCATGGTCAAGGACTGAATTATATACGATCAGGAGAGCGTGCTGAAATGGTCAGTCATTCAGTGAAAATCAAAGAACATAAGTTCAGATGGAAAAGAATTCACGGCTCTGTTTATGAATGCAGCCAAGCCACTTTACATCTGAAATTAAGGGGTTTCAGTCATAAAGCTACTCTTAAGGAAATAGCTCAATCTCTAACTGCATTTTTTTGCTGTAAAATGTTTAAAGAAAATATTCTCTTTCTTTCTGCAAATACCAAGGAAAGTCCTACTCAAAGGATTCAGAAAATCTACTATCTATTTCCAAAAGAAAATAAGACTAATTGTTATTATATAACAAACTTTTATTTCTTAATTCTTCATCAATGCATCTACATTATATGCTATCAAAAACTTAGGGGTGAGATTCCAAACCAGCAACAAAAGGCCATGATCATTGTTGTGTTGAGGTTTTTTCACACTTGCCATTATACTGATTCAACTTCAATTTCTGTTTTGTTTCCCCTGCAGTGTGTAACTAAAAGGGTAGTGAAAAGAAAATAATATGGTCAAAGAAACAGTATCTTTTTCCAAAAATGGAGTCAGTTATGATTTTTTTGTTAGCTTACATGTTGATAAAGATTAATGTGGAAAGTATTCTAATCAAACACATCAATGAGTGATCATTGCATGCAGCTTTTATAATAGTACCGTAAATGTCTAAACTCATAAGTCAGCACCTAAGGGAACATATGGAGCAGCCATATTGGGGAATATTTTTGTAGATAAGTATTTAGAAACCTGCTAGATATTGATGGCCAGAACAGTAACACAATTTACTCACCCTAACATCTGAATTCGTGGTGGTGCAGGCTAACAAGTGTTCAGTAACAACATAAATATTTTTTTTAAATATATTTATACTTTTTTTCTTATTGCATGTATCTTATGAGTTTCCCAGACATAGAAAGATACAACATTTATCAATCTATACAAGTACATTTCATCATCAGAGAATATCCAGTATTTAGTGCCTTACATTTTAATGCATAGCAATTATACATGGACTATGCACAGGACCAAAAATCAAACTGGATAAATTTTACTTCTCTGCAACACTCTTAGATTCAAAACTGGAATCATATTCCTAAGAAAAATTAAGGCCAAGACAGTGCAAAGAATTCCAACTCCAGTGAATGCAAAGAGTAGAAACTTTGCTCTTTTTCTATCATAAACATGAGGAAGAGCAGACTGTACACAATAGGATAAAAATTTATTTTATAAAATGAAACTAAACCTTTTGGCAGGCAATTAAATACTGATGGGCTAGAATAGACCTTGGGCTAGACATCTTGGCTAAATATCTTGGGGCTTTCAGAACAGTAGCACATTGAACCGGAATGGTCAGTTTCAGTGATTAGGGATTTAGGGCTAAACTAAAATGTAATATGCACATTTGCAGACCATAGCTATGGACACTCCTAGTGCTACCCAAGCAGATTAGCATGGTCTACATCTCTAAGGATTCATTAGCAGGACTGCAAAAGCAGGATCAGCTGAGGAAAGAGTAATGATTTTCATCCAATGCAATAGTCTGTCATAGATGAGCATTCAAGCTTATGAAAGCTTATAGGAGAGAAGAAAAGGAATGAAATCCAGTGTGAGTGTTCTGCTCAAAATCTAAGAGACTAACTTTGTATCTGATATGTGCCACCTAATCAATCAGGCAGACAGATCTACAGTATTGGCCAAGCATCACTGGCAGGAAGCACTACTACTTTTGACATTGTGCTGTGAACTTTGTCGATGCCACATCGCAGCATCCAGAGCTCAGTCCTGCCATTGAAGATAGAAGGAATGTATTATGTTGGCAGCAAAGGCTGCAGTGTCAGGAACTGGGGGACGTGGACATGTAAAGTGTTCACATCAGAAAGCAACACCACTTCTGTCTCTTCTGTAATCAATACAAATAACTTATCAGGTAATATGTTCCAGAACCATCAACTAGAAGCACCCCAGAGAAACAGATTCTAAGTACAAAGCTAGAAAGCTTGGCTCTAGCAAAGCCATCTTAAAATATCTCTTTGACTTCAAAAGGAATTTGGGCCAGAATTTTAAAAGAACTTTGTCATGATCATGCAAGATTTGACTATGGATCTACTGAGGTAAAGTGACTGTTCACAGTCCATTACTAATACTGAACTCATCACTTCTAATCCTCCTGATTTTATTCAAGCCCTACATTATCAGTGTTTTCTTTTCAGTCATTGATGTCAGAATTCAAGAGGATTCTAACATATAATTCTCACTAATCTTTATTTAAATAGTCTTTGTTTCTTTGTTTAATGGCAGTTCTAACCTTCATTGTTGCTGAGAAAACCCTGAATATATGGTCTAGATGCAACCTGATGGCTAAAACCACATTAGAAGGACACAAAATAAATAGTTTTCTAGTATATCTTGTTGACTGTAAGACAGTGCTATGAGTTGGGAACTTTTGAGAACAGTAATAGCACCGTTAACTTGCCGCAGAAATAAGAATAAGCCAGTGAAGTGCAAAATTCCACAGCATTTCAATCTCAAGAAGCCATAAGAATGGGGCCTATGACAGTGAGTGGCACATCAATGTTCCAGAGAATGTCACAGTACACATATCTAGCATTGTTTGTAATAAAAAATTGTAAGTATGATTAATGCCAGCTCTTTCCATCTGCTCCTCAAATCTACACAGATCCAATTTTTTAAAGGTGTTGAGCCAAAACTGGACCCTCTGTATTTGTAAAATAAACCGGATATTAATGGTTTTCATTTCACCAAGTTACAGTTTAAAATTAGATCCTTTTTCATTTTAAAAACATAGGGACCACTGTCATCATAATACTGTCATAATACAGGTGCATTTCATAACACAGGTACATGGCTTTCACTAACCACAAAGATGGGAGTGGGTGTTATTTATTAATCCAATAGCACCCGAAGTCCCAGCCATGCTAGGTTCTCAAACAGACTAGGATCTGTACAAATACAGTACTTCCAATCTGTGTATGGAAACCATGCCATCAATAATCCCACACATTTAGAATATTCAGTAAATATCAAACTTCTGTTAAAGAATCAAAGATGGACAGCAATGCTAACAAACATGGAATGAAGAGATGAATCAAGATTGCAAATAATCGTTACCAGTAGTTGTACACCAAGTGAAGAAAAGTCAAAACAAATAAGCAGCGTTTTGTCCACACTGAAACTCATAGCAAAACCACATTTCTTTTCAAAAAAAGTTGGGATATCACTTACCGTTTATGAGATCACATCAGGCACTTTTGTTCTTGATTACTCTTAAATACAATCCAAAATAGTTAAAACTAACAATAAAGTCACTCTGTGATCTAACAAAGTGATCCATCTGATATTGTTTAAAATGTACAGAAATGCTTCCACCACCTTCAGTGGGGGTCTGAAAGAAAGGAAGATTTAATTGAAACACAGGAATGTTAAAAGCTAGGCTTGCTAAACAGTTAAGGGGTAAAGACCAAGGAGTATGAGAAACCATGGTGATGGACACATTAAAACCACCTGAAACAAACAGAGAGACAGAAATAGGTTGATAGATGAGTAACAAGGTCGCATGGCATCTGTCCACAGGTGATGCGTTTTAGAAGACAGCTGGTGCCTGAAAGCATGCAATATATTGTAAGGGTGGTTGTTTTTTTTCAGGAAAGTTGGTGTATTTCCAAACACTGGTGGAAAGCAGAAACAGAGAGAGTGGGCCAACCTCCCACAGTTCACATCTGATCTATTGAGAGTAGGATTAAATATGATTGCCATAAACACTCATTTTGTCTATTAACGTGCAAACTGATGGCAATATGTATAAACAAAAGTAGCTGTGCATCAGTCATTTCATCAGGTATTTCAACTTTATTAATTTGGTATGCACACAAGGACAGAAGTTTACCAAGGAGAGTACAGTTTATGCTAGGGTGGGTGTATCTCTGATCTTTTTTTCTTTTCTCAAGAGAAAATAACACAGCTTTAGAGACTCACAGTACTAGTGGAGCCGTTTAATAAAACAGCAAGCTCTGCAGGAAGAATGATCAGGCATTAGGTAGTGATCAAACTAACGATCAAGCAATGCAGGTAAATGGAGAACTATCACTACACAGCTGACACAAGAGTTGCAAAGAACCTACCCATCCACTTTCACCCTATTTAAAAAACTCTAATAGAGACAGTGCAGACCAGTGCCACCATATCAGCAAACCTAGGGGGTGACAGCCCATGTTGAAAAGTGAAATAACCTGCAATTTGCTCTGTTAGTACTTTGTCAGCCAAATAGAGAGCAGAATGTGCAGACAGTTTCTAATTCCAATACCAGCAGGTTATAGCTAGCAATCAGTGAGGAAAAGACAAGGGTTGAGACTCTACCTGCATTTACCCAGACTGCTGCACTTCCAGAGAAGGGTAATACGAACTAGTAACAGAAATTATTTGCCTGAACTTTTTCCCTTCACTGTATTCTTATACTGATTGTGCTGTTATGAATGGAATAGTTGGTTTATTATCAAGTTCACTAAACTGAGGACTTCTAATATGCAATGTACTGGTGTTGGACCCTTAAGACATTTTTACTATGTTTTTTAAATGATTATTACATCCATCTTTTAGTGTACTGTGCATCAAGAGTGCTTTTTTTAATTGACTTTCATTTTCTGGTTAGGAGAGCTTTAAAAGTTGGGAGGAAGCTGTTATTTTGAAACCTTCACCAGTTAAACCACACTATAAACTTAAAATGAGTAATCTCTATTGCAAGCCTTAAAGGGGGCGATACCTTCACTAAATTCTACAAATGATGCAAATTATTTATATGGACATTGACTGCATATTGTAACAGATAACAACAATAACTAAGCTGCAAGGTTGCATCCTGCATACATGTTCTGCCAGTAAGATGGAGGAGAGGTTTCATTGCTGTGGTCCATCAGCGTGACTGATGGAATTCAACACACTCATTTGGATGTGTTGGATTTGCTTGCCGAAAGTTGGTGCTTGCAACAGAAAGAGCTAAAAATCTCTGGTTATTGAACCAAGAATGGATCATAGTTCTAGCTATGCTAGTTCCCTGCCATCTGAAAAAAACCCAACATTTTACAGTTCTGTAAGGAGTCAGAAAAACTGGAGAAACAAAGTAAGAGATTAATGGATCATTTTAAGCCTTTAATGAGAATGAGGGTACATCTTGGACACAGGTCATAAAACTGGCTCAAGACTGACAACAATGCATAATGACTGTGCAAAGGAATCCCCATTATCAACCTAATAGTCGGGAAAAGATAGATTAGGATGGCATAGTGTTCACATGTGGCCTCTTGGGGATCATTTCTTAAATGAATTCTTAACATGCAATGCTGTAAAAAGATGATTTGTTGAGACTGGAGGACGATTTCTTTCCCAGATATTTCAATAGTTTTAGCATGGCTGATGACATATTTCCTCCCTAGATTGTATACCCAGAAAAAAAGATAGGAATATATTAAATGACACAAAAGCATAGTTTAACAAATTGAGTATCTTGTATTTATCAGGTTTCATATACTACAAGGCAAAAATACACATTGCCTTAACGATTCGAGAGACACAAAGAGAAGTGCTGAATATAGGTGTTACCTACTAGGTCTGCTAAACTTATAAGAATCAGAGTTAGAAAATTCATCTGCAACCCCATGGCTGAAGCCAGTCATCATTAATCCCAATGACTGTCATTAATCATGTGAAAACTCTTAGTGAATTTTGTCCCAGTTAAAACATGAAGGTTTTATATGAAGAACTGATGCCATAGGCACTGCAGGCAGGCGACAGCCTATGATGTTACAGATTCCACTGGGAAAAGCTATCCATGTATCAAGAAAAAAAAAAAAAA
>VWZK01014350.1:37419-80737 GCA_013396935.1 Baryphthengus martii
ATATCCAATTATAAAAAAAAAAAAAAAAAAGGGAACAAAAAAAAAAAAAGACGACATCTTCCTGTCCATTCTAGGGTGATATCTGCCAAAAGAGCACCAAAAACCAGCACACCACATCTAACTATCTGAGGACTTTCCATGAAAAGATGATGTAAAAACATTGAATTTGCATCACCTTTCCTGAAGTAGGATGGGTGGTACAGCAGAACTACAAATTTCTTCCCATGCCTTCACATGGATTAACAAAGGACATAAAAACCCACCGACTGTTGTTTTGTATTCATTCCATCATAAAAAGGCCAGTAATTACCTGGTCCACAGTTGTCACAGAGAGTTAAAGTGTTTAGCAGAAATCAGGCTTATACAATCATACTGCTTATTTACCATCTGTTTCTCCTCCTTATAATGACTTTGAGTCTAGTGACCAGTGCTTTTGGCTACATTATCCACTGAGTTTGAGCCTTCAGTGATGATTTTCTATCCAGTCTGGCATACATATTTCATGGCAATTCAGATTAGAAGTCCCAAAATTAAGAACATATCAATCCTCCATGGAGAGAATTCTTCCTGTAGCTTGGCACTAGTTACAATACAGTGCTGTCCTCTTGTCATCAAATGGATCAAAAAGAGATCAGTAGTGAACCAAAGAAGTGATAGGGATCTTATGAGATCTAAAGATATTGCTGCAGGAGGTGTTACTGGAGGCCCAGTTTTCCCAAAGTTTTTGCAGTGGGTGGAGCAGGTAGCACCATGACACAGAGTATATATCTGTAAGAGACCAGAATCCTTTAATTATGCTGCTAGCAGAACATTTGTTTTCTTTTCTTTTTTAAATACCAAACCAAACTGGAATGCATTATACAGGGGACCAGAGTTTGATGTGGTGTATATGATTCTCTGAGTCAAAGTCAGCTAATGTCAATGGGGCCCCGTCTGCTGCCTTCAGCAGACTTTGGATCAGGCTCATTGCATACTGATAAAGATAAAGCAGAAGGGGGCCTTGAATTCTCATTCTGATTTATGCTGAGTAATTGAATACAAATATAAAGACAATATAAATACTTCAGAAAGGTCACTTGGCTAGTCAGGCTAGGAAATAAATTTAGAAGCCTTAGGTAAATGCTTAGACTGTCTGAGAAAACACTTAATTCAAAGGCATCAGGCAATTGTTTTATCATTATATTTTTTTAAGAATACTAGGCATCATTCAAAATCTACATTTTTTTGCATTCCTAATGTAGTAAATAATCAATAAGACTTTTCAGCTCTTTTCTTATAGCCTGATACTCCTATTGATCTCAGCTCCAAGTTCCCACTTCAAGGAAGTCTCACATATCTAAGGACAGACAGACTTAGCCGTAGTGAATTTCTGTATCAGCATCATCTATGATGTATGCAAGATTATACACAGATCTAGGAATAGTATCTGGCATTCATGTGCCGCTGCATAAGAATGGATGGAGACAACACTCAACTTACCAGTGTGACCCACTAAATACCCCTTGGCAGTGACATATGAACCTATCTGTTAAGTAGACTAAGGAATAGAGTGCCAAAAACCTGGATGTCATTTCCAGAGGGAAGAAAGATATTTAGAAACTTGTGTTTTTCCTTTCTGAGTCAGCTGTTTGTCTTCTAAGAAACACGAGATTTTCTCTGAGTTGGACAGTTCATCTATTTCATTCTTGTATGTGTTTGAAGATGACCTGTTGCCCAGCTGTTACACCCAAATCCTACATATGTACCAAGGATAATGAAGTCAATTTTGTACTTCCTGATCTGAGGTGAAGCAAACTTTGGATGAGACCATTCTCATAGTCCTGAATGGTTTCGGTGAATCATAGGCTGTATGAAAAGACACTCAAAGACAAAGTCTGTACTTGCACTGAGACCCTCACATCAGCTGTAAAAGATCTCTCCTCCAAAATATGTTAAAAAGGAGTAGTGCCAGAAATATTATAACAACATAAGGTCCTGTTGAGGCTGACCAAACTTACTGAAAAGGTTGTATTGAGCTTGCAGAGTAGCTCATCAGTGTCTGGATTAGGTTATTTATATTGATAATATAATACTGAGGAGAAGCTGTAAAGTCATAAAATTCATAGCTGAAAGTGACACAGGAAGACAGCAGAGATCTTAGACCAGAATATCCCAAAATTTCCAATTTCTAATCCAGTGCTCCGACTACCAGACAGTGACTCACACCTTTGAGTTTACCAAATTAGATTCTTTATACTGCTTACAACAATGGAATACAAGCATCTATTCCCTATTACTAGCAGAACTACAGTTTACTGATCATTTCCCTTAACAGGGAAATATGTTTGAAGGGCAAGTCCCCACAAATTTAATTTTGATCATATGATAGTCCCATTAAGGAAGTGACACTTTCAAAGTTAAAGCTAAGAACATATTTGTTTATGAGTGTTACTTTTGACATTGTAACTAACACCTATCTATAAAGTTCAAGAGGCAGACCATCATTCCTTCTATTTCACCTACATGGGAAACTTGTTGCTACGTATCTAACTGCATCTGTTCCCTAATTGATACATTATATGAAATTACTAATTAATACAAAAACTTCGGTGCGGCCATAGAAAAATATAAACGGAAAGAATGTATCTGTTAAGTCCCATCAAATTCATTTCACCTTAAACTATATTCCTGGGCACCTGGCAATTGACTGTGAGGAATTTTGTCATTTGAGGCAAGCATTTGCTGTTCAAATCCAGGGATGCACATAGTTTTAGGAAAACTGGGAAGTACCTAGAGCTGCAAAGAAAGAGGAAGCAGTGTCTGGGGCCAAATTAAAGCTGTAGCGAGTACAAAGTTGGTGTCCGGAGATGGACAAGAAATGGAAGGAATCCAAGATTCTTAGTCAAGATCCAGAATTTGGCAGAAAAATAAAAACATATTTCATTGATACTTTATACTCTTTAATTAAAATGGATAGGGAAAACCTGAAAGAACTCTACAGTTTAGAGGTTTGCATTTCACCTGACTGACGCTATCATTTGTAGCACAGAAGTTTGGCACATTTGAAGACACAGAAAGTGTTGTAGACTCATTTTATACCAATGGATCCCCTTTTAGTTGTCTGTGATGGATGTAAAAAGAACTGTATGCAGACTATGAAGAAAATGACTGCCACAATACACTGGGCTGCTATGTTTCATCCTAGCTACAAATCCAAATATCTCCACGATCCAAGTAAGTTTAAGACACTGTATTTCATCTGTGTGGAAACGAAGGTGGGTAGAAAATCACTCAGATCCCTCAAGGAAAGCAGCCCATTGTGCTTTGACACATTGTTATCAGAAATGATAATTCATACATTATAACACTTCACAAACATGAACATATTTACTTCCTTAACAGCTCTGTGATACAGACAGTGTTAGAGTCAAGTTCAGCATCCTCCTCAGTACGATGATCTTCACCATTTCCCTCCAACTCACAAGCTGGAAAAGTAAAGAAAAAGTGACAGTGAGCACTGTAAAGAAAGCTGCAACCAGACTAGAACAAAAGCACAACTAACCCTTTCCTTTTCTCTCTTCTTTACAGTGAGCTTCTTTCATTTCATTTCATTCTTGCTTTGTTAGAGCAATATTAAGAGTTTAATTCCATAACCCTAGCTCACATAAGCAGTCCTTTTGCAAGCAGGAATGTCCCATGAGTTTAGTGAAATTAGTACTGCTATGTAATGAGATTTTTAAAAAGGGCCCCAGGTGGAAGTCACTGATGGTGCAGATTGGTCTGGTGCCACCAAAGGAAACTTTTTGTACCGTTTTCCTTGTTACTGAAAACCACCCATCAAATTAAAATATGGTTACTTGGAACCCACAGCAGTGGGTTGTAGATAGCAGATTAGAACATACTGCAGTCCCCATTTCACATTAAATAGATTAAAACCACTATGCCTTGATCCTTACATATAGTAGGACAACAACCACTTTCTGTAACATGCAACTCAAATCTTCTTCTCTGCTGTCTGGTGTCATACTGCAGAATGACTGAGAGAGGGAACTTCAGGAACACTTCAGTGTACACATTTCAGTAAAACCATCCTATTTCTGTAAATGAAGAGTCCTCATTTTCTCCCTGATAGATGTGCAGACATGCCTCACTAACAATTACTGAGGGTCACAGGCAAACAATTTCTACACTGACTGTACATAATAATTGTCATGAGAAATTATCTTCACAGCCTTCTACGATGCCCGTTTGCAAACAATGATCTGTATGATAATAATATCTCTATAGCTGACAATGCATACACATTAGCCTGGTGTATACACAGCACATCTTTCCAATAGGAATCAGAATTGATCATCAAAAGTTTATTCTACACTTCGCAGCTGAGAATAAAATGCTTGGCATGTTTTTATCAACAGAATAGTCACTTCCAGTGCCTCTGGCTGCATATTATTCCTGACTAAATGGACATGCTACAGACCTCCCACACTCCAGCATACGGCTTTCTTGCATGCTTCAGAAAGAGAAATTAAGCAGTCATAAGCATTAATAGTCTCTATAGTGCTAAATCAAGAAGATTTTGTAGTATTAGATCTCATAATATGGTTGCTTCAAGAGATGCCTCTTTAAAAAACAGAATATTTTTACATTCAGAATTAAGTATTATTTTCTCCCCATTCCACATAATCCTTTAATATGGCAGACGTGCACCTGATCGTGCTGTTCCCCATACAGCAAAGCATGTTTTTGTGCTGTTAAGTGCTAATGCACTTCATGTGTATGATACCTGTTCTGCCACCTTACCTCTCTTTCTCTATGCATCCTGCAAGAGCAATGTTAATGAAATATTTTTTTTATTAACAACACTTACAAACGAGTATGCTACCCATAAGAAAATAAAAAATCATTTTGCTCTGGATTAAACTCAGTTTTAAATAATAAACTGCATTATTAAACGTATCCCCCTCCCCAGGCAAAGGCACACACCTGTACATATACATATGTGTATGCACACAGTAGAGCAGTGCCTGGTCCTCTGAGTATCCTGCGTCCCCTGTAGCCCTTTAATGCTTGAGGCTAAAATGCTAAAATACTGAAAACAGGTGTACCTTGACCCTCTGAAGATCTGATAAGATCTGACTGGATCAAAGGCCAAGGTCACTTGAGTCATGAGATTGGCTGAGTGATATTATTTTTGTCATGGTTCCAAACTGTTGAGAGGTAGGACTCTGATTCTGGCACATGAGAATCAAATGATATGATAGTCTAGTTATTAAATATGACAGATAGAAAAAGCTGTATGTTGCACAGCTACTCTGTGATTAGTACCCTATATTTTACAATGTCACTGCTCTGAATGCTGTAAGACTTCCAAGTCTCTTTCAAGAACTAAGGCTTTTGAATTTAAAAAGAAACAATAAAAGAAGATACAGATGAAATCTGGTAACAGCTCTGTAAGATTTCACAGCTTATTTTCCCAAACAGCATTCTACTTCAACAGTTCAACCGTGAAACTAGTTCTCTACTGCCGTTTTTTCCTTAGGACCATCTTTAAATATTTTAGTTTATTATTCGATTTTATAATTTTATTTTAATCAGATAGATGAATAAACTTCTACAGAGCATTAAAGGAAAGCAAAACAAGAAAAGTTAGCTCTATCTCCTCATTTTTATGTTATGCTTGCACATGGATGCAGCGTTTTAAAGCCAGCTCTATTCCCCTACTGGTAACCTAACCTGAGGATTAGGGAGGAACGCCACTGACAATAAAAATGTCCATTTCACCCATGTGTGTCAAACACTGTCTTTTTAATGTAATCAAAAGTAGAGTAGTTTGATGTTTAGCATGGCATATCTATAGCCTACACAGTCTTATCAGTTCATGCATCTGTAAACTGGATATTCATTTCTCTCTCCTTGATGCTTTGCAAATGTTTTTTAAATGCTTTGAGATCCACTGATGAAAGATGATTTAGTAGCATGCAGTATCACTGACATGGGTGTCTTTGAATGCCTACTTGCATTTTGAAAATGTAGCCTTTTGTCTTGAGAAGAAGGCCTAAAACCCTAATTAAATCAGAAGATTTTTATGGGCTGAGAGATTGTGCAGTATTAGATAAGTGAGCAACAGACCGATCAAGTAGTCCCGGGCAGGGGGAGGGGGAAATAAAATGCAATCAGGTAATCTTAAAATCAGCAGATAAAAGCTAAATAGAAACATATTATGTAGCCTGTAACTATAACAGGCTAATGCTGCATTATTTCTAAGACATAACTGCTGCGTACAATCAGAAAGAAAGCAAAGAACCATGAAACATTCGGAGAAAGTAGGATAGGAAGGGAGAACTTGTGTTCAAAACTTGGGATTTCCTATTGTGTCTTCTAAGAGGATGGATGATTGCTTCTTAGAGATAATAAAAATTATGGTATTAAGACATGCCTGAACAGGCAACGGTTGCTACTGTACTTAAGACCAGAGCTGGAAGGAATGACTGTTTCTGTTTTGAGTAGAGGTGGGCCCCTGGTCTCTAAGAATGTGTTCATGATGTATAATAGATACCTGTCTGATATAATTAATTATATTTTTCCTAAATTTAACATTGCCTGAAGGGTAAAATCATTTTGCTTGGTGAAATCCCTCATGCCACACAAAGTCTGTGCACAAGCCAGATTTAATTGCTGTGATAAAACCACAAGAAAGACCAGGTTTGCATTAAATCTATAACCACATCTAGTGAAAAATAGCTTTAATCACCTTTGAAATGATGACCACAAGATAATTAAAGGGAAAGTGTTCTTATTAGTAATTATCCAGGAATATCAAATCTCAGCTTATCATGAAGTCCAATTTAAAATGGCTTGGCATGGTTTTAATTTTTTCCTCTATTTCTGATGTTATGAATCTCCTAGAATTTCTTCTGTGAGAGTGGGGAAAAAAAATTCAAGTTTGCCCTGTGCAATTTCACAGTCCAGAATCGTGTTTCATTTCCTGGGTCACTGCTAGTCAGAATGGAGATACTAGGTAACAGCAGTGACTCCTTATTAACAACTTTGTCAGTTTTGGATTCAGGACAAACTGAGAACTGAAGTTTTTCATTCTCATAATAGGCAGCCATACTGGTGTTGCTACGAGAGGATGTATCTTCTTGCTCCTATCACTAACTTCTCTTCAGTGTACTTTCTTTGCTCACGGTAGCAAATGGTTGGTGTCTTGCAGATACGATATCAGCGGAAAAAGGAACCTGAATCTAAGCAATAGCTTACTTTAATTTGCACGTGTAAATCAGCACTTCAACAGAGTTTTTCAAACAGCATACAAGACCACCCCTATTCTCCAGAATCAAAGCATAGCACTGATCCCAGACTCTGACAAGAGTCACCTGTGTTATGAACTGACCCTAATCAAAGACTAGGGCAGAGAGCAAATTCTCCCGCTGTTCACATTGTTTCCTCTGTCTGACCTGCTTAACAAACCTAATAATACACACCACATCTCATTAAGCTCAGAATTTGCTTGCCTATAAAGAAAATGAATTTGGAAGACTGTATTTTAGAACATCAGGTAGCAATAACAGCACAATATGGCATATGTAGTAGGATAAACTTAATTCTTTTACAGGACCTTATTTCTCTCTGCATACTTTCTCTGTTTTCCTCCTCCTTTCCTCTTTACACACCTTAGCAAATATGTCAGGAGGGGAGATTCTGGTCTGAACTGCTGCCTCTGAAATTTCAGACAGCTTGATTTTTGGCTTGGCAAAGTTTGGTGGGGGTCGCTTTCAATATTAGGCTTATAATGAAAGGCTTGTTGTAACCTTATCTATGTTATGTGGAAGAGATCAGCATCACTCAATCATTAAAAAAAAAAAAAAAAAGCAGAAGGCTTCTTTTCTTTCTTTAAATGTAATTTAGTTTTCCTTTCCCCCAAGTCTCATTGTGGGTTTACTGAGCTATGCTCCCCTTCAGGCAGAAATGGAAACCAGAGGAGTTGCATTCCTTCAGTCCCTTTCTGACAGCGAGTGTGGCTGCAACAAGCTCAGCAGCTAAAGCCTTGCCCATTACTCTGTAGTGCAGCTGTGCAGAACTTGGCTGTTTTGAATCATAGTGCTTTTATAGAGACTTTCCTGAAGATTTCACTTGACTTGTTGCTGCTGAATTGCACTTTAAGACAGACGAACACCGCAAAAAATAAGAAAAAAAAAAAAAGTATCAAAACACTCAGTGAAAAGCCTTGCATTTCACCTGGTTTTGTGTTGAAATTGCATTGTGCTATGAAGTTTGAATGATACAGAGGAATAAAAGAATTATTTGAACCTGGGCAGAGGTTTGCTTTGAAATGTTCATGAACCATTGCAAAACTTTCAACTGATGTAAGGTGAGATTCAAGTTTGTAACGAAACCAGGCCATTTTACATGGATTCAGGTTTCATAATGCAGGTCTCTTACAGCTGTACTCTCAGAGGAACATATTCCTATCTCAAGATGGGATTTACATACTGTATGTAACCCCTCACATATCCCAGCAAGATTATTACTTTCTTATATAGCTGTAAATCCTAGAGCTTTATGTTATGTCAAGGGAATGGATAATCCGCTCACTAAGGGCCAAATCCTACCCCCTGAACAGGCATGTCAAGGCCCAAGAGGTAAAAGAAACCCTATTCTTTGTGGAGATAGATTAGCAAGGCACACCCTCCACAGCAGCACAGAAGATGCTTAGTTCATACTGGTGTGCCAGCGTCTCCGGACAAGGATGAGGTCAGCCTTAATGACCACGTACAGAACAGCACAGCAATCAGTAGCCCCACACCAAGTGGACCAGGCACTGGTCAGGTTATGTCAATTAGGCCTTGACACACATTATTCTTTTACATAAGAGTATTCCTGCTGGTTAAATTCAGAGAACACTGGCCAACTAATATGGGTAATGTTAAACTACAGAGAGGATAAACACGAAGTATCAGGATCTGAACTCAAGTGAGAGTCAGGGAAAGTAAAAACAAAATTAAAAAAAATATAGCTCTGCACCATATTTGTTTTTAAGGAAATCAGAGTGGGTTTTTTTCAGAATCTGAATATTCTTTAGTGCAATTTTCCTGGCAGCAACAGACAGTCTGAAGAACCCAGTTCTATGTATATATACCACCAGCACTCCCCGCTATCTGCACTTTTCATTCTTCTAATTTAGGAACCCTCCTGTCCTGATCACACACAGGCACCCTGAAATGCATCTATGTTCATAGTGTCATGAGTTGACACTAACAAAAAGGACTATAGAATCACAGCACTGAAAGTGGAAAACAAAATCAGCCAGGAAAAATGCCCTGTTTCAAAGGCCAAGAGCAAACAAGAAATTTCTCTTCTCAGCAGCAGCTGCCACTGCTCTCACCTAAGGTTAACTTGCTTGTACTCAGCCTCAGTACTGCCCACATCAGACAAGCATCAGAGAGCAGAACATCACCATATTCTGATCTTTAACACTGGACCTCACTTCCTTCCGCTCTCATTCTCCCTGCCAAGCCAGGGTCCTTCCAACACACCCCTTTTATGCTGTTAGTGGAGGGGTGTGTATAGGAAGTAATTAACTCCCCACAGCTGGCTTAATTCCTACAGGATGGAGAGACAACTGTGGTCCCTTTTCTAGTCAGTTTAAGGATTAACCTCTTCTTCTCCAGTGTGCCGAGAGAGTGCATGCACCCTTGCACTGAATTAGGGTACAGTTCTGAATGTATTTGATAGCTGATATCAGTAATCCCATATTTGAATGACCAAAGGGCTATCTCTCTTTAAGCAAAACATAATATCAGTAACAGACTACAACCGAAGTTCATTATTGTAGATCCGGTTCAAGAAAATATAATCATGTCTTGTAGACTTTAACCAAAAACATAGGAAAGGAAGTCAGAACCATACAATAAAACCTTATTGCATTCAAGCATGTTAATAATACATAGTTGAATGATAATATTACAAATAATAATACATGGCACTTATATAGCACCTGCCATCTAAGGATCTCAGCACTTTGCAAACAGCTACAAAATCTCACACATGCTAACAACATGGCTTATGATCTTTTCAGCTTAACCTTTCAAAACTTTACATGCCATATGAGCGTGTTAAACCCAGGAAATTAATATGCCTGCGACTTCACAGATTTAGCCATTCTTTTAGGTCTCAATCTGGAGCAAATATGTGCCCACCCTACGTGAATCTGGCCCCAGAATGGCTACAGTTAGGATATTATTGGAGTGAGGTATATATGTGTGTGTGTATACATATTTAGTTACTAGCTGAGTTTTCATTCATTTTGAATGTGTCTTCATTACAGGAAAGGGAAAGAGCTTGTAGTGACAGAAGTCATCTTACCTTATACTGCCCGAGACAGAAAAATAAGGAGTACAGCTCTCAAAATGGAGCTCCTGAGACATATACACAAAAAAACCCCTTCGGCCAGGCTAGGTAGAAGATTCATTAATGTGCCCTTGATTCAGTCTCTACCACAGGTGCTCACATTAAGCCAGCCAGATGAAAAATCTAGATTAGAAGTTAAATTTCCTCCTGCACTTAGGTTGGCAAAGGCACTTAGTGCAAATCCTCACACACGTACACCTGACTGGTGACTGTGAGGAGTGGTGGGTGAATAAGAAAGGTACACGAAATAAAGATTAACAGATTAATCCCATGTGCTTGGAAGATATATTGGAATGTGCAGATGGCCATTATGTGCAGGGTTTGGAGAATCCAACAGCATTTCATATCGAGAGGCACCAGGAATGAAATGGGCCAGGCCTGGTCCCCAAGCCTAAAACCATGCACTGACTGAACAGGGATAGTGGTGACTTAACGGATATGGCAGCAGCTTAGGAACCTGAGAGACTGAGATCTATCTGCAGTATGGCCAGTTATCAGTTGTGTTACCTCAGTCAAACAATTTCTTTCCATATTTCTGCTTTTTTTCCACTTTAGGGTAAAGTCACTTTTTAAAAAAATCAAGTAGAATTTTTAAGATAATATTTAGTTCCATTAAGAGGCAGTTTCTAACGGTCTGTGTGATACAAGGAGAACTGGGTTTGTGAGCATAAGGGCTCTCCATTAATCCCTTGCTCTTGGCAAACCCAGTATTATTGATTGGGTATAATACCAGATGAGGCCTCACAAAACTACTGTAATTTTAATATACTTTAATTTCAATAATATGAAGCACCACTGTGCACAGTAACTCATTAATTGAAAGTTTTTTGGGTTTAGATATAAACTATTTTAAGAATGAGAGGACACATTTTCCCTTCCCTTCCCTCCTCAGAACTGTTCTTTCCCATCTGTATTCTAGACATTTAATCCTCTTCACACTAAACTCTCAAGTGAAAAATCCATCCAAAGCACCTGTTTCCCAAAGTTAGCCTATCCAGTCAGGGACTAGAAACAAAACCAGGTGAACAGTCACACACAAAGAATAACTTAAAGTAAATAATCATAGTGTTCAAATTACAGATAATTCATAGGGTACAGTTTGCTCACAAAAATAATTCAGCAGACAATTACAAATAATGAACTAATTTGAGAAAATAGCAATCAACTTGTATGCATTACATTTACAGAAGAGCTGAATTTGCTGGATGAATTATTTGTTATAAAGAGTTCAACCAGCTCCACTATTTACTTCATAGAGTAGCTAAATCCAAAGAGCACACAGTGGAAACCACTGCAGATTGGAAATATTTACATATTATCTATGTTCAAAGTGTGCAATGGAAGTTGGAGAGAATACACAGCTAAAAAGGCATGCTAATCACCCTGGAAATCATACAGTAAAATTAGTATGCAATAGATGTTAAATGACAAGCAAATAAATGCAGACATGTGATCAAACTGGACCAGAAAATTCCAGATCAGTATTGTACCTCCTCATTTACAGCATTTATCTCGTGGGTAGGGGAATGGAATGATGTTGTTACTATTGTTGCAGGGCACAGACCAAAATTCCAAACTCATCTGACTTTCACATACACACAAGCTTCCTAATTTCTGTCTCATAGAGATTGATTTTACCAGGTTCATACTAGAACTTTATGGTGTGTGAGATGTTTGGAGTTGATTATGCAAAATCTGTGGGCCGTCTTGAAATTTTGAGCCCAAATTAGCAAAACTGAAATGTAATTGCATTGCACAGCAATCCCATTTAGTTTTGACTCCTAAAGACAAGGCAAGAAATGGAGCAGAATACACAGACACTGAAAGGAACTCAGTTTTAACCCCTGGTTCTGGGCTAACATCTTCTTGCTACATTTTGAGATCTTTCTGTGCAGGAGCTCATCCTGTCTCATCTTAGCTATAGACTTTCAAAGTACACTGTCTATATAAAGAACATTCAATTCTAACCTAGCCTGGGCCAAGTTTTAGACCAGAGGATATTTATTAGACAGCTTCATGGTTCTAAATGCGTTTACACTGTTCAACAGCTTTAAATAAGGAATTTCTCATGAACAATGTCTTCTCTCAGTTTCACAATCCCTATTATAGACTCTATTTATAATCCCCTGTGGAAAAGTATTGTTAAGGCAACATAGTTTAAAATGAGCATATGTTATTTTGGTAAAGTTAATAAATTACAGCCTTTCTTATTCTCCTTTTCTCTTCTCTTTTGTTTCTCCTGTTTCGGGTCAGACCAGGTCCAAATAAAACTGAATATAGATTCATGAGCCAGTTTGGGATCAATCTCTTTTTAACAGTGCCATTCGTACCACAACAGAATGCTACCTAGTTTCATTTTTTTCTCTTCTTGAATGGCGGCCATCATCTCAGCCTGCTTGCTGAATATGCAAGTTGCAGAAGTATCCCAGATTTGGCCTTGACTGAAAAAGTGAGTTTCCTAAGCAGCCTGTATTTCCACATTTCTAAGAACTTGTACTCCCCACTACATCACATGGCACTGGAATACTCAGTGGGAGTTGAGGCAGTATCCTGGATAAGGCTACATGAAGCTACAAACAACATTTGAAAACTAAAGTTGTCTCGCCACTCTGACCAGAAAGTCTCCACAAACCACTAATAAATGTACTCCAGACCACAGCTGGGGAAAGGCTGAGATAGACAAATCATTTATAACCAGAACATGCTCTTCATTTACAGTGCTTTCTTTAAAGGAGAATGGAAAAGAGGCATAGTGTTTGACAAAGCATTTCTTTTAGACAATACAATACTTACTTTCAATTTATAATCCAGTCTACTTGACCAAACGGACTTTTCCTTCTCATTTTCCTGCTATGTGCTTTGCTGGGAGCCAGCTGGTCACCACTTTCTACCCTAGAGGTAGCTGGTTTTCACTCATGCTTTATATTGTTGTGAAGTGCTTAGGGATTTACAAGATGGAACACACTATAAATGTGAGAAATTGTGGAGCTCGTTAAAGTTATTACGAAACTTCCACTTTGTATTAGTCAGATCTTTTCACAGCCACTTTACCACTGAAGTCATCAAAATGTCATCCATCCTTTCAACTAGAAGAGAGGGCTCACCATATTCATTTAAATAACATTATCCATCTGAAAACTCTGTAAAATCTGGATGACTAAGGCCTGCACCCAGTTAATCCTTAGTTTTGCAAAAAGAAAATAAGATCACACTATGCAAACTATCTGGAATCTGAACTCTTCCTATATGCAATGTTGGTTAAACACAGACCAACGTAACTACCACATCTAAATAAAAACAGGTTGTTAGATAAATCCATATCTTAATTATCCTCTACTCCTCTGTAGTTCTTATGTGTGAAAATGAATCATGAATGAAAAGGAGATTTGATTTACAGCTCAGGATATCATAGACAAAAACAATCGTTACAGCACATGCACGTACTCAAAATCTTCATCAGCTCAAGTTAGTCCAAATGGTCCAGCAAGGAAACAAAGAATTAACTAATTCATTGTTTGAACAGACCGGTCATTAGCAGAAAGAGATGGCAGCTTAACTAAAACATTATTGTTGAAGTAAAAAAAAAGAAAACCACCACAATTATGACATTCAATTATTCTATTAAGTGAAATGAACTATTCTTCTTGTTCTTTGAAAAGAGCAAGATAAAGCACAGGATCCAAATAATTAAGGCAGCAGCAATGAATTCTGAAGAAAATCTGTCTAGACTTCTATTTTCATTTTCAAATTTGAGTGGTTGTATTTTGTGTGCCTGTGTGCATTTGCTCCTTTGAATTCTCAGGGTGGTCACGTTAATAAGTTTGCCCTGGCAGGTAGAGTGAAGCCTGGATCAAGGTGTGGCATTCTCGCTTTGATGTCGGCTGTCACGCTCAGCTGCCTTTCGATCTTTTTGGCTGCCATCAAGTCTGTTGTCGTGGGAGACCAAGTAAACTAGTTCTGCTGTTCGGTACAACTCAAAGGAGAGTGAGTTTGGATATGCTGTGAGGGGTTCTGGTCCTCACCAGCAAAATATACAAGAAGAACATAACTCATAACAAACTTTTAAATGAAAATACATTGATTCTCACTGGGCCCTTAGCAGAGACCATAGTGTCTTAGTGCAATAGCATTTACTGAAGTCTATCTCTAAAAGGTCCTGCAAAGGGAAACTATACAAAGGAGAGGAAATGGTGAACCAAGATAAATGGTGAGTTGTCATGTATTTGAAGATTTAGAAGTGCAATTCACAAAAACCTTATAGAGGAAATGTGGAAGAGGGGTTGAGGGTGAAATAAGACTTTCTTTAACAGGGACTTTGCTAGACATTTAGTGAAAGGAAACAGAACACCTAAAAAGCAGCATTTTCCCACCTTTCCTATTCCTACAAACACTAGTAAGTAATAGCACTGTCTGCAAAGCTAGATGCAAAACTAAATGAGCAATTTAAAAGGAAGAATCCAGTACTAGTTTTTCCTTGTGCACGGAGAGGTCTGTTTCAAAGGGGAGCTCAGTAGATGCAGTCTATTATTTATCAGTGTGACTAATGCAAGGAACTCCCATGGTTTGCACAAGGAAGATTTTCCCTGATTATCTCAACATTCTGTAGCATAAAACCTTTCATTCTCATTGTCTTCAAATGTCAAAAATGTTTTCATTTGAAAGAAAAAAGTAGAAACAAAGTGGACTCACCCCAGAAGCTGAATCATCACACCATATTTCTGAGATGGTGCTATGATGTAAACGGAAACTTCTCTCAGCAGCACTGAACATTGACAATTTTAAAAATTAAACATTTACTAGAAATATGAAAGCTTGTGTTTGCCAAAGTCTCTAACTCTTTATCATATTTTCTAGCCTTCACCCAGGTTGCTAAATGTTCTCAAACCCACTGAAATTTTGGAGTGACTGCCGAATGAACATGGGACCTCTGAATTTGATCCATTTAATCTTAAACAAAGTAAGAGTAAGAAAAACATTCACTAGCCTCAAACTTTTCTAAAACTGAATATCAGACCAGTGCTTATGCATTTCTTCTTTTGAAGTTATCACCTTGAGACAAGCATACGGTTATGGCCAAAAACAGCCTTTCAAGGCCAGCTGAAATGGAAGCTAGCACATTAATTCAATGCAAAAAATTTCTGAGGATTTGTGGAGGGCTGTGAACAGCCACATAAAATCCAAACAAGCTGGAATACTGAAAGACATCTTGCTGCATGGGGTTTTTTGACAGCATTATGAACAATACCGCTGTTGTCACAATAAAGCCTACAATCTGAAAACAAGACTGAACACCCTGCAAACACCAGTGCATTTATGAATGACTTTTGACGCTAAACATGATAAACCAAGGAACAGGTCCACTGCCTAACCATAAAGTCCTGCTCATGGAGGCTCTCTCATTCCACAATTGCATCACTGTGGTGGATTGACCTTAGCTGAGCACCAGGTACCCACCAAATTGCTCTATCACTCCCACCTACCTCCCTCAGCACAACAAGGAGAGAGAGAATGAGGTGGAAAGAGCCTGTGGGTTATGATAAAGACAGTTTAACGGAAAAGCAAAATTTAAGGCCGTGCACGTGAAGCAAAGTGAAACAAAGATTTGTTCTTACTTCCCGTTAGCAGGCGATGTCTGGCTTTTCCCAGGAAGTAGGGCTCCGGTATGTGTAGCGTTTGCTCAGAGGACAAGAATCTTCTCAAAGGGGTGCCCCCCCCGCCCCCTACTCCTTTTGTCTCTCTTTTATACTTGAGATGATGTCATATGGTGTGGAAAATCTCTTTGGTCAGTTTGGGTCAGCTGTGCTGACTGTATGCCCTCCCAAAATTTTACCCACCCCATCCGACTGTGAAGGAAGATGTTGGAAAGACAGCCTTGGTGCTGTGCAAGCGCTGCTCAGCAGCAGCCACAACACGGGTCTCTTATCAACAACCTTCTACTTCTCAATACAAAGCATAGCTCTATAAGAGCTACTGTGGGGAACATTAATTCCATCTCTGCCAAACCCAATACAATCACACTCTTTTTCAAGGCACCCACAGTTTTGTGTTCTTCTGCTCCATGGCCCATGCAGCTTGGATTGTCATTTACTCATTTTACATTTAGTCATTTTACATTTACTTTTCTATAAATCCAGGTGATTACCTGCGACTGGCCTAGTGGGAGATCATTTCGCATGAGAGGAGCTGTGCTACGCAACATGTGGGAGTGCACTACTTGGTGCAGCCCTGCCATGGTGTAGCAAAAGCTGTGTTTCCAGACCTTAGAGAGGTATAAAACAAGAGACAGTTCCTCAGTTTCTCAAGAAACTACAAAGAAGGCATCTGGGGGGAAAAATGTGACTCACCAGGAACAGCCTTAAAACACACTGTTCAAAAGAGAATTAACATTTCAAAGGCGTAGACAATCCATATCTAACATTATGGAGAGAGAATAAAACAGACCATTGACTTGGGAACTGCCTGTCCGGCAGCAGAGGCTTGTAGGAAATGATCCCAAGATTGACTATGAGATGAGAAGACATTATAGAGCATTGTATAGTAGTGCAGCACCAGTTTAGCCATTTGTTATTTCATGCATATCTAGGGTAAACTGCCAGGACCTCTTAAGCAAGTTTCAACCACACTATCTGTGGAATTATTACTGCTGTCAATTTGGTTCCTGAAGTCCATAAGTAACCTTATTTTTACTTTTTCTTTTTTTTTCCCCTTACGGACTGTTACTGTTCATTATTTCATCAATGTTAACAATGGAATAGATGAGTAAAACTTCCAGAGGTATCTAAATGACCTAAAGACAATAAATCCCATTGGTTTGGGATTCTGAGTCAATTAGATGCATTTGAAACTTTTACCTTTTATCTGCATGCTTCATTAGTCAGATTTATTAACCAATCATTTAGGAAGGAAAGGGCCAGAGCAAAAGGATCCCCAAAGTGTAAAATTTACAACACTGCTATCTATCCTCACCAATTGCCCAAGTTTAATTCTCTAATTTAATTCATTAATTAAAGAATATGCTAATTGACTGAAAAACTCAGGCAGAGGTTTCTCTCTGAGCTCTTTCCCGTTGAGAAAAATGGATCTCAGTTCTTAACAAAATACACATAAGGCCATTGAAATTCTTTTCAGATCTGAGCTCCTGTTTAGCATAGGAATACTTTTCCCTATTGAATACGTTATTTCACCTGAACTTTCAAAAAAAATTGGATTTTCATAGTTTGCATTTCTCATCAATTCTCTGGCCCATTGCATTCCATTGTCAGCAAGTTCATTTCAAATATTCCATCCTGAGATATTTTTCCAGTCGTTTAGTTTATTCATTTTACTTGATCACTATGCCCTAGTTGTACCTAAAATAATTCCTCAGCATCTTTGCCAACACTGAGCCAAATGGACAAAAAGCCTAGAGGATTTAGAAAAGCATCTCTGCAGAGGAGAGTGTTTGTGCTTCCCTTTAATCCCTTTTTTTCCATATTGCTGACATCTCTGCAGGTAGCTTTTTTGCCTCTGGGCAATAGGGTCATAGGTTCATAGCACAGCAAAGGGGGAAGGCTGGAGAACTTCCTTTCCTCTTGGCCCAACATGGCATGTGTGTTACGTGCTGTATTTCTCCCCTGTTCCCATATGCTACATAAACATTTAATAGCCCATAACTGTGTTGAAAAGCTGATAAATTCTGACACATTGGCTCATTTTCTCACTTAAGCCTACAGCATGAAATAGTATATGGTCTTCTCAGCAGGAGAACACGTTCAGGACCCATCCCTATTTTTTCAATGTGCTTTCAATATAAACTCTTTCAGATTCAGAGACAAATATCTTACAGCAACTATTGACCTCACACTCATGATAAAAAAGAAATCAAAACCCCCAAACAGCGCTGGGATTATAGGCCTGTGAATATTTCTGTCTATTTACAGTAGATCAGAATTAGTAAGAAAGATAGAATGGAGGCTTTATATCATCAATTTAACATTAATTGCCTAAATCTCTTTGAGGACATGTAACAAAAAGCCCTCGACATTTGTGTCACAAAGATTAATATAACATATTGCCAAGTCATAGCATTGCTGCACTGGTAGATAGAATTCAAATTCAAATCCAGGCTAAAGATGCTACAGCTGTCACCCTTGCCCAGCAAAGCCCTCTTAGGTTCAAAAGTTAGCCGTCCTCCTGCCTGCCTCCACCAAATCAGCTCCTGATCCCTGGAGATTACTAATCCTGACTTCTCTGCACACAGTTGACAGGAAGAATAAAGCTATTGTGCCTTCCTAATAATTCAGGCTAATCACATATTTATAAAAGAAAATTAGAAAGAAGTGATTAACTCCTTCTAGTTCAGCTATTGATAGTATAGAGTTGATAAAGAGGCAGCTGGAATACCTTTAAAATGTGTTTAAATTTTAACACACTGTTATAAAATAATAAATGTTTAAATAACTATGTTTTGGATTAGCCTAGTTGCCCGAAAATGCACCACTGTCACCAAGGAAACATGGAAAGATGAGTTGTCAGAAGCTTTCGTTTTGGACACACGTATTCAACCTTAAAGAGCAGCTATAATGCGTATCGGTTCAAATGTCCACCTTTCTGAAGAAAAAGGATGCAGTAACCATTCGAAACAGAAAATTTATTTATCCAGGACATGACTGGAATTCCTGCAAGCTAGAAAGGATATCCATCCTTATTTTTGTCTGTATTATAATGCTATGAATTCTAGGGTGATTCTGCACCTGGTGCAACACAAAAGAAAGAGATGGCTACTAGTCTTCAGTGTTTGCAGTCCCTAGCAGTTTGGTATTGAGAGCTCTGGCAGACCTAAAAATGACAAACCAGAAAAGTCCCAAAAAACCAGAACCTAGTCAGTCATCCCACCACATCACAGGTTTATACAGGACCTGTTCCCCCATCTCTGTGTTCCTGGAATTTCCTGCATCTCCCACAGAAGTATTGACTCACTCATGACTTTCTTGAGTTTTCATCTGAAGAGAAGTTGAGCAGTGCTTGATGCCACTGTTGTCCAAGAAAGCCACAGGCACACAGCATCTTTCAGGAAAAAAATTGGTATATCAGCAATTGGGGTCCATGGCACACAAAGTCCTCTAGGAACAGAACAGGAAACAGCATATTTAAAGAAAGCAATATGCTGGAAGAAAATGTATTACTGAATCCACTTTCATATTGTCCTGTCCCCAACAGCAAGCAATTTAAAACAGTGTCTTCTCTGCAGTAACACCTTTAAAAATAAAGTGATATGCATATTTTTGTTGTTGGAAATCTTTACTTTTATCAGGCACCAGACACCATGAATATTGTCAAAACCCAGTAAATTTTGGATTCTTCTCCATATACTGACAATCTGTTCAGGCATCCAGGAATGGAATGGTGAAGACTTTACTAATGCTTTGAATATTAACATTAATGCTTAGTCAAAAATAGAATGAAAATACAATATTTTTATGGCAATACAGCTATGTTTCAGGCATTTCTTTCCCTGTGGCCCAACTCCATTTTTATTTCAGCCTCAAAACTGTTTTTTTTGGGAGAGGGAAAAAGCAGGAAAGACAGACAGCCAAAAAGGACAATCAGCAGGATATCAAAGAAGATCCAATCTTATTCAGTATTTGTGCTAGTAATGGACAAGAGCTGAGGCTGTTCGTGCAAGTAGAGGACTTATTGGCAAGGGTAGGATGTTTGTATGGGAGGAAGGAACTGCAGCTTCAAATCCTTGCTCTGCTTGACTTTGTCTTTCACAATGAATATTTAATAAATCTCAGTTCAAACTGATTCAGAGCAGGGACCTGAACATAATCTTCTACATCCAACATTTTTGAGATATCTGCAGTTCACACTGGATGAGAAGAAATGTGTTGATACCTTAACAAATGTACTGAAATTTCTGGTTTTCAGACAGTGTCATTTCAGAATAAAATTTGCAGCACTCTATTTCTTTTTTTTTTTTTTTTTTCCATTTTATCACTGGCCAAACTTACAGTGTTTGAGAGAGAAACAGGAGGCTCTGAGACCTTGCAACTGAATCAGGATATGTTTTATCTAGCAAAACAAGTGTACTCCTAATGAATACCAAAATCAGAGTGAAGAGAAACAGGTACAGTTAAAATGCATTTTATCCAGCTGAAGTAAATCTCATTTGTATATCTTGCCCACTTAATGGGTGAAAAAAATGGTTCAGCACTACATTTACCTCATTCTGATGCTGTCTGAAGAATGGATCGTTTCTTTCATTTTTTCCTTTATCAGTCATCTCAGAAGACTGCGAATTTGTGTGTGAATGTTTTCCTTCTTGTCCTTCCCTTCTTTTATGTGATTCATGCTGAATGCTTCTCATCCGTCCATTGAGTTGTTTGGTCATGGACATTCCCAAAGAAAATAAAAGAGATTCCAAAATAAAAGAAATTCCAAAATAAAATACTAAAACTAGAAGCTTAAAATGGCCTCTTAGTTTGAATCAGCAGAAGAAAATGAACGTTGAGGAAAAAAATATGTCTTGTTTACAAACATTTATCTTCAATTATTAACTATTTATGGAGGAAAATAACCACAGATACATGATTGGCAAATTGGTTTATGTTTAAATCATGTGTCTAAAGTTTGACTGAGCACAGAAGTTCATCTCTAAATAAACAAATGGTGCCATAATGTTATAGTCATTAAATATAAACAAGCAGCGGTCATGGTACCCGCCTGCCACACTAAAGTTGTGCAGAAGCATCCGAGTTTCCTTAAGCATTTTCAGCGAACTGTGAAGAGGTTTGTTTCAAGGAAAGTCACTGAAATGTGTTATGCTCACAGTTTTTCCTTTCACTGCATCTCAGTAGCCAAGTCTGCTGGTGAACTGAGGTTTCTGGGAATGGAAATAAAGGAACATTTCCTAATGTTTCCGCACAAATACATAACCTGAACTCTCTCTCCAAACACTTCGGCTCTTCAGCATTCACTGTAAAATCACATTTAACGTATCTCAGATGCAATAACCTGTTTGAGGTGCAGGAGACAGTAGCAGAAACAGACAGGTAAGTAGAGAGTTTTGTTTGGTTGATTTGCTGTGTTTGTCTCTGTTACTGAGCTCATTATTACAGTACAAACTACTACTAACTGTCCATATGTCTGGTCCCCATCCCTTGTAGTAGCACAGTTGCACTGCCAAGCATTTCATCTCTGTTTCACCGTCATAAGGACTGACAGTTTTTCATTCTCACAAGAGGATTTTCTGTTTGCTTTTTGGGGAAGTCAGATTAGAAAGGTGGCACATCCAAATCTGAAAAGGTGAGTGGGACTTGGCAAATGCAATTGGAAAAATACTCTGGAAAAAGAAATTAATGCGTGCTAGCCCAGGACCAGGTTTCTCCTGTGATTAAAATGCTGTTAGGGAAAGCTGCAGGCGTTCTCCAATGACTAAATTTACTTATGCTCTCAGAAATTTAGCACTTGGGAAAAAAATTGAGACTGCTTCTTCTCATGTTTTCTTCCCTCTACCTATGGCTCTCCTAAATCTTATTCTTATAACAAATAGGTTTAGCCTTTCTGAAGGGCACAGCTGCAGCTGGTTGCAGCAAGACAAGCTGCCTGAGGGCCACTGTAGTCCATGAAGAGCTCTCTAGAGTTTGGTTGTGACCCTGAACCCAATATTTAAATTAGAAATAAAGAGGAGTCCAGAGCAGGGCTGTGTCTCCCTCCTACCAGCCTCACTGAACAGTAGGCTTGTGTTCAAAATAGGTTGATGCTCTCCAACCATATTTGTATACATAATTTAGAAAATATCTTTAGTAAAGATGCAGTTTCTTTCTTAGTTCTCCCTCTGTCAATTTATAGTTGTGTGAAATGTACCACTTCAGGAAAATAATCTTAAAAGTTCATTTGAATTTTCTACCAAAGGCGATGGAAATGAAAAGACATCCACCAGGGTAAGCAAGATACCACCTCTGCCCATCCATTCACGTTTGGATAGCCTACCCAATCTGTCCACTTCACAGTGTGCAACAGGTCTGACCCATCATCCTTTTACACTTTGTGAAGTTACTTCCACAGGTATGAACTCAAAGTGAAATGCTACCAACCCAGTATTACCTACCTACTCATGTCCATGTCAGTCCATTATTTTGTTCTGGGCAATGGTACATTATTTGAAGAGCCAAGAACATAAGGAACCAGATCTTAAACGTTTTAGAAACTTACCAGACCACATTATAAAACTGGAGTGTGTTATGGAAAGCATTTTAACTTCGGAAATACAGATGAGAAAACATAGTAATCGAGCAATTAAAAGCCTTGATTCCCCCCTCCTACCTCCAGCATATGGCAGGAAATTGGACCAGAATCAAGTGATGTCTCTCCTTGGTGGAGTCTCACTTCTGACCTCTAAGACAATGGAGTCACAAGCTATCCTGAGGCTTGATTGAGAAGCCACTTCAACATTTCCATAAGTCATTCTGCCATTGCAGATCTGTCACAATTTTGTCATAAAGTTTGCAGAATTCTGTTGACATTGTGTCATCTCAATAAATGCAAAGAGAAAAAAAATGAGTCGGGGCAGGTGCGAGCACAGATTTCAAGTCTAATGCGTGGGCTGCTGCATGTCTTCTGACATAATCTAGGCTTTCATACTTGATGTTTTTCTGGAGCCGTGGTGAACTCTTCCATCCTTTAAAACGATCAACCTCATTTGACTAATTTGAGAAAAAAAAAAAAAGAAAAAAGGAAAAAAAAGAAAAACACTTCACTTTTCCCTCTCAAAGCATCCTTGGCCAACTTGGATCTTTAAAAAAAGTAACTTCACGATTTGGGACCTGGTTGTCATTTACATGAAGGTCGCTTCACACTGATCTGGCTGTGTAAATGGGCCATAAGTTACTTCTACACCCACTTGAAAGACCTCTTACGCTTGCCAGAATGATGTAAAATGGCCTCAATATAAGTGAGAATTCAGACTCTTATTTTTAAAGCACTACCCCTTTATGGAGATGCATCAGTCAAGCACATTCTATTCCACTCATGATCTTGGCGGAAGCCTGCAGTTTGCAGGAGGCAAGCAAAAATGGCCACTGACAGCATTACAGCAACAACAACCAGGATAGGCATGCACCACAGGAGAAGGTCCCACAGCGTCCAAAACAAGGAAACAACTTCCTACCTTTTAACATGTGACTAGCTCTGCTGACTGTTCAAGTGTTTAAACAGATAAGCAAACTGGTAGTTTGAGGTCTTTTAACCCGGGAAGGTGCAACACACCAAGATGTGAGAAAAAATTTGTTAGTACAAAGCACGGTCAGGTCTTTCCACTGCTGTAGACTTAGTGATTGCTTTTCTCATGTGCTCAGTCCAGCTGTGATAGGATGATATTTGTGCAACCAAGTCTACTTGCAAGTGAGTTAATAATTGCAGGTGGGAGTCTACAACTTTAGAGGGTGTTCTTTTGTACACCAGTAGCTCAGTGCTGTGTAGCTTATTTTGCACAACTTGTCAACTGTGATGGTGGATTTTGATTGTGTTTAATAGAAATCAGTTTGAAAGGACTTGCATCAAACGAGCTAATGGATAAGTAAAAAGAGAAAGAAGCTTCAGAAACTTTGGAATTGGTGAGATTTCACCCAATATCAATGGATTTCGTATTTCTTTACATTATCCTTCAGTCACCCATCTGGCTGTACTTGAAGAGAGTTTTAATGTTCTTTGTAGAAGTTGCATTTGTGACCTGGATGCTTTGTGCAAGGAACAGGATGAGGTAAGTTAGGAATGAGATATAAATGATAAAAATGGAGAAGATAAATGGTTTAGGTAGAGTTTGGTGGCATTATTGCATTTGAATTCACTCTAAACCCCAAAGAGAGCTTAAAGGGGTTAGAAATACAGAGCTCAAACTGATAGAATTGTGTGAAACATGATTTGAGCCTAGTCCAGACTTCAGTTTTGTGGGTCCTGGGAGAGCTAACACATTCAGATCCCCAGGCAGATGCCTCCCAGATCTCCATCACTAATCCCCTAGAAGCCTTCTGTTATTCTCTCGTCTCCATCAGGCTGAAACAAACCTTCTCACCTTTGTGCAGCTCCCAAAGCAGGCAAACACAAATTGTCTCTTAACTTTTGGAAGGAGATGGTAAAAGCAAAATCTTCATTAACTAATTTTAATCAGTGTCTACTACTCCCACCCATGCATCATTTCAGTCAGTGATATATTTAGCAAAAATATTCCATTTCACACTACCATACTATGACTTCTAAAACTATAAAAAGATACAACCAAAAAACCAGTTCGTCCTCACATACATGTCAACCATCATGCATTTGACCTTTATTCCCCTTCATTCTTAATTTGAGGTCTCTTATTGATCTCCCTAACCAGTGGGTTTGTATAAATCAGATCTCATTCCCCTCAAATTAATTATCAACAAAGGAGTTGTTAATTTCATTTTAGATCTATCTACTTGCAAAACATGAACAACAAAAGCCCCACAGGTTACTGCACCTCAAAAGTGTGAGCATTAATACCTCGGAGTACATGCAGAATCCTTTAAGACAAGATGGGGAGAGGCCTGGCAATTGGGAATTTTCAATTGCCAGATTTGCATCCTGTGGCTCTTGAGATTCCAGGTTTCTGCTACATGACCACAAACTGAACGGGGCTGGCACGAAACTGCTGGGCAAACTGAGGGAGGAAACAGCCCACGGGCTCCCATGGGAGCATTCCCAGCCCTACTGCCCAGTGGAGCAGTAGACTGTATCAGCAGCAATGTGTGGGTAACTTCCAGTATCTCCCACAAATCCTGCTTTCTGAGCCGTGTGGTGCTTGCCTCAAGGATCTCAGCTTAAAGCTATGTCTATGTAAGATGCAGGCAGTAGGGTAGGGAAGTTAAAGGAACAGCCTACCAGAGAACCATTCTTTGAGTAATCTTCTTTACATAGGTGTAGATTGTCACGTTCAGAAATTAGTCATGAAAGCCCAGCAGACAAACAGCAGTAGTAAGGCTTGAATTGTCATGAATGACATTACAGTGCACACTGAATGTTTCAGGTCATCAGAGAAGCACATTCTTCCACTTGTTTTATGTGCTGAAAGTCCAAAGCCAATTGTAATGCCAGGAGTAGTTTTTCTTTAGAACTACCTTTATATTTGAACAACAATTGCTAGAGTAAACCTCTCTGCCTATATTTATTAGGACAAAAACTAGATTTCTCACCTGGGGTAACAGCTGGACTTTTAGTTCAAAGGCCTGAAGTGAGCACGTAGAGTTTTCAGTAATCCCAGAAAAAAGTAACTCTCTAAGGAACGTTATCCTTTCTTTCTCATCTCTATTGAAAGACTACAATTGCAGCAGATACACACTTTCATCCACTAGTGAGTGTTTCCCAAACTTGACGTGTTTTACTTCAATCTTACCCAGGCACTCTCCTGCCCATCATTATACTCTTCTAGCAAGAAGAAACTTAAGTTTTGACTGAAAAAGAATTTCAGTTATCCCTAAGGAAAGTACTTGAACAGCAAGGTGTTCTGCAAATAAACACGATGAATGGTTAAATAACTGGCATATAGACAATTAAGTTACCTTCTATGGCCCGGTTCCTTCCAGAAGGACAGATATTTCCATTACTTCCTCTCCTTGGTATCTCCCTGACTTTCCCAGGAATGCTCAAGAAATTCTATGTCCAAACACAAGTAGCAAGTGATGGAAAACGAGGCAGTAGATAATCAAGGAGAAAGCATGGCAGCAGTAATACAAGCACTGAAGGCATCTGCATCCTGTCTGGGCAGTATGCTTGGGAGACGTGTAATGGATAGGTTTGGTGGTGCTCTGCAATACAGATTTCATTGGTCTCCTGTATCCCATTAATCACTGAACAGCTGAGTTTGTGCCATGTCTGGAAAGGGCGCTGGAGGCTTCTGTTCTTCTGACCTATCCTGTTTTGTTTTCCTTTCCACAGACACAAACCAAGAAGGCAACAGAAAATATCAGTGCTGGGAATGCCTATTGTTGATGAAGCAAAGTCAGCACAGACCAGAACTATGAGAAAAACTGCAGAAAGCAAGATGAGACGAAACACAGAGCTTGTGTTTCAGAATAGCACCAGTGTCACTCTGTCCTCCTCCTCCCAAGCAGAACCACAAAAATTACTCCAGATGGCCCTGCTCAGAGGCAGGACTTCTGGAAGCAGCAAGCATCCCTGGTCACTTATTGCCTCTAAATAAATGTTGAGTGAAACTGCTGCATTAGTTTTGTATCCTCCTTTTGGTTGAGAGGTCCCAGGAACAAGCCTCAGTTCTCTTTTGGGCAGGATACAGCAACAGAGATGCTCCCCTAGGTTTTGTTCCAATTTCCAGAGGATATTTCAGAGACATAATTGCCATCATGATAGTGTTAGGTGAACAGTTGGACTTGATGATCTTGGAGGTCTTTTCTAATCTTGATGGAATGTGATTTTGTCTCCTCTCACCATTTCCTCAACTGTTTTTCAAGACTGTAACTCCAAAAGAGCTTATTCCAAGGAAACAGAGGTCCAATTTTATTGACAGTTTTCTCTTACTCCATTTATCCACTGCTGGTATCTCTATTATTATATCCATTGCTGTTATTCCATCAGCCACCCAAAACAGCCACCCTCCCAAAGACACACCACTCCAAATTCACTTATTGTCAATAAGCTCCAGCTCCAAAAGTTTCTTTTCTCATGAGATTTTTTGAATCAAATAAATGTCTTCCTTCTTGCTAGTACTGGCATGATTTGTAACTTCACCTTTCATTGTTCAGACTAAAGGAGATCTGTCTCTCTATACAAACAGAAACCTAGCACAAAAAGTCAGATTCCAGCCCTCTGCTACTCATGTAGCTGCTAGGGCCATCACCCAGCCAGGAATTAGCAGCAGACTGCACAAAGCAGCATGAAATACAGTTAGTGCTGATCATAGCAAATTCCAATGCCAACAAAATAGAATGAACAAAACATACCCTCATCATTTCCTAAGTATGTAGTGTAACTACCAAGCTCTTTCTGGAGGACACCACACCCTGTTTTGCCCCTTCTTTCACACTTCCTGCCCACTCTTCCTCCATTCCCACTTTCAGATAGGATAGGACAGGACAGGACAGGACAGGACAAGACAGGATAGGATAGAACAGGATAGGTCTATTAGCCAGTTAAACCCAATTATTGATGCCACAATGCCCATGAACTGGGACAACTCTTCTGTTGGTAATTAGAGAAGTTGTAAAATTACTTCTTTCCTTCATAAAGGTTATCCGTAGGTGGACAAAGGTGAGTTAATTCTAATATTGGCAGCTGAGTTACACATGCTATGCATACACACACATGCACAAAAAATCCTCATTATTAAATCACAAAGCAATTAAAAAATTAAAAATTTCATAAGACCCCACATAAAAGAAATACAAGTGTTTAATGATGGATTATAAAGTGAAAGTGTGAAAAAAGTAAAAGCTCAGCTGTCTCAGGGGCTTCCCTTGCAGCCTGTGATACTGATTTCTGTCTTTACTCTCACACAAGCCGCAAGAGCTAATAAATTCCTGGCTCCCCTGCCTGGGAGCCAAGGCCGATTAATATCTGCCTACCTTGTTACCTAATTCATTATGGAATAGCAGTTAATTTGATTTGATATTATTTTAATAAAATTCTGTAATATATTAGATTGTTTCAGGCTATCAAAATAATTTTCCAATTATTACGGTTACTCAAGCAAGTCTTTTTTTCCCTTCATGAGCGGCAGTTGGTCTGACTCAGAATACATTAGCTCCTACAGCTTCATCCTGGCCAGAGAAATACGAAGTATATGCATGATTACACCAGAAACGTTACTGCCAGCAATGTGAGCCTGCAGATCAAGGCACAGAGTCCAGATTGATGTGCAATTACAGGCCCTCATGACGTCATGACGTCGCTGATTACCCTTCATCTCCAAATGAGTTAATGCACTAATATACATATACACAGTTACATGCACACGTATGTGCAAGCATATGTGCATACACGTATCTGCTGTTGTCTTGTATCCTCATACTAATGTTTGAGGGGCAGCAGTAAATGAAGACAATGTGGAATAGATGCTGCTTCTCACAGGAACTTGTGCCACTTGCTCACGGCATGGGTAGGGACAGCTTGGCCAGCAAGAGACGATGGATGAGTTTTGCAAGCAGTGGGAGTTGCCTTTTTCTGCTGTCATCACTTTTGGCCACGTCAACAAATAGCAACTTACATCCCTGCTTAGGAAGTGTCAGGCCGCTCTTTTCTCTTGGTTGTGGTAAGTGTTTAAGAGCCAGAGAAAAGAGAGGACATGGGTGGAACTTGATTGAAATACGAAAAGGCAGCCCAGACAAAAGAGCAGGTGCAAACACAGCCATTCCATTTGCAGATGCACTAAATGTCACAACATTTCTGCCTGGGCACATGAGAGCATCTTCATCACATGCTTCTGGGGTTGAGAAGGTGGCACACCAAACACTGTCATGGCTTGATCCTAGTCCCACTGGACTGGGAAAGAGTTTGCCATCATCTTCATCAGGGACAAGACTGGGTCTGCATTAGTGATTTCATATGGTGTGCACAACATAAATAGAATTTATTAGCAGCTATATCTTATGCTTTCTACAATACTTCCTCAAAGGGCTTTTGCTCACAGGAATTTGTACAATATGTGTACTGCCATACAGTACAGTCAGGAGAGGGTCCTGAATTTTAAATGATGGAAGAAGATGTTGTTTGGTCTTTAAAAATAAGAACTGATGAGATCAGTTGCTTCTCTCTCAGATCATTCCAGCGAATATCCTGACATCTCCCCTGCACTCCTAAAGCAGTCTCTGACTCTGTTGGGGTCCATCCCATGACAATGTTAAAGTTCACAGAGGATTGTCATTGTGCCATTCTATTCTACTGTTACCTCGCCCAGATTGAAAAAAAAGTGCAAGCACGTGAGTTTAAGTTGTTGATCATTTTTAAGTGATGGTTTTCTGCCTTATACAGTACACCACGGTTCCTTTTTCATATTCTGCCTCCGAAAGTGGTTATTCCCATTCCATTCAGCTATCTTAGAAGGGTGGTGACTGACCCATGGGATATATGTCAAATATGATTTACAACCTTTTTCATGCTTCAGCAGAACTCAGCAGAAGCATAAATGGATCAGAACATACCCTACATATGTGAGGAAATACAACTTCTTTTTGTTTTAGTATTTGTAAATTGCCTTATTATTTCCATTGCTTAGCTATTATTAAGTGCATGAAATAGCACTGTTAATAGCAGAGTGTTGCAGCAGCACTTATTGTGCAGAGAATTTATTGCTGCAAGTAAACTGTATGCATGCAACCTTCCAAGTGAAAGCACTATCATATCAACTGTAGAGGTCGGTGTAATTTTTCCTTTCTGTGCATCAATGTTTTTTAACTTATGTTTACATGTTGTTGGGTTTAAATTATTGAGACAAAAATGGTATTGTCTACCAAAAGGATATTAATGAAAGATGAGGAAGGATGGTGCAGCTCCGTAGCATGAGGCTGTTTGTCATTCTACTGTAAAAATGTTTCTAAGCTTTTCTTTCAAAATAATTACATTTTTCTACAAACTACATTTTTTGCTCATCATTATAGGATAAAATATAACAAAATTGTTGGCTTGTCACAAAATTCACGTACACAAAAGGCTGTTGAAAACATTCATGGTTTTAAATACATCAGCTTCCAAAAGGAAGTTTTCTATACAACGTTCAATTACTAGAAAGCTTGGCTTAAAATCTGTCTCTCACCAATTTTTAGTTCTAGAATATGCATGACTAATATTTTGTAAAGATGTTTTTAATGTAACTATCATATTTTTAAAATGGGTGGAAAGACCTACAGAGAATCCTGTCTTTATCATTTTAAAGAAATCCCAATATCATTAATCATAACTGAAGATTTTCAGTCACTCAGTGATGCTGAAGTGAATTAACTAAAAGGCTTTCATGCTTCTTGATCTTAGATCACATGGCTGAAACTCTCATTCACTCAAATCCTCCTTACTCACATAAGTTGTCCTACTGAAGTCAGTGTATCTCAGCATGTAAGTGGGGTTTGAAGACAGGCCTTTGGTATGTAAAAGCCAGAAACAGAGTTGGTGCTCATGATTCTTGCATAGAAACTGGTAGGTTTACATTCTTTTCAACATCTCGAATGCATAATCAGCTAAAATGATTTTAGATCCTAGAAATTGCTACAAGATGGTTATAAATTCTTTGTGTGGACAACTTTTCTATTTGGTGGTAAAACTGGAAGGCCTTATCACTCTTTTATAACTTTCTATATAATTTTTATGAATGCAAACATAAGGCATCAAAGACTGCAAGCTGAAAACTTCCCTGTGATCCAAACCAAGTGGCAAAATTAAGTCCTGAAAAAGTTAAGAATCACATCTGGTTTATGGTCTGCTTAGACGACTTGGCCTCAGAACATAGCACAGGAGTAGATTGATGCAGAATAAGGCTCAAATTTAATAATCAAGCTTGGTTACTGAGTACAGCTATAAATATGGATGAAATGAGAAGTTTGTATTACATGTCTCCACTCATCACATAACAGAAGAACATAAAATAAGGGGATATTTTAAGACTAAAAGAACGGTCTGCACTGAAAAGACATCAGACACAAACAGTATGGGATAAGACTTTGTTACAAACAATAACTAAGGAAGAGAGTGATGTCCATTGCCTGATAACATGAGAGGGACCTGAGAACCTTAGGCCCAAGCTGCTGTCACTCTGTACATGTGCTACTCTTTATGCAAGTGACAGAAGGTTACAAAATCCTTTGTTATTTGGCTGCCAGTGGAGGGCTTTGCCAGCGTATTACCACTGCAATATCTCTGTCCTCCACCCTTCTCCCCCTCTCACTTCCCTTCACTCCACCCCTCCTCCCCTGGGGAGTCATTCTCTTGGTTGGCCAGCAGAGTTGTTTTTGTAGCTCTGTATTCTTCTCAACCTCCTCTGATCACAAGTCCTGCAATACAGCCTTTCTAGGATGACATACAGTAGAAGAGAACATTTAATTGAAAACTTAAATGCTGTGGTGTTAGAATAACTATTACTATACACACTGTTCAGCTATTCACGTGCATCTTCTGCAAGTCATAGGACTGCAAATCAAAGGTGCGTCAATATCTCTGAGGCCCTCAAAGGTTCTCCCAAATATCGCTTTAGTTACAGGAGCTGGGATATAGGCCTAATAGAAGGGGAAAACCTGGAAGTGATATAGCCCCAGGGAAATGTTCTCACAATAACTGATGACAACCCAGAGAAGATTTAATGTGCTTTTGTTCCATGGCTGGGCTTTCTGAATTGCCCTGTGAAAAACTGTGACCACACTGAAGATTTATCTTTCTAGATATCTGTCTTAGGTATGTGCACAAACTCCTCACTTCAGTGCCTGAGCCTCTTGCTTTGACGTGCTACACTCCCAGCATCCCCTTGGAACTGCTGGTCTCATCTAACAGCGGAGGAGGTGGGGCACAGCTGATTAGACTCATGGAAGGCCTATGGGCATCCTGATCGTTCAAACACTTTTCCATATGAACTGCTAGGTAAGTATATCTAAAGGATATCCTTTATTAACGTGCTCCTTTGCACTTTAACTGCTATTGTATTTAGTGAAACAAGTATGTTCTAGTTCAGGCTGCTCAGAACTAAGTCCATATGTAATGACTTGGAGAAATGTTTTAGATGTTATTGCACAGCATTTTTGCTAAATAAATGCCATAGTATTTCTCTGTTTTGTTTTTGTTGTGGTTTTTGGGTTTTTTTTTTCTGATGAGCAGATCACAGTAATTTTTTTAAGTAACTTTCCTTCTTAGTATATTTTTAGGGTGCACAGTCTGAGTCTCTCTGTTTTGCTTTTGATGTTTTTATTGAGGTTGTAAATAAACACCTATGCACAGGATAAGCAAATCTCTAATGAGGTCACTCGGTGTGGAGAAAGCCTCATACAGTATAGTGATAAATGTCTACTTTTTCTACAGAACAACAGATATAATCAGCATCCTGATAAAGAAAAAGGCAAAAATAAAGGGAAGCTCAGAACACATCCACATGGAAGGAAGAGCAGAGTATATGTTAATCAGTGCATGAATGTTACTAGACTTCTGAAAACCAGAAACATTCTCTGGGTTTATGGACCTCAACATCCTCAGTCTACAGCTACACAAGCAAGGAAACTTTTCTGTGGAAATAAATGGTACATATTCATCTTCCATGTACTGGAGCATAAATCATGCACAATGGTTGAATGTAATAGAGGAAAATAAATATTATAAAGACGGAATCGGATTTTCTCTCGTGTTAAATTTTGGATTCTTAAGTCTGAGTCCTTAAAGAAATAGCTAATTATACTTGGTTATGTAAGTATATCACAATTTCAGGCTGAGGCCTCAGGTTTTTTAACATGTGCATGACTATAGAAGGTATACATATAACTGACTTCAAGGTAAACTAGTTTAGTGATTCAGAGAGAAAGGAAGAATGAGGGTTAGCAGCACTCTGGTAGATTTCAAGAAATGAAACAAGAGCGCATGCTCTGCCCTGGTGTCCCTGGGTAACTTTTGAGAAGTCCTTTAACGTTCAAGTTTCCCAGCTGTAACATAAGGACAAGACTGTTTCCCACTTTTACAGAGGTAGTCAGAGAATGGACATGTTAAGGTAATGATGTGCTCAGACTCAGCTGAAAGGGGCCTGCAGAACTGGCCATACGTTCAGCAGTTTCCCTTCTAGTCAGCAGAAAAGGAGAAGTAAAGATCCTAGAGGTGAGCAATTGCACAGTAGATATAAAAGAAATGTAATTAAAAATCATTGAGTAGAACAGTGATGAAGTTTGAGTAATTGCATTCTCCCTACTTAAAAAAATAACTCCCTGAGCTTCAGTTGGATCTAGGATTTTTTAATTTTTTTTTTTTCATTTAAAGACAGCAGGTGTTGTGCTATATCACTGTGCATTGGTAACTCGTTACCATGTTTCTCCTTAGCAGTGAATTGGCAAAGTGATTCCCTTCAGTACGTAAAACACTTTGTGACTCTCTGAGGTGAAAGAATATATAGACATAAAATCAGCCATACCTGGAAAGGCCTGATTTCCCAGGAGCACAGAGCAGGGTTTCAGTGACTAGAGCAAGTTTCTATGGAAAGGAGTAGCAGGATCTGGTTTCTTATGAGTAGTCTCGAGCCCAGCAGTGCAATCATGCTCATCAGCTGCTGGTGATTTCCCCACTATTTCCTTGGTGGAACAACCCATCACACAGATTTGTCAGCACCCAAATCAGCGAGTTTGGCTCAGGCAGTAGTGCAGGTAAGCACAATTGCTTTCACCTTCAGGTCAGTGAGCTCTTTTCCATGGTTTGTTCTACCAGCCCTGTTCCATGAGGCTTAAGCTCTTGAAATGGGCAATAATAAGCTGTCTGGAGAGAATGGAGGAAGAATTGCTTGAATCTATTTCAGCAATTTGTAAAGTAACTGTATTTAAAGCATGGGCTTTCTCAGCACCCTCACAAGCTCTGTGCCTGTCTTAGTAGGCTTCAGGCACGTTGGGAATCCTGTGATGATAGTATAAGCAGAGTTACTGGTTTTATTCCAAACTTCTTCCAGAGGTTATGCTCTATCCCAGTATACAGCTCTATGAATTAAGTGCTCTGCTTATCTTTGAGGCACAAACTGAGATGAAGTAAATTCTTAGCTTCTTACTGAGTAGGAAGAACTCAAGAGGACTGCCAAACCTGAGAAGGAGCTCTTCCAGCAGGCTAGTATCATCAAATAGTTAGCTGGGAAGACAATGTTGAAAGAGTGGATAATATTTTAAAATACTGTCTTTCCTTAAAACTTCCAGAAAGAGCTAGGAATTAATCTTCTTCCATAACCAAGATTAGCTGTTCTGTTTTTTCAGTTAAGAATCTGCTATTGTGAAAACTTGCTATATGTCATTTCAACTTTCTGTAGATTCTTTTTGCCACTCAAAAAAAAGGTCATATATACATGTTAGAGTCACTTCACCCCTCTGTGGAGGTTTGCGTAGTAAACAAGGTTGTTAAAAGAAGATGGAACTAAGCCAGGTTCTTCATTTTTACCTTAATTCCAAATCACAAATTGGGACAAGCAGAGCATGAAGAAAAGAGAAAAAAGTCCTGGAACATCTGTAGCCTTCAAAAATTTAGATTTCTTAACAGGCTATTTTAGTCTTTAGTTCCTAAACCTACTTGCCAGTAGTATAATATCTGAACATCATATGATAACAAATCTGTCCTGGATTGCTTTCCCAAGTTTGGGCCATTCTGGGAGAAAGTGAGCTGATATATAGCTACACATAAGGAAATAAATCCCAGAAAACCTGTGTAGATAAAAAAGAAGCGTTGGAAATTGTGATGGTCCTTCAATCTCAAGAGTTTGTTGTATAATCTTGGAATTAAACACTCAGAACACACAAAAAGGCAGTAGCTATCACGTAAGATGTTCACGTTACTTCAGTTGGTCATTTACCAGTAGAGATTTCAAGAACAAAATAAGCATCAAATAAGATAGAAAAGAAGAAAAATGGCCCCTCCACTTCATTTCCCATATGATTTTTATTTTTTAAAGGAGTTAGAAAGAATGTTAATTAGACTCAAAAGAGAGTGTATAACAAAAACACAAGGGTATTTTGAGATTTGAATTTTAAACACCAAAATGCAAGATTTTGAGCTTAGTTATAACAGCATAAATCTGAAGTAAATCCATTGATATCAAATCAAAACCAGAGTCACTGGAGTCAGTTCCTCTGGATTTAGAGTGCCATGACTGAGATGAGAATTTGGCCCATGCTGTTTAGATAAGGTCAATGTATATAAAAGAAAGTAGAAACCAAGACAGCAGAGTGCAGAGAAACTGAGTTGATAAATAGAATGGAAGAGTTTACATATGAGGAGGGATTTACTTAGTCTTGGAAGAATAATAAAGATGATTAAGAGGTGACAGGACTGAGGTATTTAAATTAGCTGAAGATTATTATAAAATTAAGCTTGATGATCTATTTGAGTTTGTTGAAGAGACCAGAACTACAGGATTTAGGTTTAAGTAAAGTGGGAATATGTATAAGAAGAATTTAAGGAAACACTATTTTACAGAGACTGATAAAAAGAGGGAAGGTACTTCAAATTCAAATGTTAGAGATGTGCTGCATTAATATTTAAGCAAATACAGTAACACTATCTGCAACCTAATGCATTTAGGTGGTATCGGTTGGTTTTCTACTTGGAAATAAACAATCATTTTTATGCAGAGCAAATTTCCACTGATTATTTCTTCCACCAAATATCTAGATCAAATCAGAGATACGGAGCTTAAAGCTGCACAGGTTTTCACAGCAATATCAGTTTTCACTAGGTGCAGATCTGGTCTTGTGCTTTTCTTTCACTCAGCAAGACTGGCAGACTCTTAGGCTGTGAGAGCTGGGTTGCATGCACTGGCAGGGTGGCATAAGGAAGCTTACACGTCTGTTGTCCGCACATAACCTGTTCAGTGGGTAATTAAAGGGTTTTAATCTCCAACACAGTCAATCTGGCACCTTTCAACAACTCAAACTGACAGGAGCAGAAGACAAAAAAGAGAAAGAGCACTCCTAGTTCTCATGGAAAGAGAAAAAAAAATAATTACGTGGAAAAGATAAATACATTTTAAGAACAGCGTATCACTGGGGTTTTTTGTATATCTGAATCACTATTAAAGAACATAAAGCTCAGCCTAATGCTCTACTCCAAGCATCTTTATGTGTATAATCCTCTGCCTTCCCCAATATGTGCAGCTCTGCTGTAACTCTGCTTCTTAAGTGCATTTTTCATGAGGGTAAATGAGTGACTCTACTCAGTGCTGTGCATCTGTGCAAATTGTAGGATAAAACTGGAAAAGATGAAATAAGGAAATAACCCAAAGTTTTACTTCCATAGTCTCGCTTTACATTTTGTACTCCTGCCTTGCTTTCCCAATCCTACAAGCCTTACAAAAGGGATAAATCAGGAGAAAGTTTTAGGGCACATTAAAGACTGGCAATAGGAGAGAGTGTTAGTATTTTATCTTTTTTTTCTCTCATCTCAGATTATATTAGAAGGCTTAGAGGAAATATTATGTCAGATATACGTAAAATCTCAACCCGGGTCAATTCCTTAAGGATCACCTTTTAACTCAGACTGCAGAGCTCCAATGTTCTTGTGTGAATATGCCTCACACATCAGGTTGGAAAAGTTTTGTCAAAAGGACTTCATGAAGGGGTGTATTTTGGTCAGGAAACGTGCCATTCGGATGGAAAATTTGAGACACAAATGCTCTAGACTCTGTTGCTCACCAGCAATTCTAACCCCTTTAAGCTATGATCGTTCCTAGATCAGCTTGAAAATATGTCAGAAAACCTGTCATTCACAAAGGAAGGGCAGGAAAGAAGATTACTCCCTGAATTCTTGCCTCATGGAGGGGGGCTTGCAAGGTGTGCTGCAAAACTGAGGAGGAAGCTGGGATTTCAGCTGATCTGCCACTACCTTTTCCTTTGTGAATCTATATTGTTGCCTATTTTCTCTTGCCCCATTCAGGGCTGGCTCCATCCTGTATTATTTAAGCAATTAACTGAATGTCAGAAACAAAGTCACTCCAGATTTCTTACATAACTGATGAAGAAAGCTAGCTGTCTGCATAGAGTAATTCAACTTTTGATCAGCTGCAAGGTAAATTGCCTTTTACACATGTACCTGTCTTTACCTTGACCACAAAGACTACAGTGGCTGCATTTCTAAATCAAATATCTCGGTTATATTGCCAGTTAGACCCCTTAGTGTGTAAGTGATTGCGAAGTCCAGTCCCAGCGCACTTGAGTCTTCAAAAGCTGTATAGTGCAGGTTTGTGAATTTGACTTCTGGAACCTGACACCAAAGGTTAGGTGCAAAGTACTGTGCTAAGCACCTTAGTGAATCTTTCCCAGTGCCACAGGAGTTGTTAGTTGAACTCATTCCACTCATACCTTAGGTTATTATGTTAGCAGCCACTGTAACATCTTTCTTTGTTTTTAGTCTTGTTTCCTTGAAGAAAGAAGATTAATGTGATTGTGTGGGCCAGCTGGCTGGCTACCCTCACCCTTGAATAGCTTTTTCTCTGAATAAATCTATTGACCAATTTCAGTCACACGCAAAATCATAAAAAAAGCTTAAATTCCAATGTACTCATGAAAATCAGTAGGTAGAGGAAACCAAAACTAATGCCTCCAGTGAAGAAAAAAAGAGACAAAAATAGTTCATTGTCTGCTCTATTTGGCAATGGCCAACTGGCTGATCAACTACAGCTTGTGATGGTTTTTTGCTCGATAGGGATAAAATAAAGGGGAAGGGTTGGGGGAGAAACTATTATAGCATGGCAAGCAAGAAGTTGTTTGGGTCATGAAAGATTTTTATCTTCCTGTATATTGAAACACAGACTGAATTTGTTCCATTACTTGTGGAAGAACTTATTTTTTTCAATGTGAATGTGGTAGATATGATTGCTTTTCCTAAACTTTTTTTTTTTTTAGTAGCATCTACTAGGTAAATATAGGAGGAAATTGTAATTGTCTAAATATTTTTTTTCTCAGTTGAGATTATTTTTGGGGTTGCACTTCATTAAAAGGCAACGAATAAATATTTCTTCTTGCACAACTCCATTTCTGCATGCACAAGTTACAAATGGAAAAGTCTATTTCTTTGTAAACTGCAGTTGAAAGACAGCAAAAACAGTTTTAGGGTCAGACTTAATACATCAAAAATGCTATTGCCACTTCAGGCAAAATGTGGAACTAGTACAAACTCATTTGGCCAATTCATGCTTGTTTGATATATTTCAAAAGCATAATTTTTTTCTGGATCAGCTATCATCTGTCTTCCTGTAGCCATCATCAGGCCAGCATAAACACTATACTGTATGCTCTGATTAATTTGACATAAATACTGTCAAGTACTCATACCTGAGCCAGATCACATTATGTATAGAGGATGAACCAGTTGTGCACAGATTTGATATTAATGAGCACAGAACCAGGGTTTAAACTACAACTTCCCTCTCTATGTGAGTAATAAAGGGTAGCCAAGTGCAAGTTACTGGTTATACGTCTCTTCTGATGCGGGCCGGTTTTCCATACACAAGTATTTTAGCACTGTATCCATATGAATCTCACTTTCCATTACACTACCCCAAATAGTGCAGTGAGCCAGCTTTACTCACAGATGATTATACATAATGGGCAATGTCTGGATGGAACTGTGTTGCAGGGATTGTGAGCAAATGAGCTGTCTCACACTTACAATGTGGGACAGTTCTACTGCCAAAAGAATCTTCTGACATTATTTCAAGCAGTGAGATTATTAAGTGTCATACGGCTAAATAGCAGAGGTCAATCAGTGGAAATATCAGCAAACTCTGTCCTATACAAAATATAGTACCAAACGTTCTCTGTGGCGTTAGCCCATCTCTTCCGTAAAACTATAGGAGATCCATTTCAAACTGGCATGTGAAATAATACAATTTTATATGTGGCATGGTAAAACAATGCTAATTCTGTGCATGACAGCCTTTTCCTGCAGTGGGAAAGTCTCCAAGTTTGGGCCCTTGGCTTGCTGCAAAAAAGAAGGAAGAAGGCATCTTAATAGTGCAGATAAAAATGGAACAGGATAGTTTAAAGGAAATACAATTACTAGACATCTGGCAAGATACAGATTTTAAGAACATTCATATCAACCAGCTGATCATGGAAAAGATTAGCCCAGCTTTCTAGGTCTGACCAAATCGCCTCAAATTATTTGTATATAAAAATATGTAATGTAAATAATTTTATGGAAGACAGAAGACACCATAATCCCAAAATATCAAATCTGATACCTAATCTTTTCTCTATAGCCTTCAAAGCTGCAGCATCAGTCCTTGGTAAAGCCTGATCTCAGTTTACAAAATAGGCATTGTGCTCAAGGGAATGGGAACAAAAAATACTCTGAGATTAATTTAACCCATCTGAATCATGTTGGATAGCAACTCTAACTAGACCAAATGGTGTCTCCATCTCAAGAAGAGTGCTGCCCTTTCACTCTGTCCACTGACTGAAGTACTATGAAAAGCAAAGACCAGCATAAAGTGAAATAGGATCTTGGAGACAAAATACTGGATTAGAACTCAGAGATACTCACATTGCTCCTGGCCCTATCACCAGCCTGCTGTGTGAATCTGTTGCTTCACATTTGGCTTCCTATGTTATACGCTTCTTTCCCCACTTGTTTGTACAGTTTCTAGCACAATGGAGCCTACACATGCTGCTGTAATCAAGTAATAACAACAGTGGCATGGGATAGTGTAAGATCAGAAGTATGTGCAGGAGGAAAGAAAATGTTCTCTGTGATAGTCTGCTCTTGAGACAATGTTCCATGAAATTAAACTAATTAGGCATTTAGAAAGCTGGAAAGGAGATAATGTTATTGTCAAAACAGAGTTGACACAAATAGTTCAGTAAGATTCTTTTTAAGCAAAACAAAACAATTAATTCCTGCAAGCCCAGCCCCACCTGTAAACAACTGCTGGTGTGAGATGTGCTGGGGATTAAAACCATTATATCTTCTAACCAAGTCAGGAGGTTCTACCACTAAAAGAATGTAACAGAGGTGGATCTTATTTGCCGGTATTGCTTTGGAAACGGAGATGAAAGAAAGGTTGCCTTTGTGGTCAAGGGAAAGAATTATTCCTGCCACGCAAAAAGTTCGGTTCCATCCTAGTTCACTGATGCCTCTGTGACCTTGTGCATGTTTAAGCCCAGCTTCTCAGCAGAGCTGCCATGGTTCCCCTATGGAAGGAGCTGAGGCCAGAGGTGTACTGTGGGTCCAGAGATGATATAGACTCATGCAGAGATGCTATCCTTTAAACATCATGGTCTGGATGACCTGGGAGGTTTCAAACCTCATAAAATCTCAGTACAGAAACTGAAAGGATGTACCAAGGAAAGATCTCTTCACAGTTGCTTTTTTCCCTATGCTTCCATTACTGCCCCTGCCAGAAACAGGATACTTGAAAGATTTTTCTGCTGAGGAATGGTCGCTCTTCTGTTACAGCTATGTTTTGATATAGATGATTCAGTGCAGGTCTCAGATTCAGATCTCTGCACGTCTCAGTTTCTCCCATCCACTCTTTTGTCTGTATGTTTGAATCTTGGCCCCACTGGTTTATGGAAGCTTTGACATTAGCTTCTCTGAGCAAAGATTTTTCTCTTGTGTTCTTTGAGCCTAGGACTGTCTTTTATTATCTGTGTGCCGTGTCTAGCTCACTGGGGTGCTGAAGTCAGTTGGGACTGCCAGATGCTACTGTAATGTGAATAAATGTTAGTATATATGGAGGAAGAAGAGACATCGTATAGGTTTTCTTTTAACCACTATATAAAAATCCTCTCAAACTTTAAGAACTTCAAGATATTACATTAAAACCAGCTTTTTTTATTATTTTTTCAGGATCTCCAGCATTTCTTATGTGCAGACTGAGGGCTAACGGCTCTTCATGGTATTTACAGGAAAAATGCATAGTGCTAAATAATCGCCACATGCTGTGGGAGGAACTTCTGTTTTTAATAAAATCAATCTGGTCTGGATCAATGATAAGAGGGCATAGTTTCTTCAAATGGGAACCCAGCTCTTTGAAAGGAATCTTACAGTCCACATTAATCTCAGATCAGGGTCTGCAGGGTAAGCAGAAATCAGAGGCTTGGCTGTTTTTGTGAATAAAGAGTATTGTCCTTCTCTGAGAAGAAATTCTGACAAAGACTATTTACTGGGAGAAAGAAGGTTTTGGTGCTTAGGACAAAGTGATCTGGAGTATGTGGGGCTAATTTTTGCTCTCTCTCTTCAGGTGTACAAACACTCATTCAAGAATATATTTACTGATTGGCAAGCTTTTACATTAGGGCCTCCTTTTTTTCAGGGAAGGAATCCTTCCAGTTTCCAGGCAGGGAGCAAGAACTGAGCAGAATTGCTGCCCACATCACAGTTGTGGGCACTGGTAATCCGTATATCATACACTATCACCTCTATTCAGTGCTGGCAGCCCCTCTCTCTGGTTTGCATTTGTGTGGATGGTCCAATACAGTTGAGTCAAGCCCCATTGGTTTCAAGAGGGGCTTGTTTGAATGCAGTGGTCCATTGTATTACAAGGACCAAGTAATAGGACTGAGGTCTTGTTATGTTTTCCTCTTTACTATGTCTCTATCTTGCTGCTGGATCAGATTTCCAGAGTCTCCTCTACTATTGCTGCATACACGGCACCAGTATTCTCCACCCTGCATCTCTCGTCATGATACAGTCAATCTAATATTACTGTCCATTGTTTCTGTAATTAATGCATTGATGCATGACAAATTGCTAAACAGAGGAAAAACAGAGGGTTGTCTCTGGATTGTATGGATCCCAAACAGAAACTGCAGGGAGGAGTAGAAAAAGACAGTAGGTGTCCAAGCAAACCAATTGTTGTCACTGGACTCAGGGATGACATTTGAAGGGTAGCCACCAAGAGCAGATAGATCATTTGAAGCAGCTGTCCAGTCAGTTACATTTGCTGCAAACAAAGTGGCTTGCAACTAGAAACACACTAACTTGAAATTCACTTTTCTAAATACTATAGGTGAACCATATCTCCTTACTATAAACTATACGATAAGAACATGTGTAGTGCCTTCATCCCACTGATCTTAAGGTATTCTAGAAACTCTAGTCATCCTTCTTTTACAGCTGAAGAAGAGCAGAGCAGTGATTTACACAATGTCACAATATGAATCAGTAGTAAACTGAAGAACCTCTACCTTGGACTTCCAGACGGCTGACTTTGGTCTATTCAGGACGTTTGTTCAGAGAGTCTCTTGGGAAGCAGCCCTCACAAACAAAGGGGTCTGGGAAGGCTGGGCTTATTTTAAGAATGAAATTCTGAAGGCCCAGGAGCAGGCTGTTCCTGTGTGCTGAAAAATGAGCTGGCAGGGCAGAAGAGGGGCCTGGTTGAGTAAGGAGCTTTTGCAAGAACTCAGGGGGAAAAAAAGTGTATCATTTTTGGAAAAAGGGCCAGGTGAGCCAGGAAGCATTTAGGGATATTGTAAGGTCATGTAGAAAGAAAATTAGAGATGACAAAGATCAGTTAGAACATAATTTGGCCAATTTGGTTAAAGATAATAAAAAGTGCTTCTATAAATACATCAATAACAAATCTCCATTTCTTATTGGATGAAGGGGGGAACATAGAAGACAAGGAAAAGGTTGAGATACTTAACACCTTCTTCACCTCAGTCTTCAACAAAAGGATTGACTATCTTCAGGGCAACTGGTCTCCTGAGTTGGTAGGCAGGGATGGAGAGCAGAAGATCCCTCCTGTAATCCAAGAGAAAGTAGTTAGTGACCTGCTGTGCCACTGAGATCCTAACAAGTCTATGGGTCCGGATGGAATTCATCCTAGGGTGCTTAGGGAGCTGGCGCAAGAGCTGGCTAAGCTGCTCTCCATCATTTATCACCAGTCCTGGCTAACCAGGGAGGTACCAGATGACTGGAGGTTGGCCAATGTGACGCCCATCCATAAAAAGGGCCAGGAGGAGGATCTGGAAAACTATAGGCCTGTGAGCCTGACCTCGGTGCCTGGCAAGGTTATGGAGCAGATCATCCTGAGTGCCATCGAGTGGCACATACGAGACAACCAGGGGCTCAGACCCAGCCAACATGGGTTTAGGAAAGGAAGGTCTTGCCTGACCAATCTGATTTCATTCTATGACTGGATGACTGGCCAGGGAGATGAGGGCAAGGCTGTGGATGTGGTCTACCTAGACCTCAGCAAAGCCTGTGACACAGTCTCCCACAACATCTTCCTGGAAAAGCTGGCAGCCCATGGCTTGGACAGGTGCACCCT